>CM062347.1:53984270-54000040 GCA_031216105.1 Dalbergia cultrata
GACGAGGAGTGAGAAACCCAAAACGACGTAGGACAGGGTTGTGGCAGTGAGAGTGGGCACAAGGCCCACAGGGGACGTGACTCGGTGTTGGCGTTCTTGAACCTGGGCTGGCCACTACCCAACCCGACAGCGACCTCAGCGCCCACGTTTGACACGTGTCACGTTCAGGATTCATGGACCACTGACGCTGTACCGGTGCGTTCCAATATTTAGGAGAGCAGGCCAAAGTGGGGAGTGAATCAGGTTCGTACACGTGGCTCGCTAACAGAGTGTGGGCCCCACAGCCTTTGCCGAATAACACCGCTGGTGCATGCATCGCTATTAGCACGCACCATCAGCTATTAGGTGACATCAGATCAAAGAAAGAACCTATTCTCATGGCAGAATAACATAAATATGGACATTCAATCAAGATTTAATGTTTAAATAAATATCATGGTTTTTTTAATTAATAATGCACATTATGATTTTGTATGGAATAAAATGTAAATGTCGTTGAACAGCACTTTTCATGATCATGATTTTCGATGAATGAACAAGAACATAGAAAGGTAAATCTTAATTTGGACAAATTACACTCACTTCCCTTATATTTATAGGAATGCAACTCACACCTTCTCTAGTTATCCAGCTTATACTCACATCCTCTTGCTTGTCAAATTTTAAGTATTTATATACAGTCACACTCATCATTCACAAAACACCATTAATAAACTTAACAAAATGATATTTTGTGATATTAACTGCTTTTAATTAATAAAATTATAAAAATACATATGCTCACTTTATTAAGTTTAAATGTATTTTTATAATTTTATTAATTAGAAATAGTTAATATCACAAAATATGTCATTCTGTTAAGTTACTAACTGTGTTATGTGAATGAGGAATGTGACTATAATATAAATTCTTAAAATTTGATAAGCAAAGTGGGTGTGAGTGCAAGTTGGACAACTAAAAATGATGTAAGTTGTATTTTTATAAATCGTAGGGAGGTAAGTGTAATATATCATAGTAATTTTAGTTCTAGAAATTACATGCAAAGCAATTTAATCCGTAAAATTGTCAAAATGATTCAAATTACTCATTTTGACAATTCAAGTTAGGCCCACCTCACAGAAAGAATAAAGAAACAGGTGCCGGCAGCTGACTGAGTTGGACACACACATAATTCATGCGCAAGTGGTTTGTGGTCCCATACCAAAAATATAAAATGATTTTTTTTTCTGAAAAATTATGCAGAGCCAGATGATTGGGGTTGGATCTGATTGATGAGCGATTCTTAATTTTTTTCCCAACTTATAAGATTGACTAAGCCCAATGACTTGTTTGACTGAAATTGTGGTTTTAGTTTGTAAAATTATTTCAAGAAAAAACGAAAAAAGTTTATAAAATTATTATTCATTTATAACTTAAATTAATTATAATTTTCTTGTTACATAGATTATTAATTATTTTTTTAAGATGACTGTTATTCAATAAAAATAAATCTATCAAAATATTCTAAATAATGTAAATTGAATTTCACGATAAGTTAAAATGTACATATGCAATGTTGACGCTTTAGGTCTAATGGGTATTTATGCATGTATTATATATAAAATTATTCATATATATCTACTTAATAACTTATATTTTTGAAGAGATGATTTATGACACATAAGATTAGTAGAGTCCTTCAACTATTGAAATACATATATTGTATGTACGACTGTATGAGGACTAAATTATTTGAATCTATTTCCATTGATGCTAACAATGGAGTTGAATCCAATTGCAGGGCAGGATGGCATCACAAGGTTGGCTAATCCGCCAATTTAAGGAGGCTAATCTAATCTTCAGGAAACGAAAGACCAAATGCGTAAAATACTTGTAATGTATTCTGCGAGAGATACTATTAATAAATAAATTATAACAACAATTAAGATTTGCTTTAAATTTTAGCATATAGTTATGAATTCCTGTAACAAAGGGAGGGGGAGGCGTTGCAAGCTGCAACTTTAAACGCTCATTATGACATAATATAGAAAAATAAGAAGTAACATGTAATATGCTTCTTTTAGTGTAAGGCTGTTGAGAAAGTTGTGCATAAATGTTGTTGTGTCCATCTATTCTGCGAAAAATTGAACAGATTTTGTGACGCTTCAACAGATGTAGAGGGAGTTTTGTGACCAAAAAAAGATGTAGAGAGATTTTTTTTTTAAAAATAATTTAAGGAATGATGAGGATTCCACACCTGTTTACTGAAAGTCTGAAAGTTTCAGAGTTCTAATCATAACCAGATAACGGAAAAAACAAAGGATTGCAGCAGGCCTGGGTGTAAGGTACTTTAATCAATGAAGCCATTACTACTCTTGAATTATTTTCCTGCAATTTTGTTTTATATTTCTATACGTATATCCTTGTCTCGATTTGAGTATTGGCACTTGAGTACATAAACTTTCAAGAGAAAAGCTATAGAGAAAGGTGATACTCACGTGTATATGTGAAACTTTTACCTTCTCTTGGTGAATGAATGTTAGGCACCGTGAATGTTATCATGCTTTGCCTTTGAGCAAGCAGAAGAGCAATCAGACTTCAACTAATGCAACTCCCACTTTAACTATAATGTTAACATTGTGCATCCGCGAAGCATCTCCTCTATAGAACTACGATTTGGCAATTGATGTGCCAACAGTGAATGTAATAATGTGTGTATTTGAATGCAACTCAAATTTTGAGTGCTTTTACAGGCTTGGAGTAGTCATAGTAATGGAGTTATCAAAAGGAAAACATTCATGCTAATCCTCTATGAATGTCACTATCTTCTAATTTGAAGTTAGTTTATTTGGTAATATTTGGTAACTTGGTCTTATTGCTGTCTTAATTTATCAATCAACTGTTTTAATGTAGTTTGTGCTGATTGATTTCTTAAGCAATTTTTCTACCACTTTCAACATTTTATGGATCCATTTGAAGACATGGGAATGGGAGCTAGATTTTCAGAGCACCAGTGAAGAAGTGCTACTGAAAAGGAGGTATTGTTGGTTGCCTTTGCACTGATTTCAGCTGCTAAAGTCCAAAACACTATTGGTTATAAGGAGATTCGCCAGATATAATAGTTTGGTTAGACTTCACCGGCTGAGTTCTGAAGTATCTCACTTGGCAGTTAATATTATATCTACTTTATAGTTTTCTCTTAGAAACTACGTTCGATCACTTTGTTATAAATGAAGATAAGCAAAGAATTCAACGTTGCTTCATTTACATTTAAACTCTGCATTAGGCAAATGTGATTTGTTCATATGATGTAACTTTCGTACCCTTTTATTGGTTTATGTTTTCTTGCCTTAACTTAAGAAGAAACTTTACTATTTACTAGATTTATTTTTCTGCCTTTGCCTACCAACTTAGGCATGATCGATGAGCGGCTACCTATTCACAATAGAGTGCAATTGGACTTTTATGTTGTATGTTTTACGTGTGAGGCTGATGTTCACTTGGACTGTGCATATTGGGGGGTCATATGGCTTTCAGATTTTCTTTTTCTTCTGTTAGTTAGCAGTGTAACCCTTATATGCTCTCTTTCCTTTTCTGCAGAGAGCAAGAAATATGTGGAAAATTTGCTCTCTTCTCTTCGGAATAGCTGATGCACAAATACTTATCAATATGATTATGCTTTTGTCTGCAGAGTTATTCCCAATACACTTATGCCAAGAGAGGTAATGTTAAGGTGTTTTGGAAGCATTTCATCAATCATCATTGCAAGTAAAAAAAGCACACATAAATAGATGGAGCTAGGAAGTATACACAACCTATTAAAATCAAATTCGAAAAAATATGTCTAAGTTAAATCATCCATGTGTATATTTAACACATGACACTATTTACTTATGTAAGGTATTACTTGATATGTTGTTATTATAAGCCAAGCTGATTACCCGAATTGAAGACAGGTTGGATATTGTTGGTGGAATGCTTCTTGAAAGCTGGTTAAGTACAAAATTCATCCATTTCAATTGTCAAAGTTGGTCAATCAATGATGGAATAGTTCCTTTGATTTTGGATAAACAGATGGAAGTATATTGTACTTATGGCCACTATGTGTTTGAATTGTTATGACTATTTTATTATGTAATTTGGATGGTACTCATATACCTAGTGTTGTAAAATAAAATTATGTGTTTGAATTTAATTTGAGCAAATTTTATATAATTTTGGTTATGATGGATTATGTTTACGTGCAAATTTTGTGTCAATTATTGGGTTTAATGTGTTTAATATTAATTTTTGAGTTAAAATAATTCATTTCATTTTTGAGTTAAATTGTTAATTTTTAATTACAATACTAATTTTTGAGTAACAATAATTAATTTATAGTTTAGATATTTAATTTTGAGTTAAAATTGTTAATTTTTAGTTTAAATAATTAATTTTTTAATTGAAATTTTTAATTATGAATTAGAATAGTTAGTTTTGGAGTTAGAATTGTTAACTTGTGGTTAAAATAGTTAATTTTTAATTTGGAATTATTAAGTTTGGCATTAAAATTATGAGGGATATTTTGGGAATATTATCTAACATTCCTAGGAATATAAATAACAACCAAACGTAATAATGTCAATTCCCAAGTATATTTTATAACAATTAATACTTCTATCAAATGCTCTTAAAATATTATTCCTGAGAATAACATTCCTGAAATTAGCATCCCCAAAAATATTATTCCTAGGAATATAAAATTAAACCCATGCCACACACCCCTTAATAGGCTTGGAGTTGCGAGCTGAAAGCTTGGAAGTGATCAAGACAGCAAAGTAGTGTTGCTCTTGGCTGAGACCCCCGAAGAAAATTCGCCTCTCGAAATTCAGATTCTAGGCAAAGTAGTAGTAGTGAGGGAACTGAGGTATCCTACGTTTTCTCCTAGGTACCCTTTGTATTGTAGGTTCTTATTATATAGTCATATATAGGAGTATAAGGTGTTTACTCAAGTTCACTTCTCAATTGCTTTAATTTGTTCATACTTCATAAGTTCATATATAGTAGTAATTCAATTAAATTTTGGCTTTTCGACGTAGACATGTTTCATCGGAGACAGCTCCAAAGGGAAGTCTTCTAAATTACGTGACATTTCTGGAAGGGCTACCACTCTTGTTGCTTTGCATCATGGTTGCGGAAATTCCTAGATATTGAGAATCTTCCTCAAAAACTACGAGTTATATAGAACCTGAGTTTATAAGGTCTATAATATTTTATCTTTTCATGAGGTTGGAAATATGGTTAGTCTGACATGTGAAGGAGCAGAAACAAAATTGTCTAACATGCATATTTTTGTCGCTGACTGGAATTGTTCTTAAGACTTTATAGTACGCTTCTATTGTAATGGTAAAGGCGCAAAAATATTTGGTTTTAAATAAAGTTCCACAGCTAGAATTGCAATCACAATATTGCTATCATAGTAGATATTTTCCACAATCATAGTAATTACAGCACAACTAAAACCGCAACTTTGAGAGTCACATAAACAAACTATAACTTTGAGAGTAAGAATAGAACTGTAGTTATCAGGAAACAAGAACCAAAATCATTTTTACTATGACCTCCTCATTGTGGGTTTCTTCTTTTCTGTTCAGTTGCTTTAAAACAAGTTGCCGCACCAGTCAATTTTGATTCTTTCTTATTGGCAGAAAGTATGTAGCAAAAACACTATTCGCCATGTAATATTTGCATATTTCCTATCTTAAGGTTGAATTGAAATGCTTGGTATCAGATATTTATAAATGGTTTTGGGAAACATTGTTGTGTGTATCGGGATTGAATTGGTGGCCCTGTGGTGCACGGTGCATGCCCTTTGCTTTGCTCTGCTTGATTCTTCCATCCCTTAGTGGTCATGTACGTTTATGCAGCAGACTCTTCATATAAACATATGCAGCATAACTTTATGATTTTATTATATAATACATATGGTCTAATTTTTGCGTTCTCTATGTAAACTAATTTGCACTAAATTACCTTAATTTGGTGCCAAAGCTCAGCATCTATAGTAATTAATTACGTATTTACTGATGTGACTGATGATATAACTCTACGTTAGTAATGTATTAAAATTAAATACGGTATCACCCTTTTTTACAGTGTCTAATGAATAATGATTATGTATCACTACTATATGTCGCTTTTAAGATATTTTTGGAGACTCCAATTGAAACAGTTTGACTGCTATGCTGCATAGTGATGTTTGAAATAAGTTCTGTTTTGTAAACCTAGACCATTTAGCTTTTAGAGTTTCTTCCAAAATATTAGCTTGTGTCCTGCTTGTGTTTTAGATGTAACCCCGAGTGTCCTCCCCTATGAAGCATAGACACAAACACGGATACAGGATATGATACAGACATAGATACAAAGACACACCAAACTCCAAAAATTATATATTTTTTTTATAATTTTGTTGTATGATTTTTTTTGTCTTTTTTTGTCTGAATTTCTTTTTATCATATTTGTATAATTTTTTATCTAATTAATTCTTCTTTTTATTTTTTTTGTAATCAACTAAAGAATTTTCAAAATAAAATGACCCAACATCGCAAGTCTAACCAAATAACTAGAGTTGATTTTGGACTCATGTTGATATTAAAAATTTGAAAAAAAATAAAGAAACCAACTAAGGCGTATTCACAAGGTGTTCAAGCACGTCCACAGTGATTAGAGCAATGTCCACTCATGTTTTGTGCGTATCTGAGCTCAAAGAATTTATTTATTTAATTGAACGCTCACGGACACGTGTCCAACACATGCACACACTACTAAGTCGGTGTGTACGTGCTTCTTAGGTTCTCCCGCCCACTCGCTTTCTCTTTATCCCAATTGACTCTGTTTCAGCTGTTACGATGCTTTCCCTTTACTTTTAACATGACACCTCTCGGATATCTACAGTTTGCACCATGCAATGAATAATAGAATGATGAATTATTAGCCCTCTATTTTGTGGACTGAATTGTGATCATGTTAGAAAGCTTGAAGTTGAAACTATGGAGCAGAACAACATTTCGTAGAATCAATTTAAAATAGATTAAAAGCTGCTTCTTTAATTTTGGTGTATATGTATATATAATGGAGTACCATGAAATTGCTGTGTGAATTCGGAAGAGAGGGAGTAGAATTACAGTCTTCACAAGATGAAATTGAGTACAAGTCATTAGAAATGTAGCTAGAAAGAACTCGTGCACTTACTCCTTGATTTTATTGTCATAATAAGGAGTATCAGTGACTCGAAAACAAGTACAACTAAAGAACTTGTCCCTTTCTAACCCTTTTCTAACCACATTAAGCATCCCAATATATAGAACTCCATGCTATACATGGTTTATGATACAGATAGCCATAATAAAAGGCATCGTCCCTAACTGTCATTATATTGACTGGTTTTAGGAAGAGAAGATTGGGAAGAGGACTTGGAAGAAGAAGCTGTTGCGTGAATGTGAATGTAACAATCTTTCCACGATGTCTTCTTGTTGAATGACACGTATCTTTGCTGAGAGCAAGCACTGGAGCAAATACCTTTCAAGTTGTGCAATGCACATCCACAGTTCTTATGGTATGGCCTCCTCTCAACTTCCTTGTCAGTCACTGATATGCTTCCTTCATAGACACCCCGAAGCATCATCATGTGAGATGCCCCAGTTGCCATTTTCTTCCGCTTTTCCTTACTAAATAATTAGTGTACTTAACCTTAATTAATTGCAGTTACGAATGTAGTTAAGTGGTGATGCTTCCATACCGTTCTGTACCATATTATATATATAGCGTATGGGGATGAAGAAATCAAGAGAAGGGAAAGTAAATTTGGAATTTGGATTCTTATTCTCTCCCGTAAACTTCGAGAGAGAATTGGTCTTGTGAGGGTTCTAGCTATAGTGGACGGTTAACAAGACATCCATTACTAGGGAATTCTCTTCGTGACTCCAGAGAAAAGTAACACTTTGGAGTGCGGACAAGCTGGTGGTTTATACTTCAACGAAGAATAATATCTCAAATCAGTCGCTTAGGTTTATAGTGGACAAATTAGTCCCTCAGATTTATAAAATCTCATATTAGTCCCTCAAATTTTATAAAAAAGGATATGTTAGTCCCTCAATATAATTGTCGTATAAGTTGTATTCTGTTAATTTATTTATACATACTGTTAACTTGTTTACATGTACTATTAACTTTTATGATAGATCCTAATTTGTCTCACTACTTTAAATGATGTCGTTTAGACTTTTTTTTTCATCTGTTATCTAACCATAGCTTTCTGCTGAGAAGATAAATTTTAACTTTTGTTGTATGCAGAATAGAGAAATGAGGCAAGTTTTGATTTATTGTAAAAATTAACAATACACGTAAGTAAATTAACAGAATACATGAACATTTCCATTAACAATTTAGATAATAATTTAACGGAGGGACTAACTTGTCATCTTTTATAAAATCTGAGGGACTAACATGTAATTTTCTAAATTTGAGGGACTAATTTGTCCCCTACTATAAATCTCAGGGACTGAATTGGGGTTTTAGTCTTTAATTAATGTTTCTTTGAGCTCTTTTAATGCATCATTTGTTATTTATTCTGATTGCATAGCAAATGTGGTTTTGTTTTTGGCATAGAACCCTTCGCAGTTCTTTTAGATAAATACTACTCCCTTAGTTTGCATGATATCTGTCTATTTATTAAATCAAGATAATATTAAATTTTTTTACCAGTTCTACCCTTATTATAATTAAGTGTTAACCATCTATTTTTCTTCAAGAGAATAATTATATTTGTTAAGTAGGGGTAATTTTGTCAAATAATATATTTTTACACAATTATCAACACTTATTTATTGCTTTCTTAAGACGTGTGTGTTTTTTTTTGGATAGATAACATGTAAAAGGGGGATTAATATAATTTATACTTACAATTTATGTGATACTGTACCGACATACTCTTATATATCATTGAATGAGATATGAGATCCAAAATAAGTATGATCCATATCCGATTTAATGGTAGATGAAAGTGTGTCAGCATAATATTCTAGAAATTATGATTACAAGTAAAATTTTTAAAAAACAAATATTGACTAACTTTAGTAGTGAAGCCGGCGGTATCTTCTATGTGACAAATGATCAATCTTTAACGTTACTCTAGTTTCAAAGTCAAAAAGTGGCACTTAACGTTAAGGTTCTGCTTTTCAGATGCTACTCTTCGAGTCCATGATAATGGTGGTTGGCTGTGTGGAAATACTGATTTCAAACTTTATGGTAAGACTCTCCTCTTCTATGCGTCCAAAATTCCAAATGAACGGTAAATTTTACGTGATGGAAAATGTTAAATGAGCCAGAAATCAGGATCTTTCAATGCATACTATATAAGAGAACATGAAGCATCAGATTGTATCATACTTGTGGATTGGAGCTGATTTACCGTGGAAGTGTGGGCAGGCAGTGTGTATGACTGCGGGGAGAGAGCACTTCAAGATTGTATGAAAAAGAAGGTGAAGGCTAAAATACACACTCTAAACATTTATCCACATTTACAAAATGTGGCTAAATACACTCAAAATTGTAATGAATAAATTTAGTAACACTTTATGAGTGTAGCTAAATATCTATTGTGTGGTATTCGACACTTTATTAGGTGTTCCATAGACAAAACCGAAAAAGAATGACGAGAATTTTATGCAATTTGTGTCTTCTTCACTCCCCATAGTTTTGAGTTTGATTATTGCTTCATGCTACATCTTGAAGAGATGATGTTAAGGAGGACTTCACTCTATTAGCACCAATTTTTCCTATTGATGGGGTCACTCACCTATCACTATTCGACTCAATATTCTCACTATCACGACTTAATCTAGCCTATAGGTAATCCTTTTCGCCATCTAACTCTCAATGAACCACCAATTGCTGTAAATTTCATAATACAACATCTGTGTTGCTCAGAGGGCGAGGGAGAAAAAAGAAGGACCGGGGGGGGGGGGGGGGGGTGTTGGCGTTGTTAACTTCTCACGAGCTAAACTAAATGCCTTCAAGTGCACATGTACCCCTTCTATATATTGTTAAAAAACTGCAATCCATATCTAATATTCTCTTCCTTACTGCAAATTGGAATTGGGATTGTGGGAGGTCCAGGTGGTCTTTTGCTAGCTGTCACAGAACCTTCTTCCAATTTTAAAGTGTTCCCAAACATTCCCAAATAAACGGACTTAAAACCAAATTAAATTTAGTCAAATAGGGATCGGAATTTAAACGCTTTTCTTATGCATCTAGTATGCTTTGAGCAGATCCGTTGAAAGGTATGAGCTGCTTGAAACTTCTTTTGAAGTTTTTATTAAAGTAAGTACTCTGAATTACTTATTATGCTAATCTAAGTAACCTTGTTTTTCTATCATTTTGTCCAAGTTGAAGGTGCACCCTCCCTCTCTCGCCCTTTATGACATCAGTGTTAGGTTATGCGTTGATTGTTATAACAGATGACTTGTCCTTTAACTTTCATTGGTGCTATGAACTCGTGGAATCAATGGCGTGGAAGGGATTCGGCAGTAAAGTTCTCTAGGCAGCTGCCATCTGGTACTTTCTGTGATCTGACTGAATTCACATGTTGGACCCTACTGCCTCTTTTCATTCTTTCTTGGAAATTAGGTGTCAGTTCATCCAGACGTCACCAGGTACTAGACAATATGAAAATTAAATGTACAATGTAATGATATATCATTCCAGAATCTTCCTCAAAAGTCTTGCATAGTTGGGGGCGTTTAGACCAGATTTTTTTTGGGTGAAAATTAATTTTTTTATCTGGGGAAATTATTTTTTATATATTTAAATAATTTTTTAAAACAATAAAAATTTAAAATAATTTCATTTTCTCTTTTCTTAGAAGCTTAAAAGAGTAGTTTTTTTTAATTATATATAACATTTAAGTTTTAGGGTCACTTTTTTTTTCGTGAAAAAAAATTGAACCAAATACACCCTAAATAGAGTAACTAATAAATACACATGTAATTCATATCTTATAATTTTAAAATGTATTCAAAACTTATTTTATTTAATATTTAACAGAGTTTATAAGAAGATAAATTAGGAGGATATCTCATATTTCATATTGAGATACCTTCTTGTTGCTGTATTTTTATACATGTCTTTCTGAATATCAAATGAAATAAATTTTGAATTTTTTTAATTTTAAAACATAAACTGTATATACTTTTTATTTTATTTAATAAAAAGGAAGATTTGTAAAATGATTTACAAGAGAATATATCACTACTCTATAGATAGATATGTAGTTAGGAACAATTAAAGCGTTTTGTTAGTAACAAATGCTCTAAGAATACTTATTCAGAATTAAAAATATTATATTAAAAATTGAGTTTTTTCAATATTTAATATATTGAAAAAGATTAAAACTATATTTTATACAATTTTTTTACACTATTTTTATGCAAATTTTTAATCCTTTGAAAGTGTTTCTGGTAAAAATATGTCGATAAAATTCATAGCTAAAATATCGGCTCAATGTTGCAATCATGCAGCAAATCATTTTTTCGACTTTTCGAAAGTGCAAAGCCACCATCTGGCGGCCCCATGTGGTCAGCTGTTCTGACAGAGTGAAGATTCTTCGGACTATACAATGCAGCAATTTTTAATTTTCATTAACAATTAGGATAAGCTCTTCTACAATAAACAGTTGATACATAAAGTTTGGGAAAATGGTACTTCCATTAATTAATTATGTTGCATGCCCATCTTACCTCTCAAATTACCCATGATTAATAATAGATTATTGATTAATTTCGTTGCAGCAAGTAGCCTACTAGCTGCCAGAGCCCAGAGGGCAACATAGAAAAGTTTTTGAATTGAAAGTAGTTACCTTAAGCATTCAAATTAACATTTGATATGAGTTAAATGTTTTAAATTATGTCATAAGTTTTTTTTCTTTTTTTTTTATTAGCTCAAGTTTATATATAATAATTAAATATTGCCCTATATGCTTAAGCATAATTTCTTATTCAAGACTTTTTCCACAATATAACCCATTTAGCAATTCTTGATGTGATTATCACGTTTCTGATATTTGATCGCATTGATAAGAACCCAGAGTGTATTACAATTTCCCCGTTTCATTCTTTCTTAAATCACTTCAAATCCAGATTTTGGTTGATGGTGAAATCGAAACCAAAGTGAGAAATCTCATGCTTGTAAACATTGCCAACATCTTAGACTCAGGGTTCAAGGATCGATGTTTCATTTAGCAGCTATCCCTCTGTCTCGCATGATTCGGAACACAATCCATTGAAGGACAAACGGAGTTGAAATATATACGCACATTTGCACTAAAAGATTAATAATAAACATAAAACAAAATTTGATTAGCATAGTAATTACAATTTACAATAAATGGAGTTACCTAATATTGAAACAACCCAATATAATTGATCATTAGAGCAGACTTTTTGCGAGGACAAAATGCTTGACAACTTGACAACCCTTACAACAAATCAAACTAAATATTACAGAGAACCAAAATTAACACAGACCTCAACCGGATTTTAAAAACTAAATTAAAGAGAAAATTAGAGGAACAAAATAAAAAAGAGTGCTTTATATACTAAACAGATTCTTCTCAAATCTTATTAAATAAAAGCACTGCTAGTTATTTTCCTGCTCCTCCTCCTCCTCAAGATTTACCAAACTCAGTTGAGGCTTGGCCCCAGCTGCAGCAGCAGGAGAACTATTTGCAGAAGAATGAGCAGAAGCTGAAGCCAAGACCAAGCTCCCTTCACTCCAGGCCCTCCTCATAGGATATGACACTTTGTTACACCTTGGCACCATGTTGGTGCAGTTTTTACCTGACTTGTTGTTATGCAGTGCACAACCACAGTTTCGGTGGTAAGGCCTCCTCTCAACGCAGTTGTCATGGCCGGATATGCACCCTTCATACACTGACCTGAACACCCCGTCTGCAGGGGCTGCTCCACTGGCCATGAAGAGTAGAAGCCAATTGTCTAGGTGCCTCTTTTTGTGTTTGTGTGTTTATTATAGCTTGATGATGCCAACGTGCGGGCACCCCTCCTTTTTAAAGTGTTTATTTTATGCCTTGGGTTTATTTATATATAACAACATCCCCTTGTAGTTAAATAGTGGAAGCCAGAGGGACAAGCGTTAGTTGTGGGTAAACGGCTCATTCATTGAAAGGTTGTGCTGTACGTGGGAGCGTGTCAAATTCTTAAGTGTTCTTAAAAAAATTAAGTGGATATATTTCTTATTCAATCACGGATGGACATATTTGTTAGAGGTTGAGGCATGTGCCCTATAAAAATTTTAAAATTTATATATAAATAGATAAATATATATTATTTTATTCACATTATATTATTAAACTGGTTTCGTAATAAGAAAAAAATTATATAAAATATTTTATTAGATGTATATATTATTTCTATTCTTATTATCTAAAATTTTTGAATATTCGATAATTAAATAATGCTTCAACTAAAATTAAATGATACATTAAATGTGAGATTTAACTGCAGTATTACATATTAAAAAATTAAGTATATTCACGTGGTGACCCAGGATCATACCAATCATCATTTTGGGCAGTGTGATTAGAATCTAGTAGTTCGCAGCTAACGGTTAGTAGAAATGTGGAAAACTCAAACAGATGGGGCGATGTTAATGTTACCCACAAGACACACACTCTTAGGTTACCTATTCAATACACGCCCCGTTGCCTTCCCCAAATAAAAACAATTTTTTCATTTTCAACATTTTGCATTTGGTTAACTAAAAATCAAATTGATTTCTTTTTCTTGCTGTTGGTATGTGGAATTATGGATGGTCCCAGAAGCAATCTTTGTTCTCATTCTCCAGGTAGCTGTGTTTGTGTCATACACGTTACCTCCTTTGGTTGCACTGTTCTATGGGTCGTAGTTTACTATTCTGTGGGTCGTTGTTTTCTTAGCCGTGTGTGTGCAGTGGGTTTTGGCTACAAACGAGGTGGTCACGGTAACGTTATATGCTCAATCCCTAATCTTTGTGATAATCATATGGTTTTGTCCGCAAGTTTAAAGGAACATTACATATATGAGACATGGAACGGAAGTAAGATTTGTTTAAAGGCACCTATTTTTGTTAGACCAATTATTTTAGGATCTAAAAATAGGTGTTTAACTATTGGATTAGATCGTGATCATTATTTATTCTCACTCATTATCTTATTCAATGATAATACAGTGGATGTTCAACTTTCAATAATTAAAATAACATTGTTGTTTTTGTTATGCCAAAAAGCATATTCTCTAGTAGTTTCTTTGCTTGGAGACAAATTGTGCAAAACAAAAAACCGCCTTCGAAGAATTTTTGTTCTTAAAAATTTTAAAACTGTTTTAGAAAAAAAAATTAAGTTCATTTTTTAAAAATTAAAAAAAAAAAACTTGTTTGAATAAATTTTTTAAAAACAACTTTTAAAATGGATAAAACAAATAATTGTTTGGCAATTCTATCACTACAAAATAATAGCTTGGTGTTAATTTACAAAGATCATAGCAATAAAAATCAACAAGTAGCAACAACCATAACAAAGATCAATAAAGAACAACAATGAAATCAATTTACAACTTGGTGTCAATTTATAAATAATAACAAAGATCAGCATGCAGCAGCAATCACAATAGTGAGAGGGAGGGTCGCATGCGTCAATGTAGGCGGATCGCGTCCCGGCCAAGGGTTGAGGAGCTCTCTACTTGCGTTGTTGCATCCTTCTTCTTCTTACCAAAGTTGCCAACACAAGTTCTAAAATGAAAATCAGGAGATGGAAGTTCTGAATAACAATTTTGAAAAACATCTGAATACTGTTTTCATTTTTTCTGTTTTTAAAATTGGAGTTTTGTTTTTTTAATTTTTAGAACATGTATTGAGAAATCATTCATTCAAAGGGTTTTTTTTTTACATATGGTTTTTGAGTGATGTATTTACATCAATATGGTGTTTTGCAAAAAATTTACACAATATGATGTTTTCAGTATAGAATCCGTCAAAGGCAGATTCAACACTAAATTTGCCTTTTAAAAAAAATATTTGTATACTAAATCTGTATCGAATTCAGTGTAAAATATATTATTTTAGGCGGATTCAATAAAATAATATTAAAATAAAATCCAGCTGCCAAAGTCATACTCAGAATCCAACAAAATAATATTTTTTATTGAATCCGTCGTCATTGGCGGATTCTAAAACATCATATACAAGTAAATTTACTCGTTTTATCATAATAACGTAAATCACCTATACAAACACCATATATAAATTATTTTTCCTTCATTGAAACAAGTTTTTTGTTTTTTGTTTTTTGTTTTACTTTTAAAAATCAAAAATAATTTTTAAAAACCTTTGCCCCTAAATCTTTTGGCACATATTGGGAACTAAAGTATAGTAGTTGAATGTATAATAGTAAAAATAAAAAGTAACATTTTGATTTTTGTTTGAAACTTAGAATACAAACAATACGCAATCTTATCGTTACAAACGATGATCTGTTATTAGAAATTGAATGAGAATGTGACGTTCAAATCACAAGGCACATTACAGTTACAACACCAAAAGCGCAGCACCTTCTTCAAACAATCTAACAATAGTCTATATAAAAATTAAATTAGCATCCCAAGTAAGGTCATCATGCAACCACGGTAAGATTGAAGAGTGCAGAGTTTGCTTGTACATCTGTAGATACAAGGACAAGGAAAAGGGCTAGGCTTCGGCTTCAAGAT
>CM062347.1:54000540-54025540 GCA_031216105.1 Dalbergia cultrata
CCCGTCTGGCGTTTATGGCACGGAACACGTATGACTTGGCGGAAGTAATGTGTATTTTTTTATGGAAAAGATGCTATGTTCCCAAGAATTTTAGTTTTTAAAACCTCCTTTAAAAATCTGAAGTAGCGTACTAATCTAGGACGAAGTCTCTCTTAATATTTACTTGTGTCCTAACGTGTTTAGGTCAGAGATTCTTATATAGATATAGTTCTAACATAATTTTTAGACACATTTACAATAAAAATGAGTCTATTAGTTTTATTAAATGTACATTCGCTATTCTATTAATTTCACATTCTTTTGTGAGTGTCTAAGAAATTAGTCTTATATTCGTGTTTATATAAGAATTTTTCCATGTTGAGGGCTAAATCTCTATGTTGTTCATTTTTCTTGTGTATTTGCCTTGCATAAATGAGAATTAGTGACCTTTTTCTGATACTAATTTTCATATACGTAGGCGTGATAAGTATCTAAATACAACTTTTCTTCCCTTTAATTGAAAATGCAATCACTATCTTTACATTTAAACGCATCTCTAGTTAATGAGTAGAAATGAGATTTTTTTTTTTTTTAGTTGTGGTTGAATTTATGTGTAAAATTATGGGTGAAGTTTATTAATGAAAAATCTTTCCCTATTTTCACCTTTTATCAAACACACCTTAAAAGTTATTTTTAATATTGATGTCCCTTAGCAAATTACTTGAGAGATGAAGGTGCATGTTATTAGCATTTACCCCTCAATGGACCTACAATATAGGAAGGTATTAACCATTATGTTTAGTGGTGGATATTATGGGAAATAAAAAAAAGAAAACAACATACATAAGATTAGAATATAGTAATACATAATTTTTTTAGGAAAATTTATTGCATAAATTTTTATTGGTGTAAATTTTTACAAAATCCATTGTTGGATTAGAAACTCATATTATATAGATCAAATATGTAAAATTTTAAATTAATCTAAAATTATTTGGTATACTTTTTATATTCATTAAAATCAACATAATATATATACTTAAAATCAATAAAAATAAGAGTTACATGATTGTATTGCTATTGATATTCAATTTATATGAAATTTGATACAAATGATCTTTATGATAGGCAATTGTAATTCAATGATTTGATAGATAAAAAAATAATTTCATTAAAAATTATACTAGTGTAATTTAATAATTATACTGGTGTAATTTAATCCATATATATATATATATATATATATATATATGGATTTAATTGTCATGCATTGACAATGTAAAAAAGTTTTACATAGTTATCCAATAATGTATTGTTACATTTGCCATTAAAGTTGACTTTTACACCTACTCTTTGAAAAGTCATCAAAATAAAATATTTTGATTGGACAATGCTGTAAAATAACTTTACATTTTCAGCGTACTAAAATTAAATTTTATATATACATATATATATATATATTTCACGGAAATCAACCCAACTCAACCGTTATTGGCTTTTATCGTAACAATTAACATTTCTGTTTGTAGAGTCAACTGCAAAAACGAATCACATGGTCAACAGAATTTCCATAAAAATGAGCTTTCTTAAGGACTGTTTAAGTCGGTATAAGGCTTGGACTCCCCGTAAAATTTTGTGGCATCAACGGAATGGGCTGTTATACAACTTAGTGAAATCATAGTTCCAATTTCTATTTGAACCTCAACCCCCCAAATAAAATCAAATGCTCGTTATTGGTTACCTGAATTTGGCACGCTATAGACAACAAACCAAACCAGCAGATTTTACAACGAAAGAAACTGAAGCGGGACAATTTTGCAACCAAATATGCATCTCACATGCCACCCCTAAGGATATATAGTACCGTGGTCTTCGGGGGTCCACAAAACCCATGCGACAAACACTTCCAAAAATAGCATTGTACAGCGCAAACCATGCATTGCATACCCCCGACAACAACGTACACTATAAAAACAAAGGGGAACCTTAACCTGCGATTCCTTGTCACCTTCCTGTAGTAAAATCTACACCTCGTTTTTTTTTTTCAGTTTTGTCTCATTTCCCTTCGAAGGCCTGGAGGCCTAGAGGAGGGGGAAGAGTTCATTGAAAGAAAGCAGATATAAGAGAAGGAACTAGTAAGAGACACAGTTCACCTTAGCCATCATGGCCTCTGATATCTCATTCGAAGATCTCAAGAATGAGAATGTCGATCTTGTAAGTATTATTATTTTTTTTTCTCTTAGAGGAAAAAGACACTCATGGTGATGATGTGTTATATTCTTATGATATTTGACAATTGGATTCTAAATTTGTTCACTTTGTTATTGGCATTTATTTTATTTGCCAGCTTGATCTATTTATTTATTTTTCTTTGCAATGAAAAGTTGTTACATCGTATGACTGCAGGAGAACATTCCCATTGAGGATGTGTTCAAGCAGCTGAAATGTACCCGAGAGGGCCTGACATCAACTGAAGGAGAGAAGAGGTTGCAAATCTTCGGTCCCAACAAGCTAGAGGAGAAAAAGGAGAGCAAGTTGCTGAAATTCTTGGGTTTTATGTGGAATCCACTATCATGGGTCATGGAGGCCGCTGCTATCATGGCCATTGTATTGGCTAATGGAGGGGTAAATTTCAGATTTCTCTGTCTCCATGTTTATGTGTTCAAACTCTCAATCCTTTTTATTTTATTTTATTTTTACTAACAAGAGCTTCTAAATAATGCAGGGCAGGCCAGCGGATTGGCAAGATTTCATCGGTATTGTGGTGTTGCTTCTCATCAACTCAACCATTAGTTTCATTGAGGAAAACAATGCAGGCAATGCTGCAGCCGCTTTGATGGCCGGTCTTGCACCCAAAACCAAGGTAACATAAACATTTGTTCATTTATTTGATGCTCCTTCCAATAAAATTTTATGAAAAACTTAGATACTTCTGGTGCAAGAAAAAGTTTGTGCTTTATTCTATTAAATGTTTGACGCCTCATCAATTGCATTAGAAAATGTAGTTATTATGTGAGACGATAATGGCTCACAAAACTGCAGTGTTAGAAACATCAAATGGATTAAAGCATAACCTTTTTCTTAGTATATGAGCACCTAAGAATCTCTAATAGTTGGCATTCACCAACTAAAACATAATGAACCAATATGTAATTGTAGGTGTTGAGGGATGGAAAATGGAGTGAGCAGGAAGCAGCAATCTTGGTACCAGGAGATTTGATCAGCATCAAGTTGGGAGACATAGTCCCAGCTGATGCCCGTCTCTTGGAGGGTGATCCCCTCAAGATAGATCAGTCTGCACTCACTGGCGAGTCCTTGCCAGTCACCAGGAACCCTGGTGATGAGGTCTTCTCTGGCTCCACCTGCAAACAAGGTGAGATTGAGGCTGTTGTCATTGCCACTGGTGTCCACACCTTCTTTGGCAAGGCTGCCCATCTTGTAGACAGCACCAACAACGTTGGTCACTTCCAAAAGGTACATTACATACACTTTTAGCTTTGTTTAAGTGCTTTTTGATTGATCTCTTATATTGTTACAACTTTGGACTAATCTTTGGATATTTTGATTTTGTTATGTTAGGTGTTGACATCCATTGGTAACTTCTGCATATGCTCAATCGCTGTGGGAATGTTGATTGAGATTGCTGTGATGTACCCCATCCAGCGAAGGGGATACAGAGATGGTATTGACAACTTGTTGGTTCTCCTCATTGGAGGAATCCCAATTGCCATGCCAACAGTCTTGTCTGTAACCATGGCTATTGGGTCTCACCGCCTGTCTGAGCAAGGAGCCATCACCAAGAGGATGACTGCCATTGAGGAAATGGCAGGCATGGATGTTCTCTGCAGTGACAAGACTGGAACTCTCACCCTTAACAAGCTTACTGTGGACAAGGACTTGATTGAGGTTAGTGACCAATCTAAACGATTTAAGTTGCCCAAAATGTGTGATCATGAATCATCCCCATGCATTGCTGGGTCTCTTCTTGTTGGCCTTTTGCATATACACATCAAATGCCATCCATTATGTGCAGATATCTATGATTCTCATGTTTGGCATAACAACTTTGGTATCTTGGCAGGTGCGATGTAGCACCCACAGCAATTAATTATTAATACTGCATTCCATAATTTATTATACCCATAAGATCCATAAATATTAAATAATGAATAATAATAAATGTTGCATGGCTATTTGATTATAATTGAAAAAGACATAAATTTTTTCTAGTTGAAAATGTGTTTGAGATTATTATGCCAGAGAGGATATTACATACTCATTCATGTTAATATGTATCGTAGATGGCTGTATTTTTTTGGTCATTTCACCGGTTACAATTAAGCCTCTAGTGCCTTTGGTTATCATGGATGAAGATGCCATTGCACCAAAAGCTTCCTTTTGTGCTAATCAAAGTTGTTTGTCAATGCAGGTGTTCCCTGCTACTGTGGACAAGGACGCCCTTGTCTTGTATGCTGCCATGGCTTCCAGGGTTGAAAACCAGGATGCCATTGATGCTTCAATTGTTGGGATGTTGGGCGACCCCAAGGAGGTACTAAGATTTGAACTAACATTCTTCTATGGACCTTAGTCTTGTTGCCAATATGAAGTGTGAGTAGTAGCTTAACTTTATGAACTGGGCATTGTTGTGGCATCTCAGGCAAGAGCAGGAATAACTGAAGTGCATTTCTTGCCTTTCAATCCTGTGGATAAGCGCACAGCTATCACCTACATTGACAGCAAAGGCAACTGGCACAGAAGCAGCAAGGGTGCTCCTGAGCAAGTAAGGCATTTACCAATATATATCAATATCATAAATAGCATCATAATCAACATTAAATAACTATTCTTTAAAATATAACATGCACATAGCTCCTGATATCTGGCTGCCAATTTGTCTATCAGATTATTGAACTCTGTGCCCTCAAGGGAGATTCTTTGAAAAAGGCCCATAGCATCATTGACCAGTTTGCCAACCGCGGTCTGCGTTCATTGGGTATTGCACGCCAGGTGAATAAAGGGTCTAATCCATGAATTCACTGTTAGAAAGCAAAATGAGGAAATTCTCTTAACTGTTCGCTTGTTTTCCTTAACAGACTGTTTCAGAAAAGACAAAGGAGAGCGCAGGGGAGACATGGGAATTCTTGGGCTTGATGCCTCTCTTTGATCCTCCAAGGCATGATAGTGCAGAGACTATTCGCCGTGCTCTTGACCTTGGTGTCAATGTTAAGATGATCACTGGTGACCAACTTGCCATTGGCAAAGAAACCGGTCGCAGACTCGGAATGGGGACCAACATGTACCCTTCATCTTCCCTCCTTGGTGACCACAAGGATGCTTCCATTGCATCAATCCCAATTGATGAACTCATTGAGACGGCTGATGGGTTTGCCGGAGTCTTCCCTGGTAATGAGAAGAGTCTAATTTATGTTAAATTGAACCTAGAAATATGACAAAAAAACAGCCAGAATTTTGACAGAAAACAAAGGTGGTTGATACATGAACTAAACAGTACGATCCACCCATTCACTTAACAAACGCTTAACATGCATGTCATATTATTCTGACAAATAAATTCGGTCATAATATCTGACTTGCTTACATTTTCCTTAAGAAAATTGCAGAAGGCCAACACAAACTGATCTTTCTTGTGTTATGCAGAGCACAAGTATGAGATTGTGAAGAGGTTGCAAGACAGGAAGCACATTTGTGGTATGACTGGAGATGGTGTGAATGATGCCCCAGCTCTCAAGAAGGCAGACATTGGTATTGCCGTGGCTGATGCAACTGACGCCGCCAGGAGTGCCTCAGACATTGTCTTGACTGAGCCTGGACTCAGTGTCATTATAAGTGCTGTCTTGACCAGCAGGGCCATCTTCCAGAGGATGAAGAACTACACCATCTATGCTGTCTCAATCACCATCCGTATTGTGTTTGGGTTCATGTTCGTGGCTCTGATCTGGAAGTTTGACTTCTCACCTTTCATGGTCCTCATCATCGCCATATTGAACGACGGAACCATCATGACCATCTCCAAGGATAGGGTGAAGCCATCTCCTTTGCCTGACTCATGGAAGCTCAAGGAAATCTTTGCCACCGGCATTGTCCTTGGAGCTTACATGGCCATCATCACTGTGGTGTTCTTCTATTTGGTTCATGACACCAACTTCTTCACAGTAAGTTATTCAAACTCTTTGAATACACCCTTTTTGTAGAATCATAACACGACACGTTATCTAAGCATGCTTCCTGTGGCCATTTCAGAGAGTTTTCAATGTCAAGCCAATTGTAGACAGTAAGGAGCAGCTTAACTCAGCTCTCTACCTTCAAGTGAGTATCATTAGTCAAGCACTCATCTTCGTTACCAGGTCAAGGAGCTGGTCTTATTTTGAACGCCCTGGAATCTTGCTTGTTGTAGCCTTCCTCGCTGCACAGTTGGTTAGTTTCTCTCTACCTTGGACTTCATGAAAATATGTTCTCCCAGAAATACATATAGGAAAAATGTTATTCGTACATAGGATCTATGTATAAATAACTAGATATTTTACTTGTGTTTCTTATGGACGTGTAAGATAGTTAATAATATATAGGAAATTCATTTACCAATTCACCCTTAGATAATTGAGATCCACAATAATGAAACATAGTTCTTTACATTAAACTGTTTCAACCATAATTAATAGGACTCAATACATATATATATGTGTGTGTGTGTGTGTGTGTGTGTGTGGTTTGATTAACTTGGCAATTGTTGAACATAGGTGGCCACTGTCATTGCTGTGTATGCACACTGGGACTTTGCCAGAATCAGCGGTATTGGTTGGGGGTGGGCCGGAGTAATCTGGATCTTCAGCATTGTTACTTACATCCCTCTTGATATCCTCAAGTTCTTCATCCGCTTGGGATTGTCAGGGAGGGCCTGGGACACTGTGCTCGACAACAAGGCATACTAATCAACTTTATGAAATTATCAAATGACCATGTTCTTGTTTCTAGTAACATTTTCTTTCACTTGATTATATTTGCTCATTGCGGTGCAATCATTTTGCAGATTGCATTCACAACAAAGAAGGACTACGGTAAAGGAGAGAGGGAGGCCCAATGGGCCGTGGCTCAGCGCACACTGCACGGCCTCCAGGTCCCCGAAACACACAAGACCAACCACCATGAGCAGTCTGAACTTGCTGAGCAGGCCAAGAAACGTGCTGAGGCTGCAAGGTTCGGTGTCCCAAACTTAGCTCTAAAATAATATAATGCTTATAACTGATATGACAATAGTTTATTTAGCAAACAACAATTTCTTGTGATGCTTATTTTGATGTATCAAAATTTGCAGGCTCAGAGAACTCCACACACTCAAGGGACACGTTGAATCTGTGGTGAAGTTGAAGGGTATTGACATTGATACCATGCAACAACACTACACACTTTAAAAGATTCATGTCTGAAGAAGACGAAGAAGAAGAAGAAGAAGAAGCTAAGTTAGGCTATTAAATAAAGTGGGGATCAGAGCTTAAAGGAGCAGAAAAGTTTATATATCTTTGTGGGAAAGAAGCTAACTTGGGCAGCTGTTAATGAGGGATCAGGGCTAAAATGAGCATATGAAACGATTTATCTTGTGCTTTACTTTCCCTCTTTTTACCCTTAGTATAGGAGGTGACACAATATGTACTAACTATGACCATTTGTAGTAGCTGGTTTCTTTTTCCTTTTTTTTTTTGTGTTCAGAAGCCATTAAATTTTTAAAAAATAAAGTAATATCATATGACGGAGAAAAATTTTTGCACTGATTTTTTAGGTAATGATTTGGTTTCTGGTTTCAGATTTCAGTCACTCTAAAGCTCATAACTTCCATGCTTATGCATGCTGTCAAACACAACTAGTTCTCACTGATTATAATATTTTTACTCCATTTTATCGTAAGACCACCAATCGGCTGCAAATTTCTGTATATTATTTCTCATAATATAAACACTAGTGAAAAACAACAGAGCTAACAAATTATAGTTAAAAAATGGGCATTATGACAATTCAGTGGCTGAAAAACAAACGCATAACACTATTATAGAAGAGTAGTATTATTTTGACTTATATTTTGTGGGTCATCGTGTCAACACACTTTTATAAACTTTTGAATTAGATGTGAATCTCACTTAGTTTGGGTTCCACACCTCATTCAATGATGGATATAAGTGTATTGACACGGTGCTCCACAATATGTGAGTCAAAATAACTTTCTCATTATAAAATGGATAAAGTAAAAAAAAGAGGAGATTAAGTATTGCTTAGAAAGAACAGTGATTAAATATGAAAGGCCCGAGATAAATTCTGTTTGGGAATATCCAGTAGTAATCTTAAAAGATCATACACAGAATTTTCCTTCCTATGCAGATAACCAAGGCTTCACGAGTGTGGTTGCATGTCAACACCCAAATTTTAATTAACAAGGTGTAGTTTAAAAAATATAACGTCTGACATGACGTGTACAATTATTAACCATGCAAGATATCAATTGCAATTCTGTCAATCTCAAGAATATAATCACCCGCTGGATCATTAGAGAGAGAGAGAGAATGTAATCACCCGCAAAATAGAGGGGAGTCTGGTTTAATTGCACTAGAACTATATGCTAATAATTATACACATGGTAATTATATTCACTGAAAATATAATGTGTGACACGTGTACAATTCTTAAGACAAATTATAATATTTCGATGATATTTATCTCACAGACACACACACACACACACATATATATTGATTAAATAGTTTAATATTGATGTACTAATAATGTAATTTTTTTATATACAATCATTTAAAGGTTTAATTTTTATGCATTGAACTTTTTTATTCTGTTATTCAATTAAATCATCTTCTTTGAATAACTTTATAAATAGTAGGCGTGAGACATAAAAACTCTTACTGATATAACAATATATAATTAGATGACAGTATAACTTTTTTTATATATAGTTTTAGTGCATAAAAATTAGACTCATAAAGGGCTTAAGTTTGACTCACTACAAATATAAAAATATTTTACACAGTCATCCAATCACATTCCTCTATTTTCATGACTTTTCAAATAATGGTTGTAAGATTTAACTATCATGACTAATATGACATTATATGATTGGAATTATATAGAAATTTTTACACTATTAATGTATAAAAGTTAAATCCATAAATAAAAGTATCTAACTATTTGAAATTATAAGATAGTGCATAAAGATTAAACTTCTTAGGTATTGTCAATAAATTATAATTTGTTATTATAAGTGCGATTCATCCTAAAAACAATTATATTCTTAAATGAGTTTTATTTTAACGTACTAATAATATAAATGACTCTATATTACCATCCAATCAAAATATTTTATTTATATAATTTTACTCACACTAAATAGAAGAGTAAACTATAATAACTAATGTGACACTCCATAATCTAATAATTAAGTATAAGATTCATAAGATTTAATATTTATTTTAATCTCTGATTTTACTCTTGTAAGTAGTTTTAGTTCTTGACTTTTAAAATGAGTCAAAGAAGTCACTGACATTGCAAAATGTAGTCATGTCAATTTCTCAATCCACTTTTATTTAACATTTCGTCAATTAAATGATAATGTATAACGTTAAATAACACTTTAACATATCTTATATCATTTAGAATATAATTAAATTAAAAATTACTTATTTTGACATCTAAAATTACACAAAATAAGTAATTTAGATATAATTTTTAAGTCATAAAGTGACTTATTTTGTAAATTTTGGATACTAAAATGAGTCAATTTAATTTCATTATATTTTGGATAACACATAATATGTTAAAGTATAACTTAACATTACACATCTTCATTTAATTAACAAAGTGTTAAACAAAAGTGGGATAGGAGAATAACTTGATTTATATTTTGCAGTATCAGAAACTAATTTAACTCATTTCAAAAGTTAAGAACTAAAATAATTCATAAATATAAACTATAGAACTAAAATGAATATTAACTCGATTCATAACTTTCTTTTCTTTTTTTTTTAATTATTTTGAATAAATCAATGTATTATTTCTTTTTAAGCATGTACTCCATTTGTTCTTGAATAATTGTCTAATTCTAAATACTTACTGGAATTAAAAAGATAATTGATAAAATATCAATATTAGTAAATGTTATGAATAGTTTATTATATCGTTCTTTTTTTTTTTAATATTCTAACTTCTTATCTCCTCTTTCACTAATGAGTCAATAGTATTTAATAGGAATATTATTAATAAAAAATAATTAATACTAAATAAACTTTTGAAATGCATAATTATTTTAAACAAAGTAAATTTTTAAAATAAATAATTATTTAGGATTTAGGGTGTAATCAAATACTCTTTGCCAACTTATATAGTATTTGATTTGATTTGATGTTCCAGCATGTGGGTAGCAAGCTGTAGTTTTTCCCGCCAGTCCGAGTTCCCGCGAGCCCACACACCGCCGAATTCCTCTGCATAAAATATCAATTCAAAACCACCCAACCCCACTTCACTCTCCTCTTTCGCTTCACTGCACTCATTTCAATCCCTACCTATACTCTCTCTCTCTCTCTCTCTCTCTCTCTCTCTCTCTGTTGCAAATTGCAATGGCGCACCAGAAACTCACCGACTACGAACGCCAGCGCCTCGAGAACATCCGCCGTAACGATGAGATGATGGCAGCCCTCAAACTCCACTCCAAGGCCTCCCTCCTCTCCAAGCGCCCAAGGTCCCTTCCTTCTTCTATCTCTCTTTCTCCCTTTTCAATAATACTCATTCTTGGTTTTTTTTTTTTTTTAATTCCTGTTTCTTTCTCTGTAATTTATAACATTTCACTGTGACTCGTCGCCGATTCACGTGTCATTAACATATTAGGGTTTCGACCAAATCGTACACTGTGAAATCATCGGAGAAGAAGCCCAAAACCGAAGCCCCTGTCGTCATTCGCCGTTCCCTCCGTACTCGAGGCATTCCGCCCGATTCCAAAGGCCTTAACGCAGAAACCCTAGATTCACTCCCCACCGTGCATAAAAAATCTCCCGCCAAAATGGAACCTTCTGTTGCTAAAACAACAATCTTGGGCCCTGTTCCCATGCGTGATGCTTATAGTGGCGCTGATTATGATAGCTCCTTCGTTGAATCAATTGTTGGTGTGGCAAAGAAGGAAGCCCATGATGTAGGAAAAGGTGTGGATTGTAAAGTTAAGGCTTCGTTCGAGTTGGGGTCTATGGATTTGGATCCTGAGAACATAACAAGGGTTGTTCCTGGAAGGATAACTGCTGTGAGTTTTTTCCCTTCAAGTAGCGTGAAGATGATTGTGGCGGGTAACAAGTTTGGGAACATTGGGTTCTGGGATGTTGGAGATGATGAAGGTCGGGTTCATTTGTATCAACCCCATTCGGCTCCCATTTCTGGGATACTGGTTCAGCCACATTGCTTGTCCAAGGTATTATTATTATGCTGCTGTCTCTGTTTTTCTGAACAATTTATTTTTATTGTGTGAAGCTCACGGGAAAGCAACTGGCAAGATGTTTTGTTGTTTTGGTATAAGTAAAATAAATGTGCTATTTAGCTTAGGGGTGTTCGGCCCAAAACCTATTGGGTTGAGTTTGGCACCTCAAATTTGACCAGTTGCATTTTTCGAACCGAGTTTGAGTCATATTTTGTGTTGGCTTAATGTAGACCCATTCAAACAATTCTTTTATATTTATATATATATTTTTATAATAATTAGTGATAAATTATAAGGTTTTATACTTCAGTTTATTCATTTTAGATAATTTGATAATATTTTTATAGTTATATGGTTTGTTTAGAAATATGCATTGCAAAATGTCTCTTGAATTTGTTTCTTACTTGTAAAATTTTATAACTGTATTATGTATAAAGTCAAGTTATTTAAAAGTTGGGTTGACTTGATTCATTCAAGTCATTAATTGGGATATCACGGGGTCAGATTCGGGCTCTAATATATGACCCATTTTTAAATCAGGTTGGGATAAGGTTTAGTTCAACTTTACTCAACTCGTCCTTTGTACACCTTTAATTTAGCTGTACAGGTAAATAGGAAATGCACTTTCTTGTTTTTGTTGTCACACATAATGCATATTAACTATGCTTCTCTAGCATGTTTGTTGTTAGATGCTCACTTCCCTGTTTTTTCTCTCCCCATTTGTTTTTGGGAAGGGGATTGAAAGCTCTAAATGGGGAAGCCAAGGAAGCAAGCAGAGTTTTTTTATTGTTGACAGCAGCAGAATTTAAGGATGACCAAAACTAGTATGAATGTAATTTTTTCAAAATTGTAGTGAATTTTGGAGCGTTGGCTTCTTGGGCTTATAATTATATTTGGATGAAACCAATAGGTAAATTTATGATTTACCCCATGCCAGGACCCAGAGACAATTCTGGTTCAATTAATGCCTGCAGTGCATTGTAGATAAATCAATCAACATCCTACCACTTATTTATCCGTTCTACAAATTGTCTGATACTGTGGTCAATAATTATACGTGCAGATCTATACGAGTTGTTATGATGGATTGGTTCGGCTAATGGATGCTGAGAAGGAAATCTTTGATATGATATATAGTAGTGATGAGTGTATATATAGTCTCCATCAACCGAAAAATGAGGCCAACTGCCTATATTTTGGTGAGGGTCGTGGAGCTTTGACTGTCTGGGATAATCGGATGGGAAAATGTTCGTCTCACTGGGTTTTGCACGAAGACAGGATAAATACAATAGATTTGAACTGTGAAAACCCTCACATTTTAGCTACCAGTTCATCTGATGGAACTGCATGCACCTGGGATTTGAGATATACTGGTGAGGATAAGCTCACATCCTTGAGGACATTGAGCCATAAAAGGGCTGTGCATGCTGCTTATTTCTCTCCTTCTGGACGTAGCCTGGCAACTACGAGGTATGAAGCTTGTTCCATTCTAAATATTAATGTTTTCTAGTAATGAAAGTAAGGTAGTTTGAGTAATGCTTACTTGCATTGTTGTGTATTTATTATTATTCACTGGCTTTAGTTCTGCATGTTAACTTATCATGTATTTTTTTATTCCAAATTGTTGTGCCCCTGCTTTAACCTATTTGTGAATTTGATTGGGTGGAATTCATACTATCTTTTGATGTAGCTTCGACAATACAATTGGTATATACAGTGGAGTTAACCTGGAGGATGCAACTGCTATTTATCATGACAACCAGACTGGCAGATGGATTTCTTCTTTCAGGTATGGTTTTTGAGGGAGCACCAAAAAGATGACTTAGTATTCTTCTCTTCTGCCAACTGCTTAACTTCCCATAGTGCTAATTAAGTTCTCACGTTAAAGCTTTGGGAGTCTAACATCTTAGAGTCGATTCTTACATTTCAAATAAGCTTTTACTCTTCATAAGCAACAACGAATTTTGCTGATCAGCATAAGGTGAAACTATTTGTAGTTTATGACATGTTTTTTGTGATACTTAATACATTGCTGACAAATCATGAAATAAGAGGTTGACTTTTATGAGCTTGATTTTGTGGTAACAGAGCAATATGGGGTTGGGATGACTCATATCTATTCGTTGGAAACATGAGAAGAGGAGTTGATGTTGTCTCGGCAGTTCAAAGGAAAACAGTAATGATTTTACAAAGCCTACATGTGACTGCCATTCCATGCAGATTCAGTGCACACCCTTATGAGGTCGGAACGCTGGCAGGAGCCACAAGTGGAGGGCAGGTCTATATTTGGACATCGCGCTAGGTTGTTTATTTGATACGTACTTATATGCAATTAAATGAAACGTTTTGGTGTGTTCCATCTCCTGGCAGTTTTCTTATAGGGTATTGATGTGCACATTGACTATAGTATGGTTTGTTTTATCCTAGTTACCTTAACCTTTTTAGTCTTTCTTACCAAGCTATAATTGGTCTTGATTCGTGAATGATGATCACTTTCATATTGATGAGATTACAGGTAAAACGAATTGGGGTCTCGCGGATTCTTATCGTAGGGATTTTCTGTGATGGTCATTGATGTGACTCGAGTGTAATTATTTTATTATAGAAATCAATTTTTTCAGGTGTGTTTGGCACAAGATAAAAATAAGGTATAAATTCTTTGATGTGTAATACTCTATAACATAAGGATTAAGATGATTGTAAAGTGAAAAATTGATGAGTTAATTATTAGATTAATAATCACATTCCTCACTTTATAAGCAATCTTACTTTATAGGATCCAATTGCCATATATATCTTTAATGTTCGGAATTCTCTTTCATTAATACTCAATTAAAACCTGCCTTAAGGAAATAAGTATGACAATATTTGAATTATTATCTTTATTTCATTCATAAATTTTCTTTGCTTCTCTCGTCGCATAAATGCTATTAGTTATTACTAGAGCAAATAAAAGAATGGTAATGTTGCAAACTAAGCATAATGTGACCAGCTTTTGACGAAAAAAAAAATGGAGATTTCTTCAATATCCTATGAAATTTGAGTATTCGTAACTTTCACATAGAGCAGTTGAAAATTTACCTGTTTTGTTAATTAAATTATAACCATTAGATTTAAATGGATATCAGTGCCTTTGATTTATCAAAACAAAAACCAAAAAATATAGTTGTTAGGTTTGCTTATTTATTCACTAATAATTTCATATTATATTATTTTAACACTAAGTTTTTAGCCCAAAAAGAAAATTGAACTCTAGGATTCTTTTTCTTTTATTTTTGGTCATCTCTAGGATTCTTGAAATGAAATATTGCAAAGGGGCCTATTTGCATCGCCTGACATGTTGAAGGTTAGCTAGATATGGTTTGGGATGAATTTTTCAAAAAGTAATCTGATAAAAATATCTTTTACATCAGAATTTGTAAGTTCAGGGTCAATTCAAATATTAATAGTTAAATACGTGTGGAGGTTTCAGAACACAGATTATACCAAATCAGTAGCTGGGCTTCAAGACAAAAAAAATAAAAACCGGCAGCTCGGCTTAACCATAGGGTCTGATGGTTGAAGCACTAAGCATTGGTTCGCACAGCAAAGTCACCTCAAATAGCAATATCAATGCCCTTGCAATTAGTGTACACATGGAACAGCAATAAAAGGATCTTTGTTCCCTTAGAGTCAGAGACTCCAGTCCCTCCCCCCAACCTAACCAAAAACAAAAAAGTATTAGTTTCACGAGCAAATGATCTTTTTTACTTCTGAATATTTTTAATAATTTGATATTTAGTTCAAATATTTTCAATTTTAATATCAATTTGAACTTAGTAAAATTTTTAACTTCAATTTAGTCTTAATATTTTTAAACTCAATATCAATTTAATCGTCCTAATAAAGTGGCAATCCAGTCATTCCCTTAAAGTTGAGACCCACTGGAATGACCAATTAACGTGGAAATTAAAAATGCCGAAATCAATCCCGCCAAAATGGCATTCGGGGAGAACTCTTAATTATAAATATTAGTCTTGCACATGAAGGAAAAAATCTAACATGGAACCCTTCCTGAGGGGGAAATAAATAAATAAATACAAAAGAAAAAGATTAGGTGAACACAATCAGATTCCCTTCCACGAATCTTAAGCGTTCTGCTGCATGCCACATAGTGCTAGTGGGACGAAAACTGACATATTATGCTTTCCTATATATAACACGCCTTTCTCGCTTATACTCTACTTCGTCTCTCCGGTGCATGATTACAAGAGCCGTTCTTACCTGCCAAATGTAGTAATACCAATGAATACGGACAATAAAACTATGAAGCATTGCTGACAAAAACCGAGTGATGATAGACATTTGACACAAGGTGCAAAGAAGGGAACACAATTGATTGCCTCAAGCTATAACATAGCCGCTTGCCAGTCGCCACTTGCTGTAATTCAATGTTGGTTGCTTTTGTTGTGTGCTTATGAAGACACAAGCTAACTTAGTTAAAAACTCGACTTAGTTTTATAAGCACAATACTGCTTGAAACATGTATCTTCTAAAATTTTGAACAGAATGGCGACATCAAAATCTGGTTTGTAGGTTATGACCTCTGTCTATTCAGTTAAGTGGTTACTTACAATGGATTCATTCATTCCCATTCTGCTGAGGTCATCAATCAGCCTTCTTTCTGATATGTGGTTTCCAATTCCAATTCTTCTCTTTATCTGAGTTTCTGCTTGCTGCTTATTGTGCAAACATTAATCCATCAGGATATGAAGCTAGATGAAACAAAGAGAAGATGGACTCGTCACAAGACAAAACCTTTATTTCATTTGCCATTTCAGGCGTGGGATTTATTTGTTGGTTTATTCCAGACCTAGCTGCATCCATTGTAGACACAGTGAAAAGCCTTATTGCTTCTTGCACATGCTCTTCAGTAGCAAGATAAGATCTGGTACAGGAGAAACCACAAGAGAAAAATAGAAGATGATTAATTTAGTGACATAGGCACAGGAGATATACCGCAAGGAATGGTGGAATAAGGTAATTATCTTCCAAAACAAAAGGCATCATTCCGTTGGCCCATAACTGCTAAATTATTGAACCAATTGATACAGCCAATAAATAGAAAATCTATAAAAGCCACATGTGAACCTTTTCTGGACAGTTTATATTTAAAAAGAAAAAAAGAAAAAAAAAGGTGTTCTGATTGCTCTTTTTGTACATTGGAAACTACTGATCAAATTTGGATGACATGATGCATTCACAGCATTAACATAGGATGATATTTTTATGAAATTGCAAGAGAGTTGTGAACAACAGGCATCAAGTTTATAAAAAGTAATGGCAGTACTTACAGCTTCATCTTTGCAAGTGCCTCACTCAACCTAACAATAGCTTCCAGCTGCCTTACAGTAATTGGTATCGCAGCAGCTTCTCCAGTTTCATTGGCTTGCTGCCTCATATCCTGTTTTTTTATTCCACAAAATCAAAAAATGATTTCTGTTTCTAAAGCAGATCCATTTTTGTCAAATTAGCATTGACAGGAGGGATAAAGCAATCAATAGCACTAATAAATGGATTGTAATTCAAGAACCTCCTGACTATGACATCCAGGAATCTCCAAAAAAAAAAAAGGTCCAATTGTTTCTAACATAATCTTCAATCACTAATAACAGGTAAAAGCTAAAAAAAAATATGGAATTTGTCCAGTAATTGGTAACATATTCATGCTTACCTGTCTGATTTTCACATAAGCATTCTGCAGATGTGCTGCTGCAGATTCCGAAAGACGAGGGTGGCATCCAGTTCGACAATATTGTAAATACCTATTCAGTTAACAGTTAAAGTTCAATCTCTTAAATGTTATAAGAACTGCATGAAAAACGTATGAATTAACTTACCTCTTCAGCCAATTCTCTTCGTCAGAAACCCTGTTCTCACCAGGGGTTACACCAACTGATGCATGAACCCTTATGATGTGACTGGCTATGATCTGTACACAAAATAGTCAACCACTGACTTAAGGACTACAGGAAATCCAGTCATTGAATATGTAAGCCATATTTCTGTGCAAAACTAGTCCTATGGTGACCTCGAAGGATATAGTGAAGACATTATATGATATCCTCTTTATTTCCAACAATGCATAATGCCAAAAAAATAAAAATCAAAACTAGTCCTAGATATGTTAGGACCCCTTATGATGCTGACATTAATAATACCCCGTGTAATATTAACCCTGGTAAAAATGTAACACCTTGTGACGATTTGCATGCCAAAAGAAATAGAAGGGCAAGTGAGGGCAAGGGTGGGGCATGTGACTGGGGATTGAGGGAAGGGTTTTGTAACTTTGCCACCTAGGCAAAGCTAGTGAAGAGATGTTAACATCATAACACACGAAAAACAAATTTCACATAGCATTTAGGACAGGATGCATTCAAAGGTAGCAGAAGGTACCACATGGTGAAAACAGAGTAGTCAAAGTTACCTTGTCTTGGTCGTACTTTCTGATATCTTTCACAATGAAGATTAAATCAAACCTAGAAAGAATAGTTGTCTGCAAATCAATGTTATCTTGTGCAGTCTGGAGGAACATGTATGGTTCTTGTTAGTCCGTTGTTATGAAGGTATGTTTTCAAATAAGTTGAAAAAGAAAAGAGGGTCATATGCAGTAGACCTTAAGATCATCATAACGTCCTGATGGAGGGTTAGCAGCAGCAAGAACAGAAGTCCTTGAATTAAGAACTGTTGTTATTCCTGCTTTGGCTATGGATATAGTTTGCTGTTCCATGGCTTCATGAATGGCAACCCTACAGACAGAAACCGTGAAAAAGTTATATCACGAACGAACAAAAATGAATTAGAAAAGAGAAATACCAAACAGTTTACAGTACCTATCTTCGGGTCTCATCTTGTCAAATTCATCAATGCAGACAACACCTCCATCTGCCAAGACCATGGCCCCTCCTTCAAGATAAAATTCACGCTGAAGTGCACAGAATAAGAATCAGAACAAAGGTGAAGAACTAGCTTATGATCATATCTCAACACAAATCAGCAATGAAGATTTGCTGTCAAATGTAAACAGTGCAGGAGGTGAAGAACTTACAGTGCTGCTATCTCTGATTACAGAAGCTGTGAGACCGGCAGCTGATGAGCCCTTCCCAGAAGTATAAACTGCGACAGGTGCTGTCTTTTCAACAAACTTGAGGAACTGGAATGTGAATAGTAAAAAATTATGCTCAAATTTGCTATAATGTGAATATATAAATGCTTGAGTATAACCAGCAAGATAATTGGCATCTCATACAGGTGAGTACAAGCTATCACGTGAAAAAGTAAATGACTAAATTTAAACTAGCTAAGCTAAATGTCAAAAAATGGAAAAAGAAAATTTAACCTTTTAAGTCAGTATACACTGGCAAAATCTTTTGACTGTTGGATACAAAACCAACCAATGACAATGCAAGTGGCACACTTAGTTTTTAACAAATAACAACTCAACCGCCATGAAACAACATGAGGAAATAGTATGCAGTGAAAAAATGAAGCGCAAACCTGTGATTTTGCTGTAGATGGATCCCCAAGAAGCAAGACATTGATATCGCCTCTTAACTTCACTCCATCTGGTAAATTCTGCTTCCAAAGACATTGACAAGTTATCAGCTGCCATGGATGGATTTTGTTTTTCTAAACATAGATACTCAAAGACAACATACCTTTCTTGACCCACCAAAAAGAAGACAGGCCACAGCCTTCTTGACATCATCATGCCCATATATTGACGGAGCAATCTTGGAGCATATATTTTTATATGCATCAGGTTCGGCAGCAAACTTTTTGAACTCTTCTATCTGCAATCAATACCATCATTTGTAACAGCAAATAATATAGATGGGGACAATGGCAATGAGTAGGATTAAAAATGTTCATAGGTTCATAAAATGGTAAAGAAGATTAAGCTACAATCCATGGAATAAGCCAGAAATGTTAGCTACAATCCATTGATAACCTAATTAAGGTACATCGGAAATTAAATTTCACAGGAACCACAAGCACTTAACATTCAGCTAAGGTGTGAACTTCATTAAGGCAACCAACAAGGTATAAAGCAGCTTGGAAGATGCAACCAATTTATAATTATTTCAACACGGACCTCGTCTGGTGTAAATGCAGCCGGACCTCGTGACTTGGCCTCATTTGCTTCTTCTATTCCTACAACCCTAATGTAAGGCTGTCTGACTGCAACGGCTCCTTTGTGACTGCATACAATAAGGCAATTAAAAAATACAGACATCAACCACAAGCAATTAAGAAACTCAAAGATACTAAGAAACTCAAAGATACTAAAAGGAAGATAAGCCTCACGATGTAGAAGAGTTGGAAGCTTGGTAAATACTGTAGATTCCAATGATTGCCAATCTTGAGCCAGGTACAACTGTTTGAACTAGATGACGATCAACAGATAGAAGCAGGTTTCTAGGAAGCTCTCCAGTTGGAACATCCTTCAATAGCCATATAAAAACGAAATATACCTCATGATCACCGCAAGTGTCATTGCAAAAACTTCTCTTAATCAAGTGAATATTATTATTACCTCCGGGTTTTCTTGCAGTTTCAAGGTTTGTTGATCAACGTACTTGCTCTTGTCAGGAACCACAAGCCATGGATCAATGGGGCACGGTTCTTCTCCAGGCTACAAAAAAAAAAGCTTCTCATCTTGTAACAGATATCCACAAAAGAAAATGAGTAAACCACGCAAAAATGGAAACATGAAGCAGACCTGAGGAACATGATCACACGAACGAGGAACAATTGCTCCCCCAAGTCCTGGCCTACAAGGAACTATCTTCCCTTTCTTGCAATTCTTACAAATGAGGTTAACATAAGTTGCCTTTGCCTTAGTCCTCGACGCGGCAATGGTAATCCCAGCAATCTTAACAAGCTTCGATATGTGTTGAGCCTATAAAAGAAAAGCCAAACGAAAAGAAGCAACTCTCTTTAACAAACTTCTTAAAACCAAATGCTCAGATGGAAGAAAATCGTACAATTCCAATCCAAATCATCATAAACCAAAATACAAGGTTAAAAAAAAAACACCATGTTCCGCATGAAAATTCAGTACAATCAGACCCTAAACTAGGTGAAAAGAAATGCACTGACCCCGAGCGATCTCATCGATACCGGATCCACCTTCGAAGTAAGCAGAACCTGAACATCCCCGGTCACCGGATCTTCCATAGCTCCAGTATCACCAGGCACTTTCGTCTTCAAATTCACCAAAACCTGCGCCGCCGCGGTCTCAAACTGCAAAATAAGCAAAAAAAAAAAAAGAAAAAAAATAATAAACGGTGAAAACCGAATCAGAAATTGAAAAACTGCAGAGCGTAGAAGAGAGAGCGAGAGAGGGAAGTACGAGGGGCAAGAAATCGGCGGGGGAAGAGTGGAGCTTGGACGAAAGGTCGGGGTCGAACTCTTCGAGGTCTGCGATGTCAACGAGGAGGAACTTAGGGTTGTGAAGGAGGCTCTCTCTGTAAGGGAAGACGTTTTTGGACTCGGATTTGGCGTAGTTTCGGATGAACTCCTTGAACTTCTGGAGGACGGAGTGGTTGGATGCGGCGGCGGCGGCGGAGGAAGGGTCGCCAGGACGGCCTGCGGCGCCGTCGTCCCAGGAGTGGGCTTGGTCACTGTAGTAGACTGCTCCTTCGTCCCACCCTGACATCTTCGATGATTCTCTCTCTCTCCTTCTTTTTCTTTCTCTGTTTGGGTGAATCTGTGAGTGTGAGTGAGGGTTTTTGGTTTTGGGTTTGTATTTGGGATCGGGAAGGAAGAAGAAGAAGAAGAAGAGGAAGAGGAGGAGGAGATAGAGGGTATGCTTTTGGCGGGAATTTGTGGCGCGAAATGGCGGGGATGAGATGTTGCGTGGCACGTCACGTGACCAGGAGGTTAGGAAAAAAGATCATCACTTTAGAAGAAATAAATCCTTACTTTATATGAAAGTTTTTTTTATAATTAATTTTCAACAAAGTTTAATTTTGATACAATAAGAGTGTAAAACTATTTTACACATTTGTCTAAATAGAAAATTTCATTTGGATAACTTTTTAAATAGTAAATGTAAAAATCAATTATCATAGCTTATGTGAAAATACAAGATTGAAATGACTATATAAATGTCACGACCCGATCTGAGAATGTGATCAGCACATGAGACATTTGGTTGCCACGTAAGCATTATGGGTGGCCTGATTTACTGAATGCATGAAATGACGAATTTTCTTTCTTAAAATCTAATTAAATCTAACTTATCATCAAATTTTTTATTAAAAACATAATATTTGATTTCTTACAAATGAAATATTTTAACATAACTCTAAAATTTGATTAAATACTTGGAAACCAAAACATAACTACATAATTGGTTTGTTACATAATCTTAATCACAGTATGTAATTAAAATCCATACTTAAATTCTAAAACATATAAAGATATACAAATATTCTGAAAATAAATATACAATATTAAAGTATGATGCATGGTTTGGATTCTGCTTACACATTTATTGGAATACTCTAATATAACATAAACCTAAACTAAGTTTTATTGCAACGTAAAGCTTACCATTGGAACAACTGTTTTCTATTAGAATGGTGACTGAATGATAACTGGACCTGTAACTATAAGGAGAAAAGGAGATGAGTGAGTCATCGGACTAAGTGAGTGGTTTCTTACTAATCATCCGCATGAGACAAATAATATGTTATATACATACATACATACTTACTTAGCCACATATGAAGAATACCTCAAAAATTAATGGATTCATAGAAAAGCTTTTATAAATTCATAGTCCATCATGAAATCATTTTAAACTTATGGAGCACTAAGTACTGAGAAACAATAATCTCTATAAATATATATATATATATACACACACACACACACACAGGATAACAATAATAATCTTTGAAATTACTTTGATCACTGTGGGTCCTTATAACGTCTTATATTGGATACCTAATTAGGTTTTATCTCTAATTTCTCTGACAAGGTAAGATTGACCTTTGGTGGACAACTTGGTATCAAGGTTAATGATTTCTCATAGTCATTAATCCACTGTCCGTTTCTCTATATTTACTGTCTAAAACTAATTGCACATAAACTGAATAAATCTGAAAAACTTTTAAATCTCTTAAAACTCGAAACACTCTGAAAAATCTAGATTTGTATAACTTTAACATAACTATGGCTATGAAATCATGCCAAGAGATCACCAGCTTATAAGCATCATGATTTCAAAAGCTCATAGCATATGTATCTGACAATTGCTATGAATCATACTGAGTTTTATACTTTCAATATCATAAAACTGAAATTCTAAAAATCATATTTCAAGCTGACATTCTTTCATAACTTTAAAATATTAAAATCATATTTCAAAATGACATGATTTGTAATATTGATAACTCTAAAAAATCATAATAGCATATTTATTCATGAAGATAAACATACTCTGCTCAATATTTTTCTAATACATTTTATCTTAATATTCTAAAAACATAATCTGACATCCCAACTTTTGAAAACATGGTAAATATTATAAATCTATAAAAATGTGGTTGACAACTTTGGGAACTTGCTAAATCATGTGTTATCCAATGAATTGCTTCAAGAACATATAAGTCATTTTCATAGTACACAACAATCCAAATCATGGTTTCATGGTTTTCTTAAAACACATTTATTTCATACTATCATCACAAATAATAAGTTTTGCTAATTTGATATAACGTGTAAAATCATGTTTTATACGTATTTTCATCTCTAATTTCATGTTTAATAATCATAATGTATAAAACGTATTCATCATGATGAAAATAAGGTCATGAGTTCAAACTCACTCATCTCGAAGGGCTGAATAAAAGGTGTCACCACCAATTTGATCTTGATAGCTAAGAATGACACCAACAACTACCATAAAGCAACTTAGATACATAAATAAACTGAGCTTTGCTGGGATAACGCTATGAACATTGGGAGAGTATCCAAAAGTTGACAACAACTAAGAATAATAACAACCAAACACAAGAAAAGGAAAAAGAAGAAGGAACTCTAGCATAAATTATGAACAATTCTTACCTTGAAGCTTTAAAGAGGTAGCATTGAGAGATTATGAGAGTAGGGAGGTAATAGAAGGGTTTGGGAAAGTAGGGTTTCAATTTTCTCTTAAAAAATGTTTGAAAGGGGGTTTAAATAAAGGTGGGGTGTCACTAAATGAAATAATGTCGCTTTGGACATCTGTTAGCACCGGGAGTTCTTGCTGCAGTGAACCTACTTTGCATACAATATAGACTTCAGCAATATGATGGTTTTATGAAATCTGGAGGTTTAGGAGGTACCCAAAAATTGTGTTACGCTTAGCTAAAGGCACGTGGATCTGAGACATCATAGTAGAACTTTTTACATTGTCAGTACATGACAATTAAATTATTTTAAACATTCCTTTTTGTTTTAATGTGATATCGATTTTAAATGAGTTTAATTATGATGTATTGATGATGTAAATGGTGTAAAAGAGAGCCTAACACTATCATTCATAGTTAAGAGAACCGGACTGGACCGGTCGGTCCGACCAAGTTAATTGGCAACTGGTCGCTTGGCCGCTTCGGTTGAGTAACTGGAATCGGTCAAAGTCGACAAACTGGACTGGTTGGACTGATTCGGAGTTTTTGATTATTATTATTTTTTGTTTCAAAGCTTAAATACTAATATCTTGTAGCAGTCACAGAGCAAAAAAGAAAAAAATGGAACCAAAGAAAGGCACTAACAAAGATTGTTAGGTTATCCTTCTTCTCTCTCCGTTATTCGTATGCTGCTCATCTTAAAACTCGTTGGTCACCAATAAAGATTGTTTCAAATACTTTTATGATCGAGTTGTGAGGTTGAGACTAGAGAAATTTTATATAGATTATATATATATATATATTTGTATTGATTATGTTAATATTAATGATTTAATATATTTTTTATATTTTAATTAATCATACGTATATATTTATATATATTTTATTATATTCCAGTTGAATCCTAGTTGGATTTTTATTTTTATTTGAGACTTTAAGTAGTGGGTGGTTGAATTTAATTTTATTTGTTCATGTGATAATATTTGACTAGATGTCTATATAAAATTAAATTTAATTATGATATATTGACAGTGGATTGTCAATGTTTGTGCCAGAAATAGTTGGCACCCATCTGGCACAATTTTAGTGGTTTGACGAAAATCATGAATAGTAAAAAAATGTGAGGTGGGTATCGTACACATTGACACAAAAGTCAGGCAATGAACCTGTAGCAGTTTTTTCTAGCTGTTAGTTATTTTTCTTAATTAATATATGTTGTTCGTGTAAACAGATTTTACACAACATTCAGCAATATGTCGTCACTTTAGCAAAAGAATTAAATTCAACTGCTTCTTACTTTGAAAGTCTCAACAACAAAAGTATATGATTGAATGACAATTTAAGACATTTTATGCAATGTCAAAATTAAACTCTTTAAATAATATAT
>CM062347.1:54026040-54426040 GCA_031216105.1 Dalbergia cultrata
CGTTGCCGATAGTGAATGCTAGCAACACAACATCAGTACGAAAACAATAGGGATTATTTGTCAGTTGAAGCCCACTCGTTAGGGGCCCTAGCTATTACTGACAATTTGGCTCGAAGTAGCATGTTTGTTGGTAGGACTGCACCAAGGATCAATACTTACTGAGTTCCTATCTTTTTACCTTGTTCTTGGATGTGCTGGTTGAACATATTTAAGACTTGGTGGTGTCAAGGTGCACGTTTTTTGGCGGATGGTATAGTCTTGGTATATTGGAGATTAAAAAAACAGAAAAGAACTAAATGAGAAACTATACTTAGGAAGACAATCTTTGGAAGATTATAATTTCGTATAAGTAGAAGTAAAATGAAATATATGAAATATAAATTTATCAACAAATGTATAAATTCTAATGTAGAAGTGAAGATTGAAATGATATTATATTACAAGTCAAAAGATTTAAGTATTTTGAATTTATCATGCAAAATGATGGGACTGAATCAGATTAATATGTATATTGTAGGATCCAAGTTAGATGATCAAAAGGGAGCAGTGTTTTGGGGGTTATGTGTACTAAAAAAAGTACCTCTAAAGCTCAATGATACATTTTACTACACAACTATTAGGGCAAATGTGTTGTATCAAACTAAATGTTGGTGATAAAAAGCCAAGAAGAAAATATGCTCAATGTTACAATGATGCATGAGGATTATTATGCATTGGATGCATGATCATACTAGACAAAATAGGATTAGAGAAAGGAGTGCATTAGAGAAAAGTTCTTGGATGTGTCTACTATAGAGAAACTAGTAGAGTCGTATATTAGGTGGTTTGGACATGTGCAAATAAGGTTAATAGGGACAACTTTAGTAAGAAAAATGGATCCAATAAAAGGTAGTCTAAAGATTAGGAGCAGACAAAGACCTAAATATGCTACAAACGATAAGATCATTATAAGGATTGACAAATAAATTATTTAAATGTAAATATAATATTTTGATAGGACATATGATCTCATGCTATCCATGTTGGCTACTCCATCTGGGGAATAAGGCTCAGGTTGTCGCAGTAGCATGTTTGCATTTCATTTGAAACTCCACATTCATAATTTGGGCATAGCTATAAGAGTTTTCCCCCAAACCACGATTTAAGAGTTTGTCCAACTCAAAAACCAAACACGTCATACCTTGTTATGCACTGTCTTTTAGCTTTTGACCAAGTCTTTTATTAATTATCATAGTTGTTCCCAATAATTTCAAGCCAAAAGTAAAAGCTCTAGAGAACCGGCCAATTCCTGAACGTGACTACGTGCGGAGACCGCCAATGCAGCTATTATTGAGTCTTTAATTTGTAACAAATAACTAATAACTAATATATAAACATGGGTAGGGTAGGGAGTCGAGAGAGATGTCTTTGAAATACAATTATCTCCTTGTACTCTATTTTTAATTCCCTTATATGTTGTATAGGAAACTAGAAAGTATCTACATTAATTGATACTAGAAAGTATTAGTTATGAATGCTGTTTTACATTAATTGATTCGCTTACGGTAACAAAATATTCCTATGATTAGTATCTACATGTCGCAACTGTTGATAAGCAAAATATTTTATAATACAATAGTTATTTAATTAATCTTTATTTGTTGTTCTTTTCTTCAAATTTTTTAGATAAATTTTTTATTTATATATTATTTGTAATTTTTATGTCTATATTATTAGTATTTTTTGTTTATTTTTCCAATAATTTAACTGTATTTCTTAATTTTAATGTCATGCCAACTGTCATTGAAAGAGCAGACAAAAATGAACGATGTTCAATTGGACGATGTTAATTCGACTTCTTCTTGCTCCAACTATACAGACACATTGAATCCCTTGAAAGTGATTGAATTGATTATTTATGATGGTGAGTTCCACAATGGAAAGAAGACTTTCACAGCAATATAACTGAGATTTAATAAAACGTAAATCTTGGTGGGGACTTTGTTATTTGTATATTATTATTTTCACTCAAGTTTCCTCTCCAAAAGCAAAGAGAAAAATTCTTGGTGGGTCTACGGATGACATTCAGTCAGGACAACTGGACAAGGACGCAGAGCAGTCTCCCCATGCATTCCCACCCCACGCCTCTTAAATTTTCTCGTCCCCATCTCCCTAATTCCCATGAATCCCCTCCCTCCATGGGGATCCATGAAGACCTTAAAATTACTTAAAAGATAACAAATTATATAAATAATTTAATTAGTTTGTGATTTTTTTAATTAAAAAAAGCATTTAAAACTAATAAAATAATATTGATATAAGTCTTAGACTCTAACTAATATTGCATCATCATAAGTTTAAGGGTATTTTTGGTTTGGGTTCAAAATGAGATTGAAATTTTCATCGATGACCTTGACATTTTCATGAAAATTTACACTCTAGCCAAAATCTTCATATTTTAAATCAAGTCTATGACATAAATTTTTAAATATAGTACCATATCATCATTAAATTACTAGAATGTCATTGGTGCATGGATCTCTCCATGTCAAGGACAATCCCCGTCTCCGTCCTACCTTCATGGGAAGAAAAACGCCTCAAGGATGTCATCCTATTGCGAAAGTCTATATTCTTGCAAAAAATAAAAACTCCTCAAGGACGTAATTCTATTGCCAAAATCTATATTCTTGCAAAATATTTACATTGTCATCCCTAACTGGGCCTCACTTTTTTTTTTAAAAAAAATTTCTCTAGTTTCTCTTTATATCTTTTTCTTTTCTTGTTGCATAATTTTAGATCTAAAGTTCATTTATGTAAACTTTTCCCATATTACGACATATTCAAATGTTCATTCTTAGCTTAGATTCAATTGATAAACTGGCTGAAAATCTTGCAACAGCAAGGTTCAATCCCTGTGTACACTCTCCCTTCGGATTGAACAAAAATCATCTGTCCTTTTTTCCTATCCCACTCTCTGTTCCCTTATCAGTAAAATTTATGCAAAAGTTGTAAGTAGTTAAAAAGATATGATTAAATAAGAGATTATGAGTAATTTCATCATTAAATATGTGTTAAATTTTTATTAGAGGGACATAAAGTGAGACAGAGAAAATGAAAAGAAGATTTGAAATCTCCCGAGAGAGAGAAGGCTCATCCTTTGCATTTTTTGAGTTTAGGGTTTAGCATTATTTTGTTGCTAATAATGACTATTCTATTCATCTTGTCACTGATGATGCCTGATTCTTCTCGCACCCTCTTCTTTGTCGAGATACCCTCTTTTCCCCCCAAATTTTATTTTCTTTTTATTGATTTAACAATGGCCCAGTATGTGTAAATGGCAATGATACGGAAAGCAAAAGTTATTTTTTGTGTATATTATTATTAAGCAACGGTGTATTACCCAGAATCATAGTCAAGGAGATCGAGAAGTATATTCCAACAAGATCTCTCTTGTTGCATTCATGGTTAGGTTTGACAATTGACCATGCCAAGTAGGCAATATTATTTTCAATTAGCTAGTCACATCGTATTAGTTTTTAGTTGGCATCTGGACCCAAATAATTAAACCAGATATATCACAGTCCCTAATAATGGCACTTGATCTGCATAAACTAACCCCCAACATTGTTGTTAACCCATACATCGTAAGCTCAATAAATGTAGAGCCTCTAGCTCAAGGCTAGAGTACCATGACTCAGTCTCAAAGTCAAATATAACCCGAAAATGACCTCATCCATAACTGAGTACTACTACTGCGTTGCATGCATGTCCTGCTCCATGCTGATCATCTTGGTTCTAGTTCAGAAACTGTAATATCATTGATTGAACGAAGCTTGATGGACGATTCTTCCTGATGATCTCCATGTTTTTTGACTGAAAAAGCAGGCATTTTGGGAGTACCGATAGCTGCAGCTTCATTCTTGAGAAGTGAATCAACTTCTAACATGGAAGGTCTATCTGCACTATTCTCTTGAACGCAGAGCAGAGCTACTTGCATGCATCTCATGATTTTGCATGGTGATGCTGTATCATCCAATGAAGGGTCAAAAAATTCCTCACCTCTTCCCTCCCTCCACAACTCATACGCCTATTAATAATAGTACTTGATCATAAATAAATCATATCATAAAATAAAAAAGATAGAATAATCATAGAAAATAAATATTTTCAGTAACTTACGTATTCTAAAAGGTTCATATTTTCATGTAAGCCGTAGTAACATGAAGTTTTCTTTCCACTAATGATTTGCAGAAGAAGAACTCCAAAACTATAAACATCGTACTTCGTTGAGTATATGCCTTTTTTCACATATTCAGGAGGTACGTACCCACTACAAAGCCAGTATGCAGTGGTTAGAGATATGAAGAAGCAAGCATGATAAGTCATCAATGCCAATTTACTTACTATGTTCCCACAATCCTGCTTGTGTTTGCTTCAACGTCATATTTCCTGAAAATTCTAGCCATACCAAAATCTGATATTTTAGGATTCATTTTATGGTCTAACAAAACATTACTAGCTTTAAGATCTCGATGAATTATTGTAAAATTTGAGTACTCTTGGAGATAAAGAAGCCCTTGAGTGACCCCTTCAATGATATTGACACGCTTGTTCCAATCTAAAAGAATTGATTTCTTTGGATCTGCATTGGGTTTAATCTTAAACTATTAGTCACCAAAATATCAAGCTGCACACAGCATATTCTACAATCATTACTGGTTTGAATTCTAATTGAGTTTAATAGCAAAACACAAACTAATATTCTAATTTAAATAAATGAATAATTTAATAGAGGGTAAATAACATAACATACCAAAGAGAAAATGATCTAAACTTTTGTTTGGCAGGTACTCATAAATCAGAATCTTCTCATATTTTTTTGTGCAGTAGCCCAGAAGTCTAACTAAATTCACATGTTGTAGTCTTGCTGTAAGAGTTATTTCATTTTTGAACTCTTCTAAACCTTGATTTGAGCTTTCTGAGAGCCTTTTTACCGCTATTTCCAGCCCCTTCAGTAATTTTCCCTAACAAGAACAAACTCATAACTTAGTCGTCCAAAAATTACTTGACTGTACTCTCACTTTGCGATGTGGCTTTATGACAACATCATCAAGACGTAGATGCAGCAGAACGCCTCAAAACATTTGATATATATCCATAGTCCATAAATATTTAAAGAGCTTTCCTTTATGGTGTTAAAGTTGTCTACGAAGTGGAAAATTGAAACTTTGATGGGTTTGCAAAGTGCAATAAAAATTCTAGGAAATTCCTAGTATTTATGCCCTTTGATTAAATTAATCACTCGAAAACAAGGATAATTCACTGCAAATGCAGGTACCTCAGTATTTAATTAAGAGTAGGCAGCCCCCTTGGTAGAGACTTCAGAGGATTTGATTGTGAGAAAAAAGGTTTAAATTATCTCCTTGGTTCAATTGTACAACGTTTGTCACCTGAAAGTGGTAAAGGTCCTTTGGTTGCCGATATTGTACGTGTTAAATATAATGATGCGTTTTTATGCGAAACCTTTTCAGCTGGATCATTACCCGGTAAGTAACTGTTAGTTGGAGATGCATTGCTTAGTCTTTAATCATGGTTTGAAGAACAATACTAAGTGGATATATTTACCGTGCTGTTGATACAAAAGAACAGAAGAAATTGGTGGCGGTTGGGGGAAGGACAGTTTATTTTCCAAGCAGCAGCAGAAGCAGAATAAAGGGGGATGAATTTACGTGAAGCATTTAACAAACAAAACCATGAATTTTCAAATGTTACCTTGTAGACCGTGCCAAATCCACCCTGTCCAAGCTTATTATCTTTTGAGAAGTTATTTGTTGCCAACTTAATTGTGAGATAACTGAAAACTGTCAAATCAGAAGCATCTCCTTCGATATGTTGTTCTGGTGCTGACAAACATCTCCTCATTTTGTATAATGTTTTTGTAATAGTGGCTGCCGTTCCTGGCAAAACAATGGGAAATAAAAATGTGGGAAATTGCAGATATGTCCAACTCATGATATAACTCAATTTTATCACTCCTAGAAAAGAGAAATGGTGGTACATCCTTACCTTTGTGGCAGTAGCAAAATAGTATTCCCAACAGAATTATGAGAGTCATAGTAGTAAGCAGGACAATTATCAACAATCTCCTCTTATGATGATCTTCATCTACTTCTTGAGCTGAAGGATGGTGTTGCAAAAGGAAGCGACTCATATGTTATTTTAGAAACAAGGAAGAATATTGTACATATGGCAACACAAATATATAATCAATTAATCATGGTGCTCACATCAATCAATTAGTGTTTGATAGGCTGGGATTCAGGAGCTTATTATCAAATAGTTAGCATTTCATAACTTCATATGTCAGATATTTTCAGCTAATGCAAACATGTGGGCTCAATCCAATTTCAAAGAATGTTTTTCATAACCTCATGGTGGTATGATGATTTATTTTTCGTAAATGGTAGCTCACCTGCCCTTGAAAGGACCCAGTTTTCATCATTGCCAACTTGGAACACATTGTAACCAAGTAACCCATTTTCCTTGGCATAAGAAACTTTGGCTCTGATTACCTCCACATCATCAAAATTAACCCAAGTGGTGGATGCAACTGTGAACTGATCCACCACAAAAGTAGCATTATAATGTGAAACAACCCCATTCCCGAAGCTTCTAATGTAACTCTTTATCAACTTGTAAGCCATGGAACCGTCCTTTGTAATAGCAGGTCCTGATGCTGGTGCTCCAACACCAACATTGTCTCCTGGATTCACAAGTGCCCATGCATATCCATGATAAGGCAGACCAATCACCAGCTTGTTAGAAGAGAATCCCCTTCTTCTCCATTCTTTGATACCAGAATCAGTATTATCCCACCCATTTGGACCATGTAAAGCTGCATGGAAACCTGTGACGTTGTCCTTTGTCGGAACATAGTAATCGTATGCCACAAGGTGCACCCAATCCAAGTTCCTCTGCATTGAATCAAAAGGGTAACTCAAGGAGTCTGAAGCTCTAAGGTAGTAACCAGCCATCACCAATATTAGCTCTGACTTGCCAGAGTTTCTTGCCTCAGAGGTTATAGCAGCTCGCCATTCCTTCAAAAGGTTTCCAAAATTGTCAAGTTCTGAACCCGGCCTTGGCCATGCCCCATAAAGGTCCATGCCTTGAAAACCATGCAACCTGGCTGTTTTAATAGAAGAATCAATGAAAGTTTTCCTGTAAGAAGATTGGTTTAGCATTGAGGAAAAGGCTAAAGTGTTCTCTCTGCCAGCCCAGATTGAAAGAAGAGTAGAAACAGTAGGGCTCTGGAGTTTTACTGTGTTTGTGAAGGCTGAGAACTTGTGCTCCTGAGAAGCGTTGATGAAGATGCTGTAGTTGGTGGGGTTTATGAAGGCGAAGGCGCATAAGAGGTGAGTGAAGAGAGTGGCTTTTATGTCTGAAGCAGAAATCTCACTGCCGGAATAGTAATAACCAGCCTTCACCCATGATGGGGTATCTGCAAAACAGTGATATTTGAGAGGGAGGAAGGCAACGGAGACAACGAAGAGAGCAATGAGAGTTGAAGCTGAAGCCATTGAGTAATGATATAATCACTGGTGTCTCAGTCTTTCGAGACAAATTATAATGTTTGTTGTGGCAACACAACACAAGCACAAGTAGTTCCAAGTCTTCTTCCCTTTTCTTTAATTTTACGTTGGAAATTGGATTTTCCTTACCAACCAACCTCACATGATGGACTTCAATTTTACTCGTCGTTTGAGGATGTTGAAAGCTAGCAACATAGACTAGTATGAAAACAAGAATGACGGTTCTAGAGTTGAAGTGTGGCAATTATCAGTTGCAGAATTAATAATACGTGCAAGAAACGTCCACGTAACCTAACCTTTTCATACTCTGCATTTGGCAAAATGGGTTGTGACGTTCTTAGAGTAAATGCTGCAATTAAGTCCCGAAAGATATACGTAATATCAAATTACCTTTTCAAGTTTTTGTTTTCTTGGGAGAAAATAATTTGAGCCGCCTTGGGTTATATTATTCAAAATTTACTTTAGGTGATGATTTCGATTTGAATTGGGTTGGCTGCTCTTCTTTCTTGAAGTTCAGACAAATGCGATTTTCATATTCTCCAATCAGGAAATATTAATTCCAGAAGCAACTTCACCTGGACAGTTTCACACTTTCACTGATGCACGATAGTTGAGGAAAATTTGCATCCGTTTTGTCCTTTCCCACGACATACATATAGATTTCTATTCGGTTCTTCTTACTTTCTTTTCTTTTCTTTTCTTTTCTTTTGAGCTTAACATCAATTTCCATTCTTGATGAGTCGGTTTGTCTCCATCTTATTTTACGTTTTTTCGTTCCACAGTAAGTTGACCCGTGGTAAACTCCCCTCATTTCTTCGCACCTCATGTCTTATAAAGGGGACTACTATGGACCTTATTTTCAAGATATCTTCGTACGAACATAATTCAATCGCTTCGCATTTGAATACTCTATTTACTTTAGAGAGAGAAAAATATTTTTAAATTAATAAAATTAAAAGTAATATCATTTCCTTTTAATTTATCTAAGAATGAAACTCTTCACTTTATTATCTAAAGTAAGATTCTTGTTTTAAGAGATAAAAAATCCAAACATATCATATTTAAATTTATTTATAAAAAAAAATATTATCTTAAATTTTTTTTAATATATACTCATTTACTTGTAGATCTTTCTATTTTAGTGAATATAACTGAATGTGATGGGTTGAAATTCTATTTATACAAAAGTGTTTTTGCTATCTCCGTGGAAACATAGATTATGTTTTTGTCTAGCTTTTGTGTCTAACTTAGATTGGCTGCAAGGAAAAATCGAAGACTGTGGTCAATAGGATAATCCTGAATTGAAATGCCGGTTCGTTGTTTGGCATCATCTGTGAGCGGTGAGAGCCCACTCTTAAAACCCAAAATAAAAGGAAAATAAAATTTACTTTTTGTAACAAAAAAAAAGGAAAATAAAATGAGAGTAATGAAAAGTTCTTCATTAGAGCTTTATTTTACAAACAATTTTTTTAAATAGCTGTAATACATCCGTTAGTCATATTATTTTGATAAATAAATTACTTCTCTGAAATCTTTTACAAATGTAAATATTAAACAATCTTTCTAAAACCCTAACTTCTAATTAACAACTAAAATCTTACATCTGTACAGCAGTATACAGCTGCATACCTTATCAAAAAAGAAAAAAGGTAGTCCAGCTGTGTATATTGTAGGATCCAAATTAGATGGTAAAAAAGGAGGGGTGTTTTGGGGGTTATATATGCTAAAAAAAGTACCTCTAAAACTCAATGGTACATTTTACTGCACAACTATTAGGACAAATTAATATGTTGTATCTAACTAACTGTTGGTGATAAAAAGCCAAGAAGAAAGTGTGCTCAATGTTACAACGATGCAGGAGGATGTTGCATTGGATACATAATCATACTAGACAAAATAGGATTAGAGAAAGGAGTGCACTAGAGAAAAAGTGATGGTTGCATCTATTATAGAAAGACTAATAGAGTCACATCTTAGGTGGTTTGGGCATGTGCAAATAAGATTAATAGAGATAACTTTAGTGAGGAGAATGGATCCAATAAAAGGTAGCCCAAAGATTAGGGGTAGAGAAAGACTTAAAAATATATTTTTCAAAACCGAGTCGATGATCGACTCGGTCAAGGTATCGGGTTACTAAGTCACTGGTTCAACCAATGGTTGGTTGGTCGAATTGGATTTTATTAAATCAATATATAAAAATAACGATTTAATACAAACTAAATGTAATATATATATTTTCTCGCACATAATATAACAAGGAACAAGTTGGAGCAGAGGTTGTGCGGTGCTTCCATTCCAGGAGTAGTTAAGTTCGACTCCTCTCTTGGACATTTTTGAGTTATTGCAGGTTTTCAACTCATGGGTTGGGCGCTTCTTGTGTGAGTGTGCAGCGGTGAGGTGCAAGGTGGGCGTGCAGTTCCAACCGGTTTTGACCGAGTCAACTGCTTCCCTGGTCCAAAGCCAGAACTGGACCGGTCAGGTGGCCAGTTCATCAGTTTTCTTGTCGAATCGGCCAGTCCGGTTCCAGTTTTAATACTATGCTTAAAAATGGTACAAATGATGAAATCACCATAATGATTTACAAATAAATTATTTAAATACAAATATAACATTTTGATAGGACATATGATCTCATGCAATCCATGTTGCCTACTCCATCTGGGGGAATAAGGCTCAGATTGTTGCAGTAGCATGTTTGCATTTCATTTGAAACTCCACGTTCATAATTTGGGTGTAGCTATAAGAGTTTTCCCCAAAACCACGATTTAAGAGTTTCTCCAACTCAAAAACCAAACACGTCATAATAGGTCTTTTCTCATTCCTGACCCAGATGTGTACCTTGTGTCTCTTTTGCACTATCTTTTAGCTTTTGACCAAGTCTTTTATTAATTATCATAGTTGTTCCCAATAATTTCAAGCCAAAGGTGAAAGCGCTCTAGGTCACCGGCCAATTCCTGAACTTGACTACGTGCGGATACCGTCAATGCAGCTATTGAGTCCTTAATTTGTAACTAATAACTAATAACTAATCCATAAACATGGGTTGGGTAGGGTAGGCAGTCGAGAGAGAGATGTCTTTGAAATACAATTATCTTCTTCTACTCTATTTTTAATTCCCTAATATGTTGCATATGTTACGAAAAATTAAGGAAACTAGAAAGTATCTACATTAATTGATACGTGAAAGTATATATTAGTTGTGAATGCCTTTTTACATTAATTGATTCGCTCACAGTAACAAAATATTCTTATGATTAGTATCTACATGTCTCAACTATTGATAGGCAAAATATTTTACAATACAATAGTTATTTTTCATCTTTATTTGTTGTTCTTTTCTAAAAAAATTTTAGATAATTTTTTTATTTATATATTATTTGTGATTTTTTTGTTTATTTTTCCAATAATTTAACTGTATTTCTTAATTATAGTGTTATGCCAACGGTCATTGAAAGAAGAGACAAAAGAGAAGGATGTTCAATTGGACGATATTAATTCGACTTCTTCTTGCTCCAACTATATAGACATTGAATCCCTTGAAAGTGATTGAATTGATTATTTATGAATGTGAGTTCCACAATGGGAAGAAGGCTTTTCATCGCAACATAACTGAGATTTAATAAATTTTAAATCTTGGTGGGGAGACTACATTTTAATTATTTGTATATTATTTTCAATCAAGTTTCCTCTCCAAAAGCAAAGAGAAAACTTCTCGGTGGGTATAGGGATGACATTTAGTCAAAGCAAAGAAAAAACTTCTCGGTGGGTGATGACATTTTGTCAGGACAACTGAACAAGGGCGGAGAGTAGTCTCTCCACGCATTCCCACCCCTATGCCTCTCAAATTTTCTCGACCCCATCTCTATCTCCAATTCTCACAGATCCCATCCCCATTTCCCATGGATCCCCTCCCTCCATGGGGATCATGGACACCTAAAAAAAAACTTAAAAGATAATTTTTTTTATAAATAATTTAATTAGTTTGTGATTGTTTTTTAAACAAAAAAAGAGGATTTAAAAATAATAAAATGATATTGATATAAGTCTTAGACTCTAACTAATATTGCATCATCATAAATTTAAGGGTGTTTTTGGTTTTGGTTGAAAATGAGATTAAAATTTTCATCGATGACCTCGACATCTTCATGAAAATTTTCACCCCAACCAAAATCTTCATATTTTAAATCAAGTCTATGACAAAAATTTTCAAATATAGTACCATATCATCATAAATTTATTAGAATGTCATCACGAAGTGGATCTCTCCATGTCAAGGGCAATCCCTGTCTCCATCCTACCTTCATGGGAAGAAAAACGCCACAAGGATGTCATTCTAATCTATATTCTTGCAAAAAAATAAAAACTCCTCAAGGACGTAATCCTATTGCCAAAATCTATATTCTTGCAAAATATTTACATTGTCATCCTAACTGGGCCTCACATTTTAAAAAAAATTTTTTTTTTCCTTCTTGCATAATTTTACATATAAAATTTATTTATGTAAAATTTTCCCATATTATGACATAGTCAAATGTCCATTCTTAACTTAGATTCAATTGACAAATTAACTGAAAATCTTGCAGTAGTAAGGTTCAATCCCTGTGTACACTCTCTCCCCCCCCCCCCCCCGCCCGCCTTCAAATTGAACAAAAACCATCCGTCCCTTTTTCATTTACCACTCTCTATTCTCTTATCAGTTAAATTTATGCAAAAGTTACAAGTAGTTGAAAAAATATGATTAAATAAGACATTATAAGTAATTTCATCATTAAAAATATGTGTTAAATCTTTATTGGAGGGACACAAAGTGGAACAGAAAAAAGGAAAGAAGATTTGAAACCCCCCAAGAAAGAGAGAAGACTCATCCTTTGCATTTTTAGGTTTAGGGTTTAGTATTCTTTTGTTGCTAACAATGGCTACTCTATTCACCTCGTCACTTATGCCTGACTCTTCTCGCACCATCTTCTTTGTCGAGGTACTCTCTTCCCACCCCCCCCCCCCCCACCCCAAAACAAAAATTTTATTTTCTTTCAATGGCCCAGTATGCCCGTTTTTACAACCATGGTTTTAATATATATATATATATATATATATATATATATATATATATCTGTGTGTGTGTGTCAGTGTGTGGGCGTGCGTGTGTCTGCGTGTAAATGGCAATGAGATACGGAATGCAAAAGTTATTTTTTGTGTATATTATTATTAAGCAACGGTGTATTACCCAGAATCATAGTCAAGGAGGTCAAGAAGTATATTCCAACAAGGTCTCTTATTGCATTCATGGTTAGGTTTGACAATTGACCATGTCAAGTAGGCAATATTATTTTCAATTAGCTAGTCACATTGTATTAGTATTTGGTTGGCATCTGGAGACCAAGACCCAAATAATTAAACCAGATATCACATTCCCTAATAATGGCACTTAACCTGCACAAACTAACCCCCAACAATGTTGTTAACCCACACATTGTAAGCTCAATAAATGTAGAGCCTCTAGCTCAAGGCTAGAGTACCATGACTCAGTCTCAAAGTCAAATATAACCCGAAAATGACCTCATTCATAACTGAGTACTGCGACTGCGTTGCATGCATGTCCTGATTCATGCTGATCATCTTGGTTCTAGTTCAGAAACTGTAATATCATTGATTGAACGAAGCTTGATGGTCGATTCTTCCTGATGATCTCCATGTTTTTTGACTGAAAAAGCAGGCATTTTGGGAGTACCAATAGCTGCAGCTTCATTCTTGAGAAGTGAATCAACTTCTAACATGGAAGGTCTATCTGCACTATTCTCTTGAACGCAGAGCAGAGCTACTTGCATGCATCTCATGATTTTGCATGGTGATGCTGTATCATCCAATGAAGGGTCAAAAAACTCCTCACCTTTTCCCTCACTCCACAACTCATACGCCTATTAATAATAGTACTTGATCATAAATAAATCATATCATAAAATAAAAAGATAGAATAATCATAGAAAATAAACATTTTCAATAACTTACGTATTCTAAAAGGTTCATATTTTCGTGTGGGCCATAGTAACGTGAAGTCCTCTTTCCACTAATGATTTGTAAAAGAAGAACTCCAAAACTGTAAACATCGTACTTCGTTGAGTATATGCCTTTTCTCACATATTCAGGAGGTACGTACCCACTACAAAGCCAGCATAAAGTGGTTAGAGATATGAAGAAGCACGCATGATAAGTCATCGATGCCAATTTACTTACTATGTTCCCACAATCCTGCTTGTGTTTGCTTCAAGGTCATATTTCCTGAAAATTCTAGCCATACCGAAATCTGATATCTTGGGATTCATTTCATGATCTAACAAAACATTACTAGCTTTAAGATCTCGATGGATTATGGTAAAATTTGAGTATTCTTGGAGATAAAGAAGGCCTTGAGTAATCCCTTCAATGATATTAGCACGTTTGTTCCAATCTAAAAGAATTGATTTCCTTGGATCTGCATTGGGTTCAATCTTAAACTATTAGTCACCAAAATATCTAGCTGCACACAACACATTCTATAATTACTGGTCCAAATTCTAATTGAGTTTAATAGCAAGTTCAGAATTAGAAGAGCCAAACATGTCCATCTAAACTAGCAAAACACAAACTAATATTCTAATTTAAATAAATAAATAATTTAATAGAGGGTAAATAACATAACATACCAAAGAGGAAATGATCTAAACTTTTGTTTGGCAGGTACTCATAAATCAGAATCTTCTCATTTTTTTTTGTGCAGTAGCCCAGAAGTCTAACTAAATTCACATGCTGTAGTCTTGCTGTAAGAGTTATTTCATTTTTGAACTCTTCTAAACCTTGATTTGAGCTTTCTGAGAGCCTTTTTACCGCTATTTCCTGTCCCTTTAGTAATTTTCCCTAACAAGAACAAACTCATAACTTAGTCATCCAAAAATTACTTGACTGCACTCTCACTTTGTGATACGGCTTTATGACAGCATCATCAAGATGTAGATGCAGCAGAACGCCTCAAAACATTTGATATATATCCATAGTCCATAAATATTTAAAGAGCTTGTCTTTATGGTGTTAAAGTTTGTTTACGAAGTGGAAAATTGAAACTTTGATGGGTTTGCAAAAGTGAAAGAGAAATTTTAGGAAATTCCTAGTATTTATGTCCTTTGATTTAATTAATCACTCGAAAACAAGGATAATTCACTGCAAATACGGGTACTTCAGTATTTAATTGAGAGTAGGCGGCCTCCTTGGTACAGACTTCAGAGGATTTGATTGTGAGAAAAAAGCTTTAAATTATCTCTTTGGTTCAATTGTACAACGTTTGTCACCTGAAAGTAGTAAAGGTCCTTTGGTTGCCGATATTGTACGTGTTAAATATAATGATGAGTTTTTATGCGAAACCTTTTCAGCTGGATCATTACCCGGTAAGTAACTGTTAGTTGGAGATGCATTGCTTAGTCCTTAATCATGGTTTGAAGAACAATACTAAGTGGATATATTTACCGTGCTGTTGATACAAAAGAACAGAAGAAATTGGCGGCGGTGGGGGGAAGGACAGTTTATTTTCCAAGCAGCAGCAGAAGCAGAATAAAGGGGGATGAATTTACGTGAAGCATTTAACAAAAAAAAAAACCATGAATTTTCAAATGTTACCTTGTAGACCATGCCAAATCCACCCTGTCCAAGCTTATTATCTTTTGAGAAGTTATTTGTTGCCACCTTAATTGTGAGATAACTGAAAACTGTCAAATCAGAAGCATCTCCTTCGATATGTTGTTCTGGTGCTGACAAACATCTCCTCATTTTGTATAATGTTTTTGTAATAGTGGCTGCCGTTCCTGGCAAAACAATGGGAAATAAAAATGTGGGAAATTGCAGATATGTCCAACTCATGATATAACTCAATTTTATCACTCCTAGAAAAGAGAAATGGTGGTACATCCTTACCTTTGTGGCAGTAGCAAAATAGTATTCCCAACAGAATTATGAGAGTCATAGTAGTAAGCAGGACAATTATCAACAATCTCCTCTTATGGTGATCTTCATCTGCTTCTTGAGCTGAAGGATGGTGTTGCAAAAGGAAGGGACCCATATGATATTTTAGAAACAAGGAAGAATATTGTACATATGGCAACACAAATATATAATCAGTTAATCATGGTGCTCACATCAATCAATTATTATTTGATAGGTTGGGATTCAGGAGCTTATTATCAAACAGTTAGGGTGCGTTTGCTTTGCTGTTTTCAGTTTTCAGTTTTTTCAGTTTTTCTTTCATAAAAACTGAAAACTGAAAACTGGAAACTGAAAACTGGAAATTGAAAAACTGAAACCAAACGCACCCTTAGCATTCCATAACTTCATATGTCAAATATTTTCAGCTAATGCAAACACCTGGGCTCAATCCAATTCCAAAGAATGTTTTTCATAACCTCATGGTGGTAAGATGATTTATTTTTGGTAAGTGGTAGCTCACCTGCCCTTGAAAGGACCCAGTTTTCATCATTGGCAACTTGGAACACACTGTAACCAAGAAATCCATTTTCCTTGGCATAAGAAACTTTGGCTCTGATTACCTCCACATCATCAAAATTAACCCAAGTGGTGGATGCAACTGTGAACTGATTCACAACAAAAGTAGCATTATAATGTGAAATAACCCCATTCCCAAAGCTTCTAATGTAACTCTTTATCAACTTGTAACCCATGGAACCGTCCTTTGTAATGGCAGGTCCTGATGCTGGTGCTCCAACACCAACATTGTCTCCTGGATTCACAAGTGTCCATGCATATCCATGATAAGGCAAACCAATCACCAGCTTGCTAGGAGAGAATCCCCTTCTTCTCCATTCTTTGATACCAGAATCAGTATTATCCCACCCATTTGGACCATGTAAAGCTGCATGGAAACCTGTGACATTGTCCTTTGTAGGAACATAGTAATCGTATGCCACAAGGTGCACCCAATCCAAGTTCTTCTGAATTGAATCAAAAGGGTAACTCAAGGAGTCTGAAGCTCTAAGGTAGTAACCAGCCATCACCAATATCAACTCTGACTTGCCAGAGTTTCTTGCCTCAGAAGTTATAGCAGCTCGCCACTCTTTCAAAAGGTTTCCAAAATTGTCAAGCTCTGAGCCTGGCCTTGGGAACGCCCCACAAAGGTCTATGCCTTGAAAACCATGCAACCTGGCTGTTTTAATAGAAGAATCAATGAAAGTTTTCCTGTAAGAAGATTGGTTTAGCATTGAGGAAAAGGCTGAATTGTTCTCTCTGCCAGCCCAGATTGAAAGAATTGTTGAAACAGAAGGGTTCTGGAGTTTTACTGCGTTTGTGAAGGCTGAGAACTTGTGCTCCTCAGAAGCGTTGATGAAGATTCTGTAGCTGGTGGGGTTTATGAAAGCGAAAGCGCATAAGAGGTGTGTGAAGAGAGTGGCTTCTATGTCAGAAGCAGAAATCTCACTGCCGGAATAGTAATAACCAGCTTTCACCCATGATGGGGTATCTGCTAAAGAGTGATATTTGAGAGGGAGGAAGGCAACGAACAGAACGAAGAGAGTAATGAGAGTTGAAGCTGAAGCCATTGAGTAATGAAATGATCACTGTTGTCTCAGTCTTTCGAGACACAATAATGTTTGTCGCAACACAAGTACAAGTAGTTCTCAATCTTCTTCCCTTTCTTAAATTATATTTGGAATAATGTTATTTCAACAAATATTTTTTTAGCATCTATTTTATTAGTATTAATTGAGTAAAGGTAAATATATATCACAATTTCATCAATGAAAATAAAGTAAGTGTGTGGAACACGTAAAAGTAGATATTAAAATAATATCATCTATTGGATTTTTCTTACCAACCCAAACCCCATGACGGACTTCAATTTTCCTCCTTGATGTATGGATGTTGAAAGCTGGCAACGTAGAGTACGCAGGAGGGAAATAAGAATGACTGTTCTAGATTTGAAATGTGGCAATTATCAGTTGAAGAATTAATAATACGTGCAAGAAACGTCCCCGTAACGTAACCTTTATATACCCTGCATCTGCAAAATGGGTTGTGACGTTCTTAGAGTAAATGCAGCAATTTAGTCCCGAAAGATGTGCGTAATATCAAATTAATTTTTCAAGTTTTGTCCTTTCGGGAGAAAATAATTTGAGCCGCTTTGGGTTATATTATTCCAAATTAAATTTAGGAGATGATTTCGATTTTAATTTGGTTGGCTGCTCTTCTTTCTTGTACACAAATGCGATTTTCATATTCTCCAAGTAGGAAATGTTGACTCCAGAAGCTACTTCACATAGACAGTTTCACTGGTGCACGATAGTTGAGAAAAATTTGCATCCGCATAGCCGTTTCCCACGACATACATATAGATTTCTATTCGGTTTTTCTTACTCTCTTTTCTTTTTGAGCTTAAAATCAATTTCCATTCTTGATGAGTCGGTTTGTCTCCATCTTATTTTACGTTTTTTCGTTACACAGTAAGTTGAACCGTGGTAAACTCCCGTCATTTCTTCGCACCTGAATTCTTATAAAGGGGACCACTATGGATCTTATTTTCAAGATATCTTCGTACGAACATAATTCAATCGCATCGGATTTGAATCCTCTATTCACTTTAGAGAGAGTAAAATATGTTTGATTCAATAAAATTAAAAATAAAATTAGTGCCACTTAATTTATCTAAAAATAAAATTTTTTATTTTATTATCTAAAATGAAATTCTTACTTTAAGATTTAAAAAATCCAAACACGTCATATTAAAATATATTTACAAGAAAAATATTATTTTACTATTTTTTAATATATATACTCATTTATTTATAGATGTTACTATTTTCTTGTGAATATACGTGAATGTGATAAGTTGAAACTGTATTTATACAAAAGTTTTTTCCTATGTCCGTGGAAAAATAGATTATTTTTTGCCTAGCTTTTGTATCTAGTTTAGATTGGTTGCATGGAAAAATCGAAGACTTTGGTCAATAGTATAATCCTGAATTGAAATGCCAGTCCGTTGTTTGGAATCATCTGTGAGCCGTGAGAGCCCACTCTTAAAACCCCAAAATAAAAGGAAAATAAAATTTACATTTTGTAACAATAAAAATGGAAAATAAAATGAGAGTAGTGAAAAGTTGCTTCATTAGAGCTTTATTTTATTCAAACAATTTTTTTTTGGAGTTAATGATCAATTTAGTCCCTGAATTTTTTCCTCATGAGTCATTTTATTACCTGACTTTTAAAATGAGTAAAATTAGTTTCTGACATTATAAAATGTGAGTCAAATTAATCTCCGGTATTATGAAATCTGTCTCAAAGTTTGTCTCTTAGTCCACTTTTGTTTAACATTTTATTAATTAAATAATGATCTATAATGTAAAGTGATATCTTATCATATTATGTGTCATCTGAAATAGAATTGAGATTAAAATAACTTATTTTGGTATATAAAAATATACAAAATAAGTCATTTTATGATTTAAAATGAATATTTAAATGGCTCATTTGTATAATTTTAAACACTAAAATGAGTAATTTTAAACTTGATTCTACTTCAGATGATATAGAATATGTTAAGGTATCACTTAAGATTACCTATCATCATTTAATTAATAGAATATTAAGTAAGAGTGGGTTGAGAGACAAATATGACTAACATTTTGTAACGAAAAGGACTAATTTGACTCATATTAAAAGTTAGGGATTAAAATGACTCTTAAATAAAAAGTGAGGGACTAAATTGAGCACTTTTTTTATTTTTAAATAGCTATAATACATCCGTTAGTCATATTATTTTGATAAATATATTACTTCTAAAATCTTTTATAAATCTACTATACTAATATTTCAAACTCATTTCATATAAACTATTACACATGTCATTTATATAATGATTTAGGTTTTATTTGTCATTCATACAGTGATTTAGGCTTCACATTTCTTAATCTTTATATCTAAAGATTTTTTAAAACTAAATTCATAATTTACTTATTAATTATTTTTCATATAAAATAAAATCAAATATTATAATCATTAAAGAATCAAATATTACAATTATTAAAGATTACAATTTGCACTAAGAGAGAACTCATGTCAATATAATTATAATTTATAATTAAATTAAGAACCATTAATAGCCTCATATTATGAAGATAATATAAAAAATTATAAAAGAAATATTTTTAAAATAAAAAATTTTTTAATCAGTACATTTTTTTAAAAGAAAATAGACACATCACATTATTAACGAATTGCTAATTGATTGATTTTGATATGATAATAATTCAAAATTCAATTTCTATCAAATTTATTCTTAATCAAATATTTAAGACTCATTACATAAAAAGTCTTTAATGTGTTGTTCATAGAAAAATTATATCCATCATTTTTATAATCTTAATACTTAAAGTAAGTTTTTAAAATTAATTTACCTTCAAATTATCAATTATTTTTTCCAATCATACCTTCATATCTCTCTACCATTAACAAAAGTAATATAAAAAATAAAAAATAACATAAACAAAATTATAATTCAATATATTATACTATAAAAATTATATATATATATATATAATTATAGTATTAATAATAACAAAGTTATTATAATTATATTGCATTAGCAATATTTGTTATTATGGATATTTATGTTTTGAAGTTCAAAGTATTTTTAAAATTTTTCTTTTTTGAAATTTATTTAATAAATCCATAAATATCAATAGGGATTCAAATCTCTACATGGAATGAGGAATGAAGAGTTGATACAGGGATATGGATGAGAATGGAGATAAAATTCTAAATAAGGATAGGATTAGGTGAAATTTTTTTAATTTCAAATCTAAAACTTTTGAAAATCAAAATGAAAAAATTATCTATCTACCTATATTACTATATTCTATTTAATTTTTTACAACTTGAACATTCTAATCTATCAATTCCATAATTTTTTCATACTAATTTTTTTGGAAAAAAAATAACTTCAATTTTTCAACACTAAAATATTTTAAAAAATAATCCCACAATTTACACTTCTTTGACAATGATACTAAATATTTATTAATTTTAAAAAAATTAAATAATTATACTTGATACACTACTTTAATAATTGAGATTATATAAATTAGAATTGTATATGACTTTTACAAATTATTATGTGTTAATTTAACATATATTTAAAATTAATATTTTAATTTATTAAAAAAATTTACAAAGAAAAGACGTGTAATTGAAATAATATAAATTAAATTTATTCATTATTTTTATAAATCAAATATTTTTATTTACTAAAAAGATATAAATGACTAGGAATGATAAAAAAAAATTGAAAGTGAATACATGTGAGAATTACCCATAATGGGAAAGGAAATTGGGACATATTTTGTCTTTATAACGACGATCGATGGGGGCTAAGTTCTTGTTTATTAAACTGGATAGGGACGGGGATAGCATATTTTAATTTTTTTAATTATTTTTATTATATTTGCATTATATATATATTTTTAATTTTAATTTGGATTATGTTGTATTAATATTATTTTTTATTATGGATATTTATGTTACAAATTATAAAATATTTGTAAAGTTTTTCTTTTTTTGAAATTTGTTAATAAATTCTTGAATACCACAAGCATTCAAAATCCCCACAGAAAAAAGGAAATGGGGACCTGTAAGGGAATGAGTGGCAAAATTATAAACAGCGATAGGAGGCATAGAACACATCCCTTTTTTTATAGATACTCATTGTCATCCTTATAAATAGCTCATGATATAGTAAAATTATCCATTTATTCTCTTTTTTTATTCAACAATTTCAACTTTCAAAATATGTAAAATTTTTATAAAATAAGCTCCTTATTGTTAGTTATAGGTTATCTATCAATATTTTTTCAACTTTATAAAATATAATATTCAAAATAAGATATAAAATAAAATAATACATTTATATTTTATCCACTTATTTAATTATTTAACTATTAACTTACTTTTTAATAAATTTATATACTTAATTTTATATAAGATATATTTAAATAAATTATTTTTTATTATCTCCTCGTATATCTCACGGGTTGAACGACTAATGTAAATATTAAACACACTTTCTGAATCACTAACTTTTAATTAACAATTGAAATCTTACATCTTACATTATACTATAGTACAACTGCACACCCCATCGGAAAAATAAAAGCAGTACGGCTACATTGTAGAGGAATCAGTTTTGATTTTCACTTTTTTTCATTCAAATCCTCAAAAACATAGCATGATGATTTTGTCTTAAGTGAAAAATTGTCCCAACTTTTTACAAATGAACAATAATGAGCTGTTTTTGAGAATCATGAGACTTAGAACAGTTGATAGCTAGCTGAACTCCTTAAGTATCTAGTCAGGGGTTCGATTCCTGATGATGTGTATGGAAAAAGTTTCATGGCTAGAGACAAGACCCACATATGTGAACTCTACGCCTCGGGGATTAGTCATTGCTTCCGACGATGGATACCCTTGATTAATAAAAAAAAAAAGAAGTTGTTTTCAAGTGAGCAACAATGATTTATTGGGTCCAAAAAGTCCAATACAAAGCCTTAAGTCAAGTATATTGGGCCAAGCCCAATAACAGCCAATATTCCGTAGCGGCTGGATCCTTTTCGATGTTACAATCGCTGTGTGCGACCTCTGTCTTGTTCCATGGATCGCCGGAAAAACATGGAGAAAACGACGGCGACTGAAGCCTCAGCCGTGTATTCCCCACCGCCACCGCAAATCTCAGCTTCAGAGGCATTCATTGTGAATCTGTCTTGCGTTTTCGGGTTGTGTTTAGCGTTCTTTGTTGCTAACAATGGGTACTCTATTGACCTGGTCACTGATCCTTCTCGCACCCTCTTCTTCATCTGGGTACGCTCTATTTCTCCAAAGTTATTATCTTTTTTATCTATTTAACAATGCCCAGCTTGTTCTTTTTTTATTTTTAATCTTGTTCTCTTATTTTGCATCGTTTTTTCAGATTATAGAGCTACCAATTGTGATCCTTCTTTATAGTCGCTATCGACCAAATCGCCAAAAATGCACGGTAATGAGGTTTCGTTTTTCATTTTTAATTTATTTGTGCACCTGAATTATTCGTTGGTGTGAACTTACTCAGAAGCACATGAAAAGAATGTTTTTTTTTTCTTTTTTGTTTTTAATTTGATAATGATGAAAATTTAGTTGATTGGAATTTGAAAGTAAATAAAAAAAAAAACTTTTTCGTGATGTCTTTATCTTTTTTTGTAGTTTAATTTCTTGGTATTCCTGCAATTCTATGTTCATATGGTTTCCTTCTCTGCGATAATCTAAGTTTTAGCTCTGTTATTTTTTCGTGTGATTATGTGCAGTACCTGCGAGCTGTTGGAAGGGGCATCCTGGCAGTGCCTGTAGGTTAGTTGAAACTTCTGCTTCTTCTTTCGTTCTTGTGTTTGATTTTGGTTAATTTTGGATGTCACTGGTTTTTGAATTTGCACTCTCGTTTTTATTGTCATGTGATAATGGAGTCTAGACTTAACAGTCACTGCATTGGTGGCATGTTATTGCCTTCAATAACCTGAACTGATTGCTTTTTGGGATGTGAATATATTAGAGAGTAAGGGCCCTACCAAACACATTTTACTGAAAATAATTAAGCCATGTGATAACTGCTAAGTATTGTCTTCAAGCATTTGAGTATTTAGCAAAGGATTTACTATCCTGTTCGCATTTTTCATCTTGTCATCTGTGTTTTCCTCATCCCCGATCATATCATTTGTTATTCTCTTTCTTGGCAGTGTCGTTTTTGAAATTCTAAGCAAGTGAGTCACTATTTTAAAAAATTTGATCATTTATGCTTTCCAGGGGCACTGCTAAATTCTTTAGGAGCTATTGCTTTGGGGGCACCTGTTACCTTCCAGTATGTGAAATAAGTGGTATATACAGTTTTTATTTTATTTTATTTTATCTGCATGAGACTGCAGACTGGAATGAGGCCATTGTTGAGGAAGAAATAAAGGATTGACGTATATATATTTTACTCTATGCAAAACGAATGGTATTTTATATGATTCTGACTTCTGCACATCAAATGTGACATAGGTATCTGCCAAAGACTGTAAATTGGTCTCTTATGATGTCATTGTTCACAGTGAGTGTCTGATCTGTCACCATTTTCTTATTTTACATCACCTTGAAGACTATACTGATGTTTTTGGTTGGATATGTATAATACTGTAATGTAATGTATAGTGTTCATCTATTTCTCTCCTGATACTTTACATTCTTTTATCTTTTATTCCCCTGGTTTGAAAAAAGGAAAATGATTGTGTATTGAATCTATTATCATAGAATTGCAAGAAAAAAAAAATTAAAACAACTTGGTGGCTATTCAAATATGCTAAATGTGTGCAACAAAGTTCTCAAAAATGCCAAAACCAGGAAAATAATTATAGTGGTCCAACATTCAGAGGAAAATTAAAACTTTCACCTTCTTTTCTTCTTTTACATGATGATTTTGGCCTTCTAAATTTGGAATAGAACTTCTATCCTCATAAGAAGAGTATCTGGTACTAGCTTATCCTCTCAAAAGTGAATCAAAATGCATCCATCTCTAGCTGCTTCTTGTTATTTATTAACTGCAACCTGCAGTCCTGCATGTGATGCAATGGAAGAAGGTTCCAGTATCCAATCCTTGCATCACTTTATAAGCCTTAGAAAACTACAGCTGGCGAACAAGACTCCTTTCAATTGTATATTGAATTGAAAGCCAGTGAACTACATCATTATCACTTTCTCCCACAACATTAGTTCAAACATGTCCTTTTGTCTTGTAACATTCTCGATTGTTAGGATCTCTTACAGTCATATTGTTCAAGTAGCAAAAATAATTTTCAGATGTTTAATCACCACCTTTTTTCTGTTTTGAATACGACTTTTTATGTGATCCACAGACCTATTTTTTTAAGCTAGGGGCTCACTATTATGTATATTTTATGCATATAAACTCACATCTTGTACTATGACAGACAGTTCCAGCATCATGTGTTCTTGGCTCATCATGGGCCCATTGGCGACGGATATTTGCACAAACAAAGTATGATACTTGTACTTATTGTTTTCTTATCATGTTTGGTCATGAAAAGGGTTTTTACTTGGGGTATAGGGGAGAGTCAATGTTATACTGATATAATGAACTAGTTCTTTTGCTATCTTGTTATTTAACCCCATTAGTCACTATTAATTACATCTTTATAGTTTTTCCTTATATTTACATTTAGGCCAAATGGATCTGTAGAGTACTTGATTTGTTTGCCAGCTCATGGAGCAGTTATTGGGGGCTGGTTTGGGGCTTGGCCCATGCCACTTGACTGGGAGAGGCCATGGCAGGTGATATTTCTTTTCTAGTCGTCTGTCCTATAATCGTTGACCATCATATGCTAAAATCAAACGGGATGAGCATTTCTTAAGAGCTTTCTTCCCTTTTTTCATTTAAAAGATTATGCATTTATCAATCCATTGTTTTATTTGTGTAACCATTGCACACGTGTCAATAATTTATATTCCTTCGAGAGATAGCACAGCAAAGTCGTTTCGAATAGTACCGTTGCTACATCCTACTTTTGGTTCACATATGTAAATAATTTCAGTTGCATTACGTACTACAGTTGTTTAGCTTCCTTGAGAACTTTGTCTTATGGCCCTAGTTCTTTGGTACATTTTCGGGCTAGACTTCTACCAACCAAAAACTGTCTTGTATTAAATCTAGAATGCATCTAGATTAGTGTTTGGGATTGTGCATCATCTGATTTCATGTCAAATTACATTATTCGTCTCCTTGGCTTGGTTTTTAGTGCTGTAACAAGTTTTATCTATTTGGGCACTAGGATGTTAATATATTTCATGTTTCATTGATTTTGTAGGAATGGCCTATTTCTGTGAGCTATGGAGCAATAGCCGGTTACCTGGTCGGATTTGTTGCATCATGTGGCTTTGTTCTTGCTCATGGTAGAAAATCACAGCATGTGAAACGAGACTGAAGTGCCAAGTGGCCAACAGGGATCTTTGATTTATTTTCTTTTTGCCCTCATAATATGGATTATTCAATCTTCGCCACCCCCACCCCCTCCCCCTCTTTTTTTTTTTTTTTCCTCTTCCATCTGCATGGTTCAAAAAGCTCAAGGACTAGGGTAGTGATATTCTTTTATTACGTGTAAAATCCAAAATACCTTTTTCAACTGTTATGAAATATTATTTGAACGTGAATATCCTCACTTATTAGTTGTGCATACTACCCGCTAAATTCATAAAGAATGAAAGATACACTAGAGAATTTTTCTTCATTGTGCACTTGTCATCGTCTGCTTAAATAAAGCAACCACAGAGATCTCTTAATCAATGAGTCACTTCATCTATTAGATTGATAAAAGTTTTACAGCAAGCTGATATAAGTAGGTGGTGGGGTAGGTTGCCTTCAAATTGTGACTATTCTTCACATCACTGGTAGTGGGGGTGACTTTTTGACTTCTGTTTACATATCGGATCACATCAAATACATATTCGTAAAAAATAATGAGAGAATAATAATCCACACAATTAATGAAGTGTTAACCATTAAATAGAATAAATTGAACATTTTTTCTTTATCCTAGAATCGCTAAAATTTTCCAAAATAATCTGTATTTTCACGGAGATTAGTTGGAATTGGTCCCAATTGAGGTGGGCACGGAAGAGTCTCGCATGCCGTGGCCCGTGGGGAAAGGGAAAATTGGAGAGTGAGGCATGGATATTTGCATGCAAAATAGTCGTTGCTCTTGAGATATGAAATTCGAATTATAAGAAATATCCTCCATGTGCTGACGCTATTTTCAACTTGTAATTTGATGGTTAGCCACTTCAGAAATGAAAGGAGACACAGTCATCGGATATTATGAATGCCTGTCGTAAAATTTCCTTCTCTCAGAGAACACGCAAAGAAAAAGTGGCACATGTCATTTCAACGTCCGCATATAGTCATGAAAGCTTTGTGGAAAAAAACTCTAGTAATATGACAAATTCGGGACAAATCTAATACGTTATTAGACACATTCACCATAAAAATAAATCCCATAAATTTTATTCAATATATACTCACATTCATTTATAAGTTAGAATATGTCTTGTGAGTGTGCTTAAGAATACATGAATTTTACAAAGAAGTGTTGTCCGTACACTACAGCACAATGATCAACTACATCTCATCTTTAGTATAAGCCAAACAAGGCTGTTAAGCTGCTGCACTGGAAACTTCCCTTCATGTTCTCCAGAACTATAGTTTCGCTTGTCCTTTTTCAAGTGTTTATCTACAAGGAATTTCAACCATTGCAAGCACAATCTTGGGTACAAGCTGGTTACTGGCATTACGATTCGGGATTTCCCATTTCTGACATTAACTCTGCTCTCTATACTCACCTCATATGTGCTTTTGCTGATGTGAACAGTTCCACCTATGAGCTCTCTACCTCAGCTGATGAGCAATCCTTCTCTTCTTTCACAAACACTGTTAAGCAGAAGAGTCCATCTGTTTCAACCATTCTTTCCATTGGGGGAGGCACTGCTAATTCTGCCGTGCTATCATTGATGGTAAGCAATGCTTCTTCAAGGAAATCTTTCATTGACTCTTCAGTAAGAGTGGCCAGGCTTTATGGCTTTCAAGGCCTTGATCTATCATGGGTTTCTGTCAACACAAGCTCTGACATGAACAATTTGGGAACGCTCTTTGAAGAGTGGAGAGCAGCTGCAAAGTCTGAGGCAGCAAATTCTAGCTCCCCAGAATTGATCTTAACTGCAGCTGTTCAATATCAACCAGGTTTGGATTTTGGATCTTACCCGGTGGAGTCGATTAGAGTTAACTTAAATTGGATTAATGTTATGGCTTATGACTACTACATGCCTACATGGTACTGGAGCACATGCAGCCTTGTATGACCCTGCAAGTGATGTCAACACAGACTTTGGTATCAGTCAATGGATTGATAGTGGAATATCTGCTAGTAAGTTGGTTTTGTCTTTGCCTTTCTATGGATATGCTTGGAAACTTAGAAACCCCAAGGAAAACGCAATAGGTGCACCGGCAATAGGTCCAGCCATTACTGAAGAAGGAGATATGGGCTATAAGGACATCAAGGTTTACATTAAAAGATATGGAGCTACTGTACTGTATAATGCTACTTATGTGGTCAACTACTGCTTAATTGGATCAACTTGGATAGGTTTTGATGATGTTCAGGCTATCAAAACTAAGGTGTCTTATGCTAGGGACAAGATGCTACTTGGTTATATTGCGTGGCAAATTCCCTATGATGACAATTGGGTGCTTTCTAGTGCAGCAGGTGAGAACTGATGCTATATATTATCTATGTCTTATCTGTCATCACTTTTCAGAGTAATAACTTCTATTGCGGTTATTTTCTCAGCTCAACAGGTTGACAACAATAAACACTATAATTGGCGATTACTAGCGATCATTTTGACCACAACTGCTATGTTTGTTATCCTATTGGGCGTCATAGTTTACTACTTAAGGAGGAGATTAATCAAATCAAAGGGTAACTTCTTCAGCTGTGATTATTACCCATATACAATTTTGATCTGAGATTACTAAATATTGTTGATGACCATGGTTGAAGACACTGACTTTTGTTTACTCAACTGTTGTGAAATCTGTCCATAGAAATGGCAAGTCCAGCAAAAGATGCGGGAAACTTAGATGGCAGTGTTCCTGATTTGCGAGTCTTCAGCTTAACTGATATCGAGTTGGCCACAAATAGATTTTCAATTGAAAATAAACTAGGCCAGGGTGGTTATGGTCCTGTTTACAAGGTACAAAATTAACTACACAACCCATAGTCTTGGCATCTAATCTTGCTCTATATAAATCATAGAGTATGGCTATGCAGAATACATTAGCCAAGAAATGGTAACTGTAACCGAATCAACTTTTCTATTAGTTAACCATTAAATTTTGGACCTATCATCACTGGAACCCTTCATGACGAGTTAGTTGCATATCCTGTCCTTTAAATTGGTGAAATTTTGTAGAATATTAGAAACCTCCTAAGGACAAATTAGTGGAGGAAAAGGACAGGCATGCTTTAGAATTACCTTATCTGGTCAGTGATATTAACTACATTTCCTATTTCTACAGGGCTTCTTTCCAGATGGCAAGGAAGTAGCTGTGAAAAAGTTGTCAAAAACTTCTACACAAGGATTTGAGGAATTCAAAAATGAGGTAACGCTTACTGCAAGGCTACAACATGTGAATCTTGTTCGGCTGTTGGGTTTCTGCATTGATATGGAAGAACAGATGTTAGTCTATGAGTACATGCCAAACAAAAGCCTGGACTACTATCTATTTGGTCAGCAATCTTCACATCTCTAATTCGTAAATGACTGGATATGTAACATACTCTACTAAGGTTTGACTTAGTAGTTGAACTCTGTAGGTGATACAGCATTGTTAAATGTTGGTTCTCATAAGATAACAATGAACCCTTTTTAGGAGGTTTAAGAAGGCCTAACGGGAATAAGGAATTGGGATATGAGGGTCAAGGATTAACTCCCCATCACATAAACACAATCATTATATTAGTCTTCATTAGGGGAGACTCTCAACCGATATAAACATGAACTGAACTTTCACTCATCCTTTTGTGGGGATGGCTGCTATCTTTGACATTCTGGTAGAGACAATTGTTCAATTTTGTTAAACTTACATGGATTCGATGGAGTTTCCTCACATAAGGTCTAGGAAAAATAATGAAATGATCAAATTAAGAATTAACCAAAAAATCCTTTGATTTTGGTTTGCTAAACAATTTGATTAAATTGATCTTCTACTGATAGTTAACTAATTTTGAGCCAGACCCTAGTAGGCGATATCTTCTGGATTGGAGCAAACGCGTGACAATTATTGAAGGAGTTACTCAAGGGCTTCTTTATCTACAAGAGTATTCTAGATTGACAATAATTCACAGAGACATAAAAGCTAGCAACATTTTGTTGGACGATGAGATGAAGCCAAAGATCTCAGACTTTGGTATGGCAAGAATATTCACAAAAGGAGAACATGAAGCAAACATAGACAAGATTGTTGGAACATAGTAAGTATCTGAATCAATATTGCACCTCCACAAATTTTCCTCTAGGTGGTGATTTTTCTGTTCTTCTAGCTTACTAATCCATCTTATATATTATTGCTTCATTTATGGGATGCAGTGGTTATGTTCCTCCTGAATATGTTAGCAAAGGCTCCTACTCAATAAAATCCGATGTGTACAGCTTTGGAGTTCTGCTTTTACAAATTATAAGTGGCAAGAAGACAGCAAGATTTTATGGTGAGCAGGAGAATTTAAACCTCATGGAATATGTAAGTAAACTAAGTAATATCTATATAACTTGTGGAATTGAAGAAGTCTATGGTTGGTGGTTAGTTAATTTGGAATTGGTTTCAGGCATCTGATCTGTGGAAAGAAGGAAGAGGCATGGAGTTTGCGGATCCTTCACTTGATGACACATCTTCACCATGTAAAATATTGAGGTGCATGCAAATAGCTCTACTATGCGTGCAGGAAGATGCAAATGACAGGCCAACTATGTTGGAAATTTCTTCTATGTTAAGAAATGAAACTATTCTTGCAATCCCAAAGAAGCCCGCATTTTCAAAAGAAACACGCGTGCAGGAGCCAAATGAATTTGTTCTGAAGCAAGACTGTTCAGTAAATGAAGCAACAATCTCTGAACTTGTGCCTCGATAGCACTGCAAAAACATTTTAGACATGTAATCCGTCTGTAATTTTTGAAGGATTCTAACAGTGTGGCATGTCATAATCTTGAAAAAAAAATGTTATTTATAAATTAAGAAACAGATATTTTATAAATAAGTTTAATTTTGATGCATCGGAAACTGTAAGAAAGTTTTATATAGTAATACCACAATAGCAAATATGGTTATTACAATTTGATTGGACTCCTTTAACTTCTGCATAAGTTGTGAGCCCAACTTAAAACTCCAAAACAAAATTCGAATCTAAAGCAATTGTAACTAAAATTGGGCGAAGAAAACAGGCTGTATTTTATGTGCAATCTATTTTCTGAACAATTTGTTAGTATAATTTATCTGTATTATGTCCCTGTTGTTACAATTTATGACAAATCTTGTCCATGCTTAGTTTTTTACTTTTTTTTTTATCAGGAAAGCTCCAACTGATAATTTTTTATTTTATGTTATTTTGTTCAAATAATGAGTTACAAATAAAAATTAAAATAAGTATTCAATAGTTTAGAGGATGAATCACGACTACCTATTGGTTGGGATTTGTTTTTTCATCTGATATCATGTCAAATTATGTATAGTTCAGTCTCCTTGGCTTGGTTTCTAGCTAGTTTGTGCTTTAAGTTTTACTTATTTGGTCATTAAGATCTTAATATGATTCATTTTCTTTTGGCTTTCATATTGTGGACTATTCATTCCCACTAATATGTGTGATTACATCTAATGTATTTCTAATTTCATTTTGTACACACGTGGACAATTTCTTGAGCAAATATGTGCGTTGGATTCCCCCATTCTTCTCTCTACCTGCACCTTCAGTAATTACTAGTTATGCATTCTAAGGCATTGCAGATATTCCTGAAAGTAATGGAATTGCCTTTTGGTTTTCTTGAGTAACATGAAAGCCCTTTCATCGAAGGAACGACCTCTCTTTTTACCGAGTAAAATAACAAACAACAATTTGGATAGTAAGTCTTTAACACTTGACAAGGTCAAACAAGAGGTGACAGAAATTTTCAGCAAGCAATTCAATGCTGCATACTAGTATCCCAAATAACATTCTCCATTTAAATAGCCACCCTCGATGGTAAATTTGAATCTTTCAATTTATTACACACTGAGTGGAAGTGCTATTTCTTCAAGGAATGGTTCAAGAAACAACAATAGTGTTTTAACTTTTAAAAGCAGGAAACTGCAGCCTTTCAAGGCAATATAAACCGTGTAAGAACTAGTTCAAAATTGGCATGCACACGTCCTTTCTCTCAAGGTTGACCATTTCTGATGCTGAAACGGGGAAGCACTTTTCACTTCTATATAAACACAAGTCATTTTCTGCAAGAATAATACCTCAACATTCTTCTTTAGCCTCTTGTTTGATTAAACACTTACAAAGCAAGAATATATAGCAGAGAAGACATATATATATATAGCATCTGAACTCAGAAAGATAAATAAAATGGCCAACTGCATGGGTTTGATAGGGAGCTTCATTGTTGTATCTACTTTGCTAATGGGTGCAACACAAGGTACAATATATAATGTTGGAGATAGCTTGGGTTGGAGATTTCCCCCTAACGAAACCTATTACTCTGATTGGGCTAGCACCAAGACTTTCTCTGTTGGTGACACACTAAGTAAGCTTACTTTACTTTTCCCCACTTGTTAATTATTCAACAAATTTCCATTTTTATGTCCATGTTTGTGAATAAGATTTTATGTCAAAGTACATTATAGCAAAGTTGGTAAGGGTCAGTTTTATCTGGTAAGCGTAGATATAAACAAAGGTGCTTAATATGAATGCAAGAATAATTTTGCTATGTTTGTAGCTTGGTCCAAACTTTCTGGACCAACGCTGATATTGCAATAAACAATCTAGCCCTCTTAATCTAATGTTTGATGATGAGTTTCTTATTCTATCCGTTTCTGCATTGATCATCACAGTATTTAACTGGACTGGTACTCATACCGTGGGAGATGTAACAAAGGCTGATTATGATAGCTGCAACACAAAGGCAAGCGCATTTGGTAGCAACCTTAACCAGACCGAATTCCATGTTAACATTTTGAAACCTGGGCCCCGCTACTTCATCTGCACAGTGGGTGAGCACTGCTCAGGAGGCATGAAGTTCAGCATCAACGTTGAATCTGATAACAATGCTGCTGCTCCACAACCTGGCTTCTTTGCTCCACTTGCTCCATTACCTGGCTCCTCTGCTTCAACACTCTCCTTCACAGTCTTACCCCTAGTTCTATCCACAGTCATCTATTTCTTTGGAAGCATCTAGGTGGACAACCTAGACTATTGTAGGCTTGTAGTTTATCTTACATGTGGATTCATTGCAACATTGATTCATTATAATTTATGATATTCTTTAAGGCATGCTTTGTACTATTTCTTAAATGGAAGTTGTTTGCTAATAAGATCTTAATCTTATAATTCGTAAAATTCTTAAAGGCACTCGTTATAATTTGTAATATTCTTTAAGGCATGCATTGTCAAAGATTGATTGAAAAAAAAAACCAAGAGAATCTGTTATGGTTGTTACTATTGAAGTTAATCCCACTGTGCTTTTTTTTTTATTTACGTTACTAAACAAAGCTTTGCATGAACATTACAGTCCATTGCATAAGAATGGAAAGAAAATTACACCTTCACAAAGTTTTTGGAGCACTATCATCGAGCCACAAATTGAGAGATTGTTGCTTCATTAATTGGACATTCTTCCATCGAAACAATTTCATTTGGCTCTTGTTGCACGTCTTTTTTAACTGAAAACGCGGGCTTCTTAGGGATTGCCAGAACATTTTCGTTTCTCAACATAGAAGAAATCTCCAACACAGATGGCCTGTCATTTGCTTCTTCCTGCACACACAATAGAGCTATTTGCATGCACCTCAATAACTTACATGGTGAAGATGTATCATCAAGTGAAGGATCCGCAAACACCATACCTCTTCCTTCTTTCCACACAGATCATAAGCCTGAAACCGATTCCACATTAACCACCATCGACTTCTTCCATAAAAGAAAACAAAACTTTCTAAAACGTTTAACACAAGTAAAAGATATTAAGTATTAGCTTTACTTACATATTCCATGAGGTTTAAATTTTCCTTCTCACCATATAATCTTGCTGTCTTCCTGCCACTTATAATTTGTAGAAGCAAAACTCCAAAGCTGTATACATCAGATTTTACGGAGTAGGAGCCTTTCTTGAGGTATTCAGGAGGAACGTAACCACTGCATCCCAAAAATAAAGCAATACAAAGGATAAGTAAACCAAATGAATACCAAGATCATCAAGAGAAAAACTCAAATTTCGTAGATACATTGATTTGAAAACTTACGATGTTCCAACAATCTTGTCTGTGTTTGCTTCATGTCATTCCTTTGTGAATATTCTTGCCATACCAAAGTCTGAGATGTTGGGCTTCATATTATTGTCTATCAAAATGTTGCTAGCTTTTATGTCCCTATGAATGATTGTTAACCTAGAATACTCTTGTAGATAAAGAAGCCCTTGAGTAACTCCTTCAATAATGGCTATGCGTTTGCTCCAATCTAAAACAAGCCGCCTAATAGGGTCTGGTTCAAAATTGATTATCAGTTCAAATAGAATCAATTCAAAAAAATTCTTAAGCTAACAAAAATTAAAGGAGCTTCATATCAAGGGTTCAAATTTAATACTCTTCTCTCAATTCTTTACTTACCACTGCTTAATTTGATTCTTTTATCATTTTGCCTAGACCATAAATATGAGAAGGTCCATAGGAACCATGTAATTTAGACAAAAACAATTGCACATATGCCACAATTAATGCAGTGTGTTAAAGACGAAGCCATTCCGAAAAAAACGATGAGTAAAAAGTTTAGTTCATGTTTATACTGGTAGAGAGTATCTCCCTTAATATAGACCAGAGCCTGTAGTTTTGTGATGGAAATTTAATCCCTGACCTTTATTATTCTAAGGCCTCAGGTCCAGCTAGAACTTCTACAAAGTACAGACCTCCTAAAAAAGTGTTGATATTTATTTTGTTAGAACCTTCATTTAACAGTGATGCATCGCGTACAGAGTTCAACTATTGAAGTCAAAACTTGAAAGACTATGTTGCATATTCACTCATGTAATATTTTGAGACACAAAGATTGCTGACCAAATAGATAGTAGTCCAGGCTTTTGTTTGGCATGTACTCATAGACCAACATCTGTTCCTCCTTATCAATGTAGAAACTCAACAACCGAACAAGATTCACATGTTGTAGCCTTGCTGTGAGCGTTACCTCATTTTTGAATTCCTCAAATCCTTGTGTCGAGGATTTTGATAACTTCTTCACAGCCACTTCCTTACCATCTAACAGGATGCCCTGTAGAAATAGGAAATGTAGTTAATATCGTTGCCCGGATAAGGTAATCTTTGACACTTGGTTTCCTTTCCTTAACTTATGATGTATTTAGCATAGCCATGATCTATGATCTGTAGAACAGGACTAGATGCCATGATAATGGGGTTGTGTTGTTAAATTTGGTACCTTGTAAACAGGACCATAACCACCCTGACCAAGCTTATTTTCAATCGAAAATCTGTCAGTAGTCAACTCAATATCAGCAAACTGAAGACTTGCAGTTCAGGAACACTGCCATGAAAATGTCCTGCATCTCTACCTGCATGTATAGTCCCTAAGAACACAATTAATAACCAATTGAATAAACAAAAGTCAGTGTCTTCAACCAAGAGCACCATCAATATTAACTTACTAAGTAATCTGTCAATAGTTGTAGATGAGGATCAAACATAGCTGAAGAAATTACCCTTTGATTTGAATAATCTACTCCATGCATAGTAGTAAACTATGACGCCCAACGGGATAACTGACATAGCAGCTGTGGTCAATACGATCACTAGTATTCTCCAATTATGGTATTCATTGTGGTTAAACTGTTGAGCTGAGAAAAATATCCAGGGCAGAATATTAATCACTAATAAAAGTTACCAAAATACAGATTATTTATAACGTCAATTTCTTCACCTGCTGCACAAGGAAGCACACAATTGTCATCATAGGGAATTTGCCACGTAAGATAACCAAGTAGCTTCTTGTCCCTAGCATAAGATACCTTAGTTTTGATAGCCTGAACATCGTCAAAACCTATCCAAGTTGATCCAATTAAGCAGTAGTTGACCACATAAGCAGCATTATACAGTACAGTAGCTCCATATCTTTCAATGTAAACTTGTTGTCCTTATAGCCTACATCTCCTTCTTCAGTAACTGCTGGACCTATTGCATTGTCCTTGGGGTTTCTAAGTTTCCAAGCTTATCCATAGAAAGGCAAAGACAAAACCAACTCACTAGCAGATATTCCACTATCAATCCATTGCCTGCCTGATACCAAAGTCTGTGTTGGCATCACTTGTAGGGTCATACAAGGCTGCATGTGCTCCAGTAAAATTTGCCCATGTAGGCATGTAGTAGTCATAAGGCATAACATTTATCCAATTTAACTCTAACAGACTCAACCGGGTAAGATGCAAACTCCAAAGCTGGTTGATATTGAACAGCTGTAGTTAAGATCAATTCCGGGTAGATAGAATTTCTTGCCTCAAATTTTGCAGCTGCTCTCCACTCTTGAAAGAGCACTCCCATATTGCTCATGTCTGAGCTTGTGTTGACAGAAACCCATGATAGATCAAGGCCTTGAAAGCCATTAAGCCTGGCCAATCTTATTGAAGGAAGAGTTCATAGGAGGAAGAGTTCACATCAGCAAAAGCACATAGAAGGTGAGTATAGAGAGTTGAGTTGATATATGAAAATGAAATGGGTGATCCATAATCCTAATGCCAGTAACCAGCTTGTATCCAACATTGTGCCTGTAATGGTTTAAACTCTTGGTGGAGAAATACTTGAAAAAGGACAAAGGCAACAACTGTTTTGGAGAACATGAAGGGAAATTTTCCAATGCACAAGCTCAGCAACATCGTTTTGCTTATGCTACGTATGTAATGTATCTGGTTATATATATACAATAGTATGTGTCACTCACAACGAGGAAGTAAAAGGGATAGGTCTGTTTGTATTACAATTCTACATAATAAGCATGAGCATGGGGACGTAAGTTGAAATTGAATTATGCCAGTAATTTTCTTTGCTTCTTCCTATGAAGGAACGAAAATTTCACAAAAGTCAACTACATATGATGACCGGGTCTCCTTTCATTTTGGAAGTGGTTAATCATTAAATTACAAGTTTTAGGAAAAAGAAAAAAGTTTTGGTTCATCATTAACATCTCGTATTATTCCAATTCTATCACACGTCCTTAAGAGCAGCAACCATTAACATTTGTACCGTAAACAAAAAATTGAAATATAAAGTTTTCTGCAATATCTATGAAGCTTATGCTCAGAGTTCATAAGAAAGGGAGTCATTTGACCTTACGGGGAGGAAGTGTTGCATCATTTCAATTAGATGGCAGTGGGAACATCATTTGACTTTATGGGTTTGATCATAGACAGCTAAATGAAAGGAAGTTCCCCTGGTGCATGACCAATAATATATACTAGTAGCTAATCCAATCGAAATACTAACATATGACTGCAGCTAAACAAACAACATGAGAGAGGAAATGCTCCAATATGTCGCATTCGGCCAACCAACTTTGTTAAGTTTGCTGTCATGATCATTGATTATTAGTAAAGGTTTTCACTTTTCACACACAAACGGCAGAAGCTATTATTGTTTTTTCTCGCTATGCTTTATGTTAGTAGGTTTTCTCATTTATTAGTATGTAGTTACTAGTGGTATGTCAAAGAAAATGTTCATGCCAAAGAAAATGTTCATGGGTGATCCTTTTGGTTAAGGAAGTAGGTCATTCTGACTATTTGGAATACATTAGACACACCACTCTTCAGCCCACCGGAGAAAATAGATTTTCAAAATAGTTCATAAATTTGAGGAAGATAAAGTATGAATATGAGTTCCTAACTTCCTGGTAGGGACTAGGAATAGTACAACAGTGAATTGAAAAGATATATATCTTGTATACATTTGTTCAATACTTATATACATTACACTTATGAAAAGTTTTGTGGTGCTATCATCGGGCCACAACTTGAGAGATTGTTGCTTCATTAACTGAACATTCTTCCTTCAGAACACACTCATTTGGCTTCAGCACATCTTTTTCCATTGAAAAAGAACAGCCAGAGTAGTTTCATTTCTCAACATAGAAGAAATTTCCAACGCGGATGGCCTGTCATTGGCATCTTCCTGCACGCACAATAGAGCAATTTGCTTGCACCTCAACAATTTACATGGTGAATTTGAGTCATCAAGTGAAGGATCCGAAAACTCCAAGCCTCTTCCTTCTTTCCACATATCATAAGCCAAGAAGCCTGGCATCTCTTATTGTAGAGTGAATGAAAGATTTGCTATTGCTTACCATAGATGATAACACATTATAGTTAGCATTCACACCCCCAGTGGAAAGAATACTAGAGACGATGTGTTGTATTACAGTGCTTGTGAAAGAAGTGAAGAATGGCACATTAGCTGAGATAGAGAGCTCATAGGAAGAAGAGTTCACATATCAGCAAAACAAAAGGCATATATAAGGTGAGTATAGAGAGCTAAGTTGATATCCGAAGTGGGTAATCCGTAATCATGATGCCAGTAAACAGCTTGTACCCAAGATTGTGCATGTAATATGGTTGAAAACTCTTGGTGGAGAGATACTTGAAATAGGACAAGTGAAACTGCAGTTCTGGAAGGCATGAAGGGAAGTTTTCCAGTGCAGTAGCAGCCTAGCAACATCGTTAGTTTGGCTTATACTAAAGATGAGATGCATTTGATTATTATTCAAAGAGATGGCAGTGAGAACATCATTTGACTTTATGATTTTGGTCTTAGACAAATAATCCAATTATAAACTAATATATCAATGTGTATAAGCATGCTTATTGATGAAATTTCAAATACAAACAAGAAGAAAAAGGAAGTAGGTTTTCTCATTTACTTGCAATTATTTATTATCCAATTTATCCGTTCACGCGTTAAGGAAATTGGTCATTCTGACAACAATGATTTACATTTCATTAGGCACGCAAGTCTTCAATCCGCCGGAGAAAAAAGAGAGATTTTCAAAATAGAGTTCATAGTTTAAGAGATAAATTAAGATTATTCGTTCCTTGTAGGTAAACTGCGTGTGTATATTCGTTGAACACAATTATATTATATCCTTGCCATCTTTTTCATATATATATAGTTCAATTTTACATACTAACCAGTGGTCATTTTCATGACTTACATATGCTGCTTGTAATTGAATGGCATTTATAGAGTGGTCCACAAGGAATAGGCGGTAGCCATAGAAATATCTTGGGAATATACTATGCTTGAAATTATATTTGCAGCATTCGCCTTTTGTCATTTTTCTCTGACGGTGCAGCAATCGTCATTATTAACTCTTGAAGTTGCCAATTGTAAATAAGTAACCGGGCTTATAGGCAGCAGAGAATGATCCTGAATGTTAAGCTAAGATACCCTGTTAGGTGCATGGTATATAAGAAAAACTAGGGAAAAATGTATTTTTTGGATATGTGTGTAATTTAATTTACAAAAGAGATAGCACCTATTTATTGGCTAAAACAAAATCAAAATATAAAGATAAAATTAATCTAATATCAAATTAATATAAGATACATTTAAATCAATCCAAAAATATACTAAGATACCGTTTCATTTCTAACACTGAACATCTTAGCCCTGTTTAGAATCAATTCGGAAATGATACAGAATAACAGATTTTGAAAGAAGACCTTGTTGCCTCGTAAAAGTGTGCGTTGGCCCAATTATTGCTTCAATGGGAAAATTCTAAGATTCCAAATAAGTTGTCAAGAGCAATAAACTGTCAGTAAACCACATTGACCGCTCAAATATTATTTACTTTAGCATTTACAATTTCAGGTCAATTATTTGTCCTCGCCCATTTAAATGCATTGATCAACATATATCGAAATTCAAATAAGCGGTGGATCATGCAATTGTCATGTACTCCCTCCTTTGTAAAATATGGCAATAGAGGGTGGCTTATAATTTACTCTCACCTTAATTTTGGAGTATTGCATGGTCTATTATTCGGGACAATTAGATTGTATTCAAATGATTCAGGTTTAATTATAAAATAATTATATAAAATAAAAAATGAGATATTAATTTTTAAGTTAAAAATAATTTCAATATAACAAAATTAACCTTAAACATCAATCAACTCTTCTCTGTTGGGCTTAGAGACTGATTCACAGTGTAATTAAATGATGCCAATGTGTGGTAATGAGTACCAAAACTAAATCTGATAGAATTAAATCTACCAATTGGCGCAGCGCAACGAAAATATGAATCAGGATGAATAGTAAATTTTTCTACAGTGGGCCACTGGTCACTATTTACGTGGGGCCCGCTGGTTCTATTCACGAATAGTACTATTCACAAATAATACTATTCATATCAGTATCAAGAAATTTGCACACCGGATATTTAACGTGGAAACCCCCAAATATCGGAGGAAAAACCATGGGACAAACTCCGAAAAATATTCCACTATATTCAGGATAATTACAAAATATCCTTTCCACACTCTCCAACCCAAGAGGTAAATATAGTGTATCTCAGTGAGAACCCTCCTATTCAAATACTATAATTTTGCAGTACCAAGAAGTAATAGAGATGATACCCAAAAAATATTCCCGGTGTATATACCCACACCCTACACTCTAAGGGATTTACTCACACTCTCTATTTTTCTCTCTCACTCTCAGAGAATAATTCTCTCTCTCTCACTAGCAGCTCTTGTTTTTGCTGCTTCGTTGTTGTGCAATTGAATGAACGAACATCCTCTATTTATAGAGGTACATGCAGTGTAAACACACACTACAAATCACGGCACGGAAAAATAACGCGTATTCAATGCGTTATTTTTCAACCTCCAGCTGTTTGCAATCCATACATTGCCTCCTTGACCTTTTCCTTTCTTTCAACTTTGTCTGCTTCAACTTTCTCGGCTCTTGAAATCATCACGCGTGCACAGTAAAAATTACTGTGCATGCGTTGAAAAATTCTCTCTTCTCCCCCGTTTTCTTTCAATTTTCAATAGTGATGGGGCCCATAGGCTGGACCCCACAATTCTCCCCCTCCAGCCGATGGAGAAATAATCTGGGAAAAATCATCTGAGATTCATATCGATTAACTTGGCACGAAATTGAAGCTTATCTCGTGCTACAAATTTCTTCATGCAATAACCTTGCATTTCTCAAGCATTTAATGGTGCTAACACAAGAGCATCATCCACAAGCCTCGTCACTGGCTAAACATACTCTTTTCACTTGTACCGCCGATATTCGGTACACGCCACCTGGTCTCCACTTTGCCAGGAAGACTTTCGACACAAGGGACCCATCACATGGATCCAACAAACACCATGTCATTCATGTTTGATTTAAACCAGCTGATCCAAACCGTCAGCTCCTTTCCAACTTCCTCCAAATCACTATGGAGAAACGCGGTCTTCACATCTAACTGCTCAAGCTTCAAATCCAAGCTAGTTGTCAATCCAAGTATAACTCTAATATAACTCATTTTGACAACTGGAGAGAAAATCTCGTCAAAATCTATCCCTCGCTTTTGACCAAAGCCTTTAACAACCAAGCGAGCCTTGTACTTCACTAGCTTGTTGCCATCTTTCTTCAGCTTGAACACCCATTTGTTCTTCAAGGCTTTCTTGCCTTCAGGGAGTTTTACCAACTCATAAGTATTGTTCTTCTGCAAGGAATTCATCTCTTCTTGTATGGCTTTGATCCACTGAACTTTATCCTTATGAGTCTGAACTTCTTCAAAACTCTCCGGCTCCCCCTCATCAGTGAGAAGGATATATTCCGATCTGGGGTACTTCTTGGATGGTTGTGGCATTCTATTAGATCTTCTAAGCTGTGGTGTTTGAGCTTGCTCCCCCTGCTCAACACCTCCTCCATCTCCATCATCATCAATTGCTGGCTCATCATCAACCCCATGATCTTGAACCTCTCCCCCTGCTGTGGCATTTTCTTTAGGAAGAGAGACTGGTGTAAAATCAACCTTATCACCAGCTTCATGAGTTTTCTCTGGAACAGCAGAATCCGACATAGTTTCTTGCTCATGAAACACTACATCTCTGCTTCTAATAATCTTCTTCTTTTCCGGATCCCATAGCCTATAGCCAAATTCCTCATCTCCATATCCCATAAATATGCAAGGAATGGCTCTATCATCAAGCTTCTGTCTCTACTCCTTACTTACGTGAGCAAAGGCTTTGCATCCAAACACCTTCAAATGAGAGTAACTAACATCATGTCCGGACCATACTCTCTCTGGAATGTCAAAGCCAAAAGGAACAGACGGAGATCTGTTAATCAGGTAGCATGCCGTTTGAACAGTTTCACCCCAGAATGGCTTAGGCAATTTAGCCATTCTCAACATACATCTGACTTTCTCCATAATGGTTCTGTTAATTCTTTCGGCCACACCATTATGCTGTGGGGTGTCAGGAACCGTTTTCTCATGCCTGATGCCATGTTCAGAGTAATAGTTCTTGAATTCATGGGAATTGTACTCTCCCCCATTGTCACTGCGAAGACACTTCAAAGATTTCCCAGTTTCTCTCTCCACCATGGCATGAAACCTTTTGAAGTATTGAACACCTGGTCCTTCCTCTTTAGGAAATACACCCACACTTTCTGTGAAGCATCATCAATAAACGTCACAAAATATCTGCTACCACCCAGAGTCTCCACTTGCATGGGACCACATACATCAGAGTAAACCATATCCAAAATATTCTTCTTCAACTTCAACCTTTTGCTGAAAGATACTCTATGATACTTGCCAATTAAACAATGATTACAAGGATTTAACTTTGTACCTTTGGCATAAGGAATGAGGGATTTCCGAGCCAAAATCTGCAATCCTTTTTCACTCATATGAGCCAGTCTTTTATGCCACAAATTTGGCGAAGCATCTTCTTCAACTGCATTCAATCCTCCGATCTGCTTAACTTGAGTCTTATACAAAGTGTTGTATGCTTCTCCTCTGGCAATCACTATCAAACTTTTGGAGAGCTTCCACTTGCCATCACCAAAGTTATTGTGATATCCGGCTAGATCCAGAGCATGCACGGAGATCAGATAAATCCGGCACATGTCGCACGTTCTTCAATGTCAATGCACATCCTATATTTGTTTGAATGCACACATCACCAATCCCCACAATGTCAGAATTACTTTTATTACCCATATTCATTTTGCCAAAGTCTCCTTCTTTGTACATAGTGAAGAACTCCTTGTTGGGAGTGGCATGATACGAAGCTGCTGAGTCAACGACCCATTCAATACATGAATCTGCAACATGACATTCTTCATCTACAAAAGAGAGCAACACCACTTCCCCATTTGTCACAGGGGTTGTAGTATTTTCATCATCAACCGCGTCCTGACTTCTCCGATTTTTATTGCCTCTATTCTTCCAAGCCTTACAATTCCTTTTTATATGCCCTTCTTCGCCACAATGGTAACATTTAAACCTTCTTCTTGACTGGGACTACGATCGATCCTTTGGTTTTCTAGACCAACCTCTACTTTTGCTTCTCCCCCTATTCTCCGTGACAAGGGCCTGGGAATTATCAATTCCCACCAAGTCCTTTCTTCTGGTTTCTTCATTGAACATACTATCTTTGACTTGGACTAAAGACAGTTTTCCACTTGAAGCAGAGTTGCTTAGTGACACCACCAAGGTCTCCCAGCTATCCGGCAAAAAACTCAAGAGTAATAGTGCTTGTAACTCATCATCCAACACTATCTTCATGGTGCTTAACTGATTCACCATATCTTGGAAGTCACTCAAGTGCTCAAAGAATGCACCTTCCATCTCTCAGACTTGAGATTTACTAGCTTCCTGATTGCGAAAGCTTTATTCTGTGCAGTCTTTCTCTCATAGAAATCTTCTAACTTCTTCCACAGAGTTTGTGCATTCGTCTCTGTGGCCACATGGTGGAATACACTGATATCCACCCACTGCCTAATTAACCCAATAGCCTTCCGGTGCATCTTTTTCCAATTTTCTTCAGACACTTCTGCTGGCCTTGCATCTCCCTTCTCTACAGGATCATATAAACCCTTATAGAAAAGTATATCCTCCATTTTTGGCTTCCAAATGGAGTAATTTGCTGCTGTTAGCTTGATCATGGTACCCATATTCTCTTTCATTTAATTTACACAGCACAATCCTGAGCTTTATCCCACTTCTATCACCAAGTGGGTCTTCAAGTACCAGGGAGAAATTCTTTTCTGATGTGGAAGATCAGATTAAACTGCAACCACAGAGCATACTAAGAATAAATCCCACCGTACCAAAGCTCTGATACCACTTGTTGAGCTCAGAGACTGATTCACTGTGTAATTAAATGGTGCCAATGTGTGGCAATGAGTACCAAAACTAAATCTGATAGAATTAAATCTACCAATTGGCGCAGCGCAACGAAAATATGAATCAGGATGAATAGTAAATTTTTCTACAGTGGGGCCCACTAGTCACTATTCACATAGGGCCCGCTGGTTCTATTCACGAATAGTACTATTCACAAAATAATACTATTCATACCAGTATTAAGAAATTTGCACACCGGATATTTAACGTGGAAACCCCCAAATACCGGAAGAAAAACCACAAGACAAACTCCGAAAAATATTCCACTATATTCAGGATAATTACAAAATATCCTTTCCACACTCTCCAACCCAAGAGGTAAATATAGTGTATCCCAGTGAGAACCCTCCTATTCAAATACTATAATTTTGCAGTACCAAGGAGTAATAGAGATGATACCCAAAAAATATTCCCGGTGTATATACCCACACCCTACACTCTAAGGGATTTACTCCCACTCTCTATTTTTCTCTCTCACTCTCAGAGAATAATTCTCTCTCTCTCACTAGCAGCTCTTGTTTTTGCTGCTTCGTTGTTGTGCAATTGAATGAACGAACATCCTCTATTTATAGAGGTACATGCAGTGTAAACACACACTGCAAATCACGGCACGGAAAAATAACTCGTATTCAATGCGTTATTTTTCAACCTCCAGCTGTTTGCAATCCATACATTGCCTCCTTGACCTTTTCCTTTCTTTCAACTTTGTCTGCTTCAACTTTCTCGGCTCTTGAAATCATCACGCGTGCACAGTAAAAATTACTATGCATGCGTTGAAAAATTCTCTCTTCTCCCCCGTTTTCTTTCAATTTTTAATAGTGATGGGGCCCATAGGCTGGACCCCACATTCTCCTCATTCACTGTTATCACGTCATTGCCACTACCAGCACAATTTTATTTTGAATAAATAAGTTTACAAAAGATAGTTTCGAATAATAGTAATTCTCGGTTGCTGATGAATATAATTTTGGGTTTATTATTTTTTAAAAAAACATTTATCATTTGGGAAACTAAGTTCCATTTGTCCTTGTAATCTCTCATTCGCTCTTTTCTTATTGATTTCGAATCCTAATTACTTCCTGATGTGGACCTCCAACTCCAAAAAATAAAGACAAAGCTTGAAGAGGAAGATGATGTGGATGAAGATCAGAGGAAGACAATGAGCTTGGATTGTGCTCCACTAAGATTTGACAATGGTGGAAGATAGTGGCTTATGAGAAGGTAGACACAGGAGAGAGATGAGATATAAACTGATAAAGGGATAAAATCAAAAAATTAAACATAAAATAAGGTCATTTATGTAACTATCGTAGAGCAATGGCCTCGTAAAGCTCCAAAAGTGAAACGGACCAAATTACCCGCCACTGATAATAAAGTATCCCTATGCAAAATAATGGTGTGTAGACTAATATATCCCGATGGTCATTAATTGTGGAGCACATCAAATGGTTGAAAATGAAATATTAAACTAATGATCATTAATTACTTAAAGGTATTATTGGAATAAAAAATCTATTTTATTAGAATATAAAATTAATAGATATTTTAAAAGATAATTTTGTCTGAAAGTGTTTAAATATTCTGAAAAAGAGGGAGTATTGTTTTTACTAACAATTATGATCTATTCTTAAACTAATTCCTCACTCAACACGGATTGATATCTATATTTATTTAAATTGAAATCATATCGATTTAGTGTTTTATACATTTTGTCTAAAAAAAAAATCTTATAATTTAATGTGCCTGCAGCAGTCTAATACTATACTACTATATTATTATATTTACCTGGCTTCTATTATTGATGAAATTTTGAATTAAGGGCTTAAACTTTAGCTTCAATATCTAGTGCAATTTAAACATAAAATATTTATTACATATGACATGTTATTTCTTCGTTGGCCTTGTCATTATTTAAATGTAAACTGATTATACATGTATAGGATATATCAGCCTCTGATCTGATCTGATCTGAGCCTTGGCCTTCGTACTTATGATCCCCAAGCATTGGAAGCTGCAAATACAATGAAATATTATCCTTTATTAGAATGTTAAAAGATAAAATAACAGGAATCATGGACATTGTTATGTATATCATAGAAGATCTTTACAATAACTAGTTTATAAAATTAAAACTATTTGATTAAAGGGAATTAATCCTTTTTCTTTTATTTTATATGACTATGTTATATGGAAAGGCCAATAAAAACAAATATTTTAAACATAATTTAAAAAAACCGAAGAGATTAATGCCGATACAGTATATAAAGTTTTTTTTTTTTTTTTTTTTACCGCTGCTAGTATATAAAGTATTTAAACTCAATGCTCCTCATTTTCCCCCTTTTTTTTATATTAAATGTTGAAAATTTAGGCAATCAAATAATAACTGTATTGTCAAATTTGTCGTCTCAAATGATTATATCAAACACCTATAGTCATGAATCTCGCACATACGACTAATTCAATGATTTAAAATATCCTATATGCTCCGGAAAAATGACGGTGTGCAAAAAACCATTGTAGAAATATATGCAATGAAAATAATAGAATTTGATGTGTGCGTTGACGACGAACTATATGATTGTCATTTCCATTTACTTTACTCTCCTCAACCTTTTCCTCCCCAATCACAGGCTAACGGTCAATCCATAATAACGAAAGAAATGCTCAAGTCAAATGGGTACGGCCAGGATATACAAGACAAGACACGTTCTTATGTTACAAATACTTTTTATTAAATGTGCAATTAGCATAACTTATGGATTGGAACATAAGAACATAGACAAGATAAGGAGCTTTGTTTATTTATTTTATTTCTATTTTAAGCCTAGGCCGATGTTTTATCTCATTTTGCAAGAAAATTGGGACTTAGTAGCATAAAACAAAACTAGTAATTCATAGCACTCACCAGTTTTAGAAAGTGCCCAATTGTTGTCCCCGGCAAGTTGCCAAGCGAAATATCCAAACAACCCATTTCCTTTGGCATAGGCCACCTTTGCAGAGACACTCTGAGTATCATCATAGCCAATCCATGTCGTCCCAGAGTAACAATAATCAGTGACAAACGTTGAGTTGTACACATGCTGTGCCCCCTTACTTATATAATTGCTGATGATGTCCCCATACACTATAGTCCCATCTCCAGAAAGAGCCGGTCCATTAGCCGCAGCAAACAATCCATGATCATTATTAGCATTAGTCAGTTTCCACGCATAGCCATAGAAGGGCAACCCAATTGCCAATTTATTTGCGGGCACCCCTACTTGATTAATCCACGATGTGATCCCTTGGCTTCCGCTGAATTTGTTGCCTATTGTGTTGTTCAATGGTGCAGGTGGCTGTGTCTTGTCCTTGTACCCACCTGGAGTGAAAAGGTCGTAGACCATGACGTTGACCCAGTCAAAGTTGCTGGCAATGGCTTGACCAGGGTAATATTTCAATGGTGATATCTGGTCAGAGCCAGCCACTGCAGCAGACAACAACAACTGCGTCTTCCCAGAGGTCTTATATTCTTGAGCAATGGCTGATCTCCACTCATTGAGGAGTAATCCGAGGTTGGTCTTGTCTGTGTCATTTGAAGGGTACTCCCAATCAAGGTCAAGGCCATGGAAGTTGTTTGCTCTGGCTACTTGTATTGAAGAGTCTATGAAGGCCTTTCGGGTACTGCTTTGGCTAGCCATTGCAGAGAACTTTGCGCTCAGGGTTGGACCACCACCTCCACCTATGGATAGAAGGGTCTTCACTGAAGGGTTCTTTTGCCGGACGGTTTGTGTGAAGGTTGAGAAGGTGGCTGCATTAGGTATGGTGACTTTGTTGGTGCTGGAGTCTAGGTCCGCAAAAGCACAGAAGAGGTGTGTGAAGTAGGAGGAATCAATGCTTGAAGCAGCAAGGCCACTGTCGTAATACCAGTATCCTCCTTTCATTGCTGCTTGTGCAGTGGAGAGGAGATTGAGTTGGAGCACCACAAGGGTGGTGAAGACCACGAGTGAAAGGGGTTTGGACATGGCCATATTGGAGTGTTATGTGAACTGGAGTTTGTTCAGCCGTATATATAGAGCTCAAGTCTATCTATGCTTTCACGCCATGTGTGTAGTTCGGCGGGTTTGAGAAGACTATTCTTTTGTTTCCTTGATGAGTATGAAGAAAAAATAAGTTCAATTTGACCAATCATGCATTTATGTGATTTTCATAGGTAGTCTAATATTTGGTATTCAAGTTGCTTACGCAAGTCGATGGATTTGAAAATTCTAACAAGCTAAATATAGGTTCATTGAATGCTATATTTTGAATCATTTGTAGGCATTTATGTTTTTTTTTTTTACACTATTAATAGCAGATGTGAAAGTATGGTTCAGTCTACTTTCGTTAACGCGGAAGGACTAGAAGAAGAGAGAAGAAGATTTCCTGTCTTAGCTTTACACATTTACAAAACAAATAAAGTTAAAGATATGAAATTTTAAATCGACATCGAAATGGCATCCATTATTTTTGTAAGTATTTTTCTGACTAGTCCTCCAAGGACAGTGGCAAAGTTTTAAAAAAGATAATTTTTTATTAAAAAATATGACTGTTAGGTTTTTAAAATGTGAGGTCTATCAAAAAAAAAAAAAAAACTTATCTATAATGAACCGTTATCTAATATCCTATCTTGCCTAGAAAAAACCATTTTTGTAATTATAGGAGTACATGTTGGGATTAAATTACTGGTTGGCAGATGTAGGGTAAGCCAAACAGTGAATGGGCCAATGTACAACAGAAAATGGCCTATGCAAGCTCCATGCTTGAAGGTTGAAGGCCTGCTGCAGCTTCATCCTGATCAATATATGCACTTTATTTTTATCTTCTTGAGCTATACATTGGTTGTCTTAATATGTGTCTGTGGAAATAATTTGCACAAATTTAGTTCCAAAATAATTTTTCACGCCAAAGATAATGAGGTTCAATCTTTTGCATATGGAAGTTGCGTGATAAAATTATAAGTATATTGTGCATGAGAGGGAATAATTTTGGGATGGGTAAGATCATGGAATTCGCTAGAAGCATATTACAAACAAAATATTTAAAAAAAATCTAAGGAATAGAATCCACTAGACATGGATGATGAACAATATTTTTTAGATATTAGGGAACGCAATCCACTAGGAGTGGATTGTGTATTCATTTTGTAATTTTTTTGTTCATTTATTTTTAGGAGCATAATCCACTAGAAGTAGATTTCTTTCTTGTTCTCACACTCTAGGAATCCCATTTTCTCATATAAAGCTTGATCAAAATCCATATCAAACCAATTTTTCAAATAAATGCCAAAGTTTTCACAAAATACAATTAGTCCAAGTCAAATTACCTGACGAAACATATAGCACAACTAATATATCAGGAACCATTGTTTTCTCCCAAAACCTTTATCTCACTAATGTCCTCTATATCCTATCATTTGGTTACAACCTATTATCTATCTCAAAACTAACAAAATCGTTGCATTGTGAATTCATTTTTAATGACATTTGTTGCAAGATTTAGGAATGCTGCCCTTTATTGAGGATGATTGGTGTAGCTAATGTCAAGGAAGGCTTGTATGTGATGACAATGCTTGGAAGGCCACCTTAATCCGACCACCAACTATAATTCTTAACACTCACAAAGTCATAGATTCTTCACTTTGGCATTTTAGATTAGGTCATATTTCAAAAAGCAGGCTCAAAGGAATGAAAAATTCCTTTCCTTTCATATATGGTTCTACAGAAAATAAACCTTATGATAGTTGCCATTTTGCCAAGCAAAAATGGCTTCCATATACTATAAGCAATTTCAAATCAAATAAATCTTTTATTTTGTTCATATGGATATTTAGGGCCCATTTTCTATTCCTTTAATGGCTGGATATAAATATTTTTGATAATTATAGATGATAAATCTCAATTTACTTGGGTTTATTTCATGAAAACCAAATTTGAAAACTCTCCTCTTATATAGTCTTTTGTTCAACTTGTTAGCACTCAATTTAACATTGTCATAAAACAAATAAGGACTGATAATGGTGCAAAATTCAATGTCACCTCTCTTTCTATAACTCAGAAGGTATCATTCATCAAACTAGTTATGTGGAGACCCCTCAACAAAATAGGATTGTTGAAAACAAACATCAACATATTTTAAATGTAACTAGGGCATTGATTTTTCAATATTCTCTTTCTCATTGTTTTTGGCATGTTGCAACATTTCATGATGTTCATTTAATCAATAGGGAACCTACTCCCTACTGAAAAACACTACTCCTTATGAAAACTTATATTGTTGTTTACTAGTTTCTTGACCTATGCTTCTGCCTTGGTAAATCATAGAAAGAAACTGTCACAGCTCAGGTATCTGTAATATTGAATTAACAAGCCGTCACGGCTAAATTAACATATTTATTTGAAATAAAATAAATACATTTCAATGAAATGAAAATCATCACTTTTTTTCTTTGTTTTCCAGGTTTTGTTAGAGAATCATATCCAAGTCTTGTTGTGAGTATCTTTGGAAAATGGAAATAAACATGAGATCAAACAATCATGAGGGGGAAAAGTTAAAGAAGACTTTACATCTTAAAGCTTGATTCTAGATCAAGGAAATGTATCTTCTTAGGTTTCAAATCAAGAACAAATTACATTTCATTTGACATGCTCACAAAATAATTTTTTATCTCAAGGAATGTTATTTTCTATAAAAGGTCTTTTCCATTTCATGATTCATTGAGTACTCCTGCTACTCATCATAGCCCCACTGCAAATAACACCATATTTCCCTTCTATGGTCCAATTTTCATCATCACAATTCTTGCTAATTCCCCTGCATATGATTCTACTACAACAATTTCAAACAACACGAATGCCAACACTTCTTTACCATCTCCTACTTCTGTTACAATAGGCCTAAATTAGTAAATAACTAAATACTAACTCTATTACCACATTATCTACAACTTCAAAATCTCATTTTCATATTCCTAGTCCCATACCTATCTACCATTTACCTCCACCTTTAAGAAAATCAACTAGACCCAAACATCCTCCTACCTATCTGCAAGATTATCATTGCATACTTCTAAAAGCTATGCTCCTATCTCTTCAAATACCAGGTATCCTCTTTCTAACCACTTTTCATACTCATCATTGTCATCCCATCACATGCATTTTTCCCTCGCTCTACCTACTAACCCTGAACCTAGATCATATAAAGAGGCTATTGTCCACCCTTGCTAGAAAAATACTATTTTTTGTTGAGCTATTTGCTTTAGAACAGAACAGAGCTTAGACTTTCACTCCACTTCCTCTAGGTAAGAGAGCAATAGGATGCAAATAGGTCTTTAAGGTCAAATTTAAGCTTCATAGGACTGTGGAATGGCATAAGCTGGATTGGTAACCAAGGGTTTTACCCAAACACCTGGTATTAACTATTTGGAGACTTTTAATTCGGTGGTAAAGATGACAACTTGGAGAATGTCACTTGCAATTGCAGCAGCTAAAAATTGATTTTTGCAGCAGTTAGATGTCAACACTGCATTCCTACATGGAGATCTCGATGAAGAAGTCTACATGAATGATACCTCCATCAAGTTTGGCTATTTCTACTGAGGGCTTGGTATGTAAACTTCAAAAATCCCTATTAGGCCTTAAACAAGATAGTAGGCAACGGAATGTCAAGCTTACTTCAATCCTTGTAGCCTTAAGTTTCACTCAATCTAAGGCAAATTATTCATTCTTCACAAAGTCTACATCATCGAGTTTCATGGCTATCCTAATTTATGTTGATGACCTTGTTAGCAGGTGATGATAATTTTGAAATTCAACAAATGAAGGCCTTGCTGGATGATAAATTTAAAATCAAAGACCTAGACAACCTCAAATACTTCCTAGAATGCAGTAGCAAGGAGTAAACATGGAATTGCCTTGTATCGGTGCATACTGTCTTGATCTCCTTCAGGAGGTAGGCATGCTAGCCTCTAAGCCGAGCACTACTTCCATGGATTACACCCTCAAACTCTCCAAGGACTAGGCCATGCCTTTACTAATATATCTGCTTATTGTAGACTTATTAGGAGACTGTTATACCCCACACAAACCAAACTCAGCATTAGTTATGCTGTAGGAAGACTCGGTCAGTTCCTAGACTGTCCTTTAGTCACTCATCATTAAGCTGTAGAATAGGATGCTTCGATATTAAAAAATTCTCCGGCCACTGGACTCATGTTTCCCTCTAATTCATAGATTGTTCTTTAGGGATTTGAGGACTCTGACTAGGGTGTTTGCACTGACACATGCCAGTCAATCTCAGGATATTGTTTCTTCTTAGGTGATGCTCTCATTTCATGGAAAAGCTAGAAACAAATCACTATTGCAAGACCATCCACTGAGGTAGAGTATAGGTCCTTGGCTCATACTACATGTGAAGCTCAATGGTTGAAAATCAATCTAAGCCTTACTAAAACCTGTGCTACATGAGAGAACAAAGCACATTGAGATTGATTGTCATGTTGTTATGGATAAGGTCAGTGTAGAAGTCATTCATTTGTTGCCTATCCATTCTGCTAATCAATTAGCAGACAACCTTACAAAACCTCTTGCTGCTGCACCATTCTCCTATTTGCATTCCAAGCTGGACGTTATAGATTTTCACACACTAGCTTGCTGCACTAGAGGGGTCGGGGCGACTCACTACACGTAACTTATTTAGAAACAAAAATGACGATATCGTTTGTCTCACCTTACCTTAGCCTTGAATCGAACACTCTGTCCATATTATTTTTGTCGAAGTAAATGGACCGGCAAGTGGACTAATGCAATATCAAGATGTATATCGTATTCGAGACAAAGTCAATATATGGATATAAATAATATTCTCTTCCTCTAGTGAAACCATATTCAAAATTTTTGAATATGCTGATTATATTATCTGTTGCCAACCCACAAGCGTTTTGACGTCGGCGGTGGGGTGAGGGTGTACGCTAGCCCCTACTTGTACATATATGTACGTTACGTGTGAGCGTGTGAACCCCAAATAAAGAATAATGAGTGTATAAAAAGATAGACTATTAGGGATCAAAATTTCAGTTTAATTTTATGTTAATCCATATAAAGGATTGATCAGAAAATATATCAATGCACATCTAAACCGCTATATGGTTGTATGTGAATATATACAGAGTCACACGCGGGCACGTTTCAGTTTAATTTGATGTTATACATACATTTGCTTAGATCATCACTGTGTATTTTTACTAATAGTGTATACTTTCATGCTAATATTATGTTCAATACTATTAAATAATTGATATTCACTCTTATTTAAACCGTAACCATCACCACATGTGGATTTAAATAAGGTTATAATTTAAAAATTTAATTTCTATTCATTTAAAATAACTTTAAATTATTAGCCAATAGAATTTGATGAAAACACCACATTATTCTTAAATTCTTTTACCGAGAGTTTGGAGATATTTTACATACACTATATATCAATTAATGTATAACATTAATCTCATAATTTAATGTGACTTCAGCAGTCTTATTGTATATATACCTCACTTCTATATATTGCTGATAGAAAATTGAATAAAAACCTTAAACTTTAACTTCAATATCTAATGCGATGAAAAAGCAAAAATACTTACATATAACATTAAATAGATGTAGTTATTTGGCCTTTGTTATTATTAAAAAGTAAATTAATTATACATAGCACATATCAGCCTCCCTTCAATTCGTAATTATGATCCCCAAGCACTAGAAGCTGCAAATGCCAAAAAAAAAAAAGAGGTTATCCTGTAATTATAATGTTAACAGAAAAAATAACAAGAATCATTGACATTATTACATGTATCATAGAAGATCTTTACAAGAACTAGTTTATATTAAAGTCGTAAACACCTTTTTTATTTTAAGGAAAAAAAATGAAAGTTTAGGTGACGCTAAAACACCTCAATCTAAAGTCAAAACATGTATTTAGACTCATCAAATGCTTATTTATAGATCACTTGAAAAAAAAAATCAAGCCTAAATCATAACAACACATAATAATGAGTAAAAGGTTGATTAAGTTAGCTAATTCTTACTTACATATAAAGTCTTAAACTATTTAACATAAGGAATGAATCCTTTTATTTTTATTTTTATATGACCATGTTATATAAAAGGGGCAATAAGTACAAACATTTCAAGTATATAATTTTAAAAATTTTAAGAGATTAGTTTTAGTATACTATCAATATAAAGTATTTTATATATATAGTCAACCAACAACAAATAATCATATTATACATGACTTTGAGATATATAATTATTACAAAAAGTTAAATACTTTTAATAATAGAATACATGATTATATATTTATGACTACATAAAAATCTTCAACATGGATAGTGCGTAAAAACAAATTCAAATTTTAATAATACATTTCTATTTTAAGAGTTGTTGCCAGGTTCCATCCTCAAATATATTGTAATCATGTGAAAAAAAACATGTCAGAAAAAGTTGCCAGGAATTGTTTTACGAAAGAGTAACTCTCTAGAATCTTCCAAAATAAAATATGAAAATCATTTCTATAACCAATAGTATGAATCCAGTTAATAGAAATTTAATAAAATATCAAATATAATTATGACAAGTAATTACTTAGACTTGGTTAAAAAAAAAATAATTTGACATTTTCACAAAAATATCTTATGCTCACCTTTTCCTTTTTTTTTTTTTTTTTTTTGTTTGAAATGCTGAAAACTTTAGTTAAATAAATACGTAACTCTGTTGTCAACGATACATAGTATTTCAAGGATCAAAGTAATATATTGTCTCAAATGAATATATATACAGTCATGAAGCTCACAGATACGACCAATTCAATTATTTGATCTAAGTAATCCTATATGCTCAAGGAAACTCACGGTGTGCACCATTCTAGAACCATATGCTATAAAATGAATTAGATACTTGTATCCCTTGACGAAGAGCTATATTATTCTCACAACCGTAAGTTTACTTTTATCCTCAACATCGCCCTCAAATCAAAGGCTAAAGGTCAATCCATGACGAAAGAGATGCTCTAAGACATTTTCTTATATTTCATATATACTTGTCAAATTAAATTTTATTAAATGCGCAATAACCATAACTTATGCATTAGAAGTATATAACATAGACATGGACTCTTGGTTTTTTTTTTTTTTGGTTATCATCTCTAGTAGTACTCCCTCACGCATCATGTAAGAAATTATTTTCTGGGAATGCGATTAAGTACCTAAGTGTCCCAACAATATTTTTTGATCAGCTTTGTTATATGGAGCGATGCCCATACAACACGATGCAAATGTATGAATTGTGCAGATGCAAAAGCCAACCAATTAAAATGAGTAATGTTAAGTGTATAATTAAATTACATAATAAATATATATCATATATTTTATTATTATTGAATTTGATAAATGAGTGGGGACCACATATCACGTCCAATAATAATAAAATATATAATATATATTTATTGTATAATTTATTTGTACACCAAATATTATTTAATTAAAATTGAAACTGGAAAGAAAAAAAAACTGAATCTCTCTCTCCAAATCAAATGATGGGTAGAGTGGGAATTTCGTATTCAGGATGGAAAGAGACACTTCCTCCTCCTTCCATCATGAGATAAAACACAAATCCGTATATTTAAGGGATCCAAATCCTTTCACTTGGATTATCATGGTGAAAGGACATCTTCTTTAGTTTGAGCCTAGAGCCCTGGACTGATGTTTTATCTCATTGAAAGAAAACTGGAATATAGGAGCATAAAATGAAACTAATTCATCACATTACAGCACTCACCAGTTTTAGAAAGTGTCCAGTTGTCGTCCCCGACAAGCTGCCATGCAAAATATCCAATCAATCCTTTTCCTTTAGCATAAGTCACCTTTGCAGAGACACTCTGAGTATCATCATAGCCAATCCAAGTCGTCCCAACGTAACAATAATCAGTGACAAATGTTGAGTTATACACATGCTGTGCCCCCTTACTTATATAATTCCTCATGATGTCCCCATATATTATCGCAGCTCCATTAAAAGCCGCTCCATTAGCCGCAGCAAACAAACCATGGTCATTAGCATTCACCAAATTCCACCCATAGCCATAAAAGGGCAACCCAATTGCCAATTTATTTGCGGGCACCCCTACTTGATTGATCCACGATGTGATCCCTTGATCTCCACTGAATTGGCCTGGTGTGTTGTTCAATGGTGCAGGTGGATGTGTCGAATCTGGGTACCCCGCTGAAGTGAAAAGGTCATAGACCATGACGTTGACCCAGTCCAAGTTGTTGGCAATAGCTTGACCAGGGTAATATTCCAATGGTTTTATCGTGTCAGAGCCAGCCACTGCAGCAGACAACAGCAACTGTGTCTCCCCAGAGGTGCTAGATTCTTGAGCAATGGCTGATCTCCACTCATTGAGGAGCAATCCAAGGTTGGTCTTGTCTGTGTCATTTGAAGGGTACTCCCAATCAAGGTCAAGGCCATCGAAGTTGTTTGCTCTGGCCAATTGTATTGAAGAGTCTATGAAGGCTTGACGGGTGCTGCTTTGGCTAGCCATTGCAGAGAAATTTGCGCTCAGGGTTTCACCACCACCTCCACCTATGGATAGAAGGGTCTTCACTGAAGGGTTCTTTTGCTGGACGGTTTGTGTGAAGGTTGAGAACGCGGCTGCATCAGGAATGGTGAGTTGGTAGGTGTTGGGGTCTAGGCCTGCAAAAGCACAGAAGAGGTGTGTGAAGTAAGAGGAATCAATGTCTGAAGCAGCAAGGCCACTGTCGTAATACCAGTATCCTCCTTTCACTGCAGCTTGTGCAGTGGAGAAGAGATTGAGTTGGAGCACCGTAAGGGAGGTGAAGATCACGAGTGAAAGGAGTTTGGACATGGCCATATTGGAGTGTGATGTGAATTGGAGCTTGTTCAGTCGTATATATAGAGCTCAAGTCAATCTATGCTTTCACGCCATGTGTGTAATTCGGCGGTTTTGAGAAGACTATTCTTTAGTTTCCTTGATGAGTATGAAGAAAAATGAAGATCAACCTATTCACGCCATTTATGTGATTTTCATAGCTACTCTAATATTTGGTATTCAAGTTGCTTACGCAAGTGAATGGATTTGAAAGTTCTAACAAGCTAAATATAGGTTCATTGAATGCTATATTCTGAATCATTTGTAGGCATTTACGTTTTTTTTTTTTAACTATTAATAGCAGATGTGAAAGTTTGGGTTCAATCTACTTTGCTTAGATGCGAAAGGACCAGAAGAAGAGAGAAGAAGATTTCCTGTCTTAGCTTTACACATTTACAAAACAAATAAAGTTAAAGAAATGAAATTTTAAATCGACATCGAAATTGCATCTGTTATTTTTGTAAGATTTTTTTCTGACTAGTCCTCCAAGGACAGTGGGTAAAGTTTCAATTAAAAAAAATAATTTTTTTGAAAAATATGATTGTTAAGTTTTTAAGATACGAGGTCTATTGTAAAAAAATTTAAACTTATCTTGCTTGAAAAAACCATTTCCGAAATTACAGGAGTACATGTTAGCATTAAATTACTGGTTGGCAGGTACGGTAAGCCAAAGAGTCAATGGCCAATCTACAGCAGAAAATGGCCTATGCAAGCTCCACGCTTGAAGGTTGAAGCCCTGTGTTGAATTAATGACTTGATTTTAACAATTCAACAATTGTGACTACAACCACCTTCTAGATTTTGGTTAAAATCTTCAAACATGGTTGGCCAACAACCTTTAACTATGGTGGCTAACAACCTTCACACATAGTAGGTGGCCAACAACCATCAACTATGGTGTGCCAACAACCTCAAATTAAGTCGCTATCAAGCTCTATAAATAGAGCTTGGTTCTTCAAGCTCAAAACACCAACACCAACAAGAATCCATTCTTCTCCTCCTCCTTTCTAAGCATTTAGAGATTCATTTGTTTACTTTGTTTTCTCTCTATATTGTGAGTTGAGAGTTGAGAGCATACACCAGTGAGACAAATACTGTAAGGCATTCTGGGTGTATTTGGGATTTGGGTGAGTGGAGTGTAAACACTTTTGTATCTCCATCATATTTCTATAGTGAAATATTTGATTGTCGTCTTTGCCCGTGGATGTAGGCTTTAAGCCGAACCACGTAAATTCCTGGTGTCATTTAACATTACACTTCTACACATTTATATTTTGCGTCACTCTGTTTCTACCTTTGGGCTCGCTAATTCGCAACAAACTGGTATCAGAGCTCTTATAAAGTTCTGGGCTAATTTGTGTGAAAATGTCTACTGCAAAATTTGATATTCAGCAGTTTGATGGGCACATTAATTTTGGAATGTGGAAGGTCCGTACGTTGGCTGTTCTTGTACAACAAGGTGTAAAAGCAGCACTTTCTGACAAGGAAAAGAGGCCTGAGACAATGAAGGAATCTGAATGGGAAGATGCCGATCAAAAGGCTCTTTCTATTATTCAGTTATGCATTACAGACGATGTGCTGCAGGAGGTCCTTTCAGAGAATACAGCGAAATCGTTGTGGACCAAGTTGGAGTCATTATATATGACTAAGACGGTGGCTAACCGTCTCGGTGTGTTGCAACGTCTGTACATGCTCCGTATGGCAGAAGGGACATCAATCCGTTCTCACATAGCTGAGTTCACGTCACACCAGAGTCAAGTTCAGCACTGCTATTCACAGGACTAAGGGCACAGTGGATTACATCCACTCTGACTTGTAGGGCCCTGCGCCTGTTCCTTCAAAAGGTGGTGCCAGATACCTATTGACATTCATTGATGATTTCTCAAGGAAGGTATGGGTTTATTTTCTGAAACACAAGAATGATGTATTCCATACTTTCAAGAAATGGAAAGCGCTTATTGAAAACCAGACTGGCAAGAAAATCAAGCGCCTCCGAACAGATAATGGTTTGGAGTTCTGTGAAGGTCAATTCAATGAGTTTTGTGAAAATGAAGGCATAGTACGTTATCGTACTGTGCGAAAGACTCCGCAACAAAATGGAGTGGCTGAACATATGAACAGAACTCTTTTGGAGAGGGCTCGCTGTATGCTCTCTAATGCTGGTTTGTCAAAAGAATTTTGGGCTGAAGCTGTTAATATGGCTTGCTATTTGGTGAATCGGTCTCCGTCAACTGCGATCGATTTGAAGACTCCTACAGAGGTATGGTCTGGTGCTCCTGCTGATTATTCAAATCTAAGAATTTTTGGTTGTCTTGCATATGCTCATATTGATGATGGAAAGCTTGAGCGAAGGGCACTAAAATGCATATTTCTCGGATATGCAACTGGGGTGAAAGGTTATAGATTATGGTGCACTGAACCTAAGTCATCTAAATTCATAATCAGCAGAGATGTCAAGTTCAATGAACCATCCATGTTTCATCTGAAAAAGGAGGTTGACGATGCAGAAAGAGACCAAGATGCTAGCAAGCAGGTGGAGTTTGAAACTGAACCACCAAAGCAGATGGAAGAAAATGCCTCTGATCAGCCCATTCAAGAAGAAGAAGATATTGATGATGTCGCAGATGTACGACAACAGTTGCAGCATTACAGTCTTACAAGAGACAGAGAAAAGAGGCAAATAAAACCACCACAAAGGTATGGTCATGCAAACATAGTCTCTTTTGCATTATCAGTGGCAGAGGATATGGAATCAGAAGATCCTACCACATACCATGAGGCTATCTCGAGTGAAGAGTCTGCACAATGGATTGCTGCAATGAGTGAAGAGATGGAGTCTCTTCATAAGAACTAGACATGGGAGTTGGTGAAACCACCTAAAGGACATAAAGTCGTTGGCTGCAAATGGATTTTCAAGAAGAAGGAAGGATCCCCTGGAGTTGAGCCGGCTAGGTACAAAGCACGCTTAGTTGCAAAAGGTTTTAGCCAAAGGGAAGGAATAGACTTCAATGAATTATTCTCTCCTGTAGTAAGACATAGCTCCATTCGAGTGTTGCTCGCTATGGTTGCACTGTTTGACTTAGAACTTGAACAGCTCGATGTCAAGGCGACTTTTCTTCATGGTGAGCTTGAAGAACAGATCTATATGCAGCAGCCTGAAGGTTTCATTGCTCAAGGCAAGGAGGACCATGTTTGTCTCCTCAAAAAGTCATTATATGGCTTAAAGCAATCTCCTCGCCAGTGGTATAAGAGATTTGACACTTTTATGTTAAGTCAAGGTTACTCAAGGAGTGACTATGACTGTTGTGTTTACCACAAGAAGCTCTCAGATGGTTCGTTTATCTATTTGTTGCTCTACGTTGATGACATGCTCATTGTCGCTAAGAGTATGTCTGAGATCAAGAAGCTGAAAGAGCAACTCAGTGGTGAATTTGAAATGAAAGACTTGGGTGTAGCTAAGAAGATTTTGGGCATGGAAATTCATAGGGATCGGCGTACTGGAAAATTATATTTGTCACAGAAGAAGTATATTGAAAAAGTACTTCAGCGCTTTGGAATGCAAGATACAAAGCTTGTGAGTACTCCGTTGGCAGCTCATTTCAGATAATCAGGCCCACATTCACCACAGTCCGCTGAAGATGAGGAACATATGTCACACGTTCCTTATGCTAGTGCAGTTGGAAGTATCATGTATGCTATGGTATGTACTCGACCAGACATTTCACATGCCATTAGTGTTGTTAGCAGATATATGGGGCATCCTGGCAAGATGCATTGGCAGGCAGTGAAATGGATACTTCGATATCTTCTAGGTACTGCAGATGTTGGCTTAGTATATGACAGGAGTTCTAACACTGCTGGTAGTGTTATTGGTTATGTTGACTCAGATTATGCTGGAGATGTTGACAAAAGGAGATCTCTGACAGGATACGTCTTCACGCTTTCAGGTAGTGCAATTAGTTGGAAAGCAACTTTACAGTCTACTATTGCACTATCCACCACAGAAGCCGAATACATGGCAGCAGCAGAAGCGGTGAAGGAAGCCATTTGGCTCAGGAGTTTGGTAGGCAATTTGGGTTTGGAACAAGATGTTACAACTGTTTATTGTGATAGCCAAAGTGCTATACATTTAACCAAAAATCAAATGTATCATGAGAGAACCAAACATATAGATGTTAGATATCACTTCATTCGGGAAATAATTTCTCAAGGTGCTATTGTTGTGAAGAAGATTAGTACCTCAGACAATCCAGCTGATATGTTGACAAAGTCAATCACTGTTGCTAAGTTCAAGCATTGCTTGGATCTAGTTCGCATTCACAATATGTGAGTTTTGCCCTTATGGGCATTTTGGAAAAGGTGACTTTAGAAACTTGATGAAAATCAAGTCAAGGTGGAGATTGTTGAATTAATGACTTGATTTTAACAATTCAACAATTGTGACTACAACCACCTTCTAGATTTTGGTTAAAATCTTCAAACATGGTTGGCCAACAACCTTCAACTATGGTGGCTAACAACCTTCACACATGGTAGGTGGCCAACAACCTTCAACTATGGTGTGCCAACAACCTCAAATTAGGTGGCTATCAAGCTCTATAAATAGAGCTTGGTTCTTCAAGCTCAAACACCAACACCAACAAGAATCCATTCCTCTCCTCCTCCTTTCTAAGCATTTAGAGATTCATTTGTTTACTTTGTTTTCTCTCTATATTGTGAGTTGAGAGTTGAGAGCATACACCAGTGAGACAAATACTGTAAGGCATTCTGGGTGTATTTGGGATTTGGGTGAGTGGAGTGTAAACACTTTTGTATCTCCATCATATTTCTATAGTGAAATATTTGACTGTCATCTTTGCCCGTGGACGTAGGCTTTAAGTCGAACCACGTAAATTCCTGGTGTCATTTAACATTACACTTCTACACATTTATATTTTGCGTCACTCTGTTTCTACCTTTGGGCTCGCTAATTCGCAACACCTTGCAGCAGCTTCAGCGTGATCAATATATGCACTTTATTTTTATCTTCTTGAGCTATACATTGGTTGTCTTACTATGTTTCTGTGGAAATAATTTGCATAAAGTTAGTTCCTAAATAATTTTTCACCCCAGAGATAATGAGGTTCAATTTTCTGCATATGGAAGCTGTGTGATAAAATTACAAGTATATTGTGCATGAGAGGGAATAATTTTGGGATGGGTAAGATCATGAAATTCGCTGAAAGCATATTACAAACAATATATCAAAAAAATATATAAGGAATAGAATCCGCAAGGCATAGATGATGAACAATATTTTTCAGATATTAGGGAGCACAACCTGCTAGGAGTGGATTATGTATCTATTCTTTTTTTTTTTTTGGGAGTATAATGTCACGATTCGACTTAGAAGCTGACCGATACGTGAGGAATCTCATTCCCATATAAGCCTACTGGGTGAAGTGTCTCTCCAAATGCTAAATTTATCAAGAAATATAATAATTAAAATGTGATCTCTTGAAATCTTTGGCATTTTTCTCTAATGAAAACATAATGATTAATATCATACATTGAAAGTATTCAATAATTTTAATATCTGAAAACTAAATTGCAAATACATCTCTAGTTCATCACACAAATCTTTATCTATAATTTACTTTTCTTTACTTGGACTCTGAGAACATATACATAAATATTTAAATCTTTAAATTTAAATATATAGTCTGAAAATAATGCGCGGTTGGATCCTGCCTGCACATATACTAGAGCCACTACAAAAAAAATGGTAAATTACAGCGATTCATCTTGCAAATTACGGCAATTTTTAACCGCCATTTTTCCTAGTAACGGTGGTTCCCGAAACCGCCATAATTACCAATGTCATTCGGTTAATTACGGCGGTTCAAAACCGCCATAATGTTTCATCACATGTAAAAGTAAATTGTTAATTATGGCGGTTAAGAACCGCGGCAAGTTTAAAAAAATTTAAAAAAATTATTAATTATGGCGGTTCAAACCTCCGTAATTTGCAGTGAAATTTTTGAAAAAAGCCAACAATGGCAGTTTGAAACCGCCATAATTTGCAGCGAAATTTTTTTAAAAAAAGTCAATGACGACGGTTGAAACCGCCATAATTTGCATTCCAATTAATGAAAAAAAAGGTTATTCCTTTATTTTAATAATAATGCCACATAATTTAATAAAATCAACTTCAGCTTCATATTAATCTAATAAGATAAAGAAAACGAAATAAAACACAGATCAAGTTTTAAATTAAACTAAATCAAATAACTAGAATACATAAGCCATGCAGGAGCATGATAAACCAAAGGTTCTCATCCGGATTTAACAGCAAAAATACAAAGATAATCTCAAACTCGTTGGGATTACAATATGAGATGCTAGAAAGAATGTGTTATTAAATCACAATAATGAAATAAGTCTAATTTACATGTACAAGAACTTCAAAAAGCTCATTGCAAGCATAATATGGAGAAAAAAATCCCTGCAACCAAAGACAAGAAATTTATTCGGGTCAACCACATAAATATCATCGTTTGATGACAAAATTATACAACTTAATTGTAAAGAAATTAGAACGAAAAAGAATTATTTAACATAGACCAAGTAATCCAACAATGAACATACAGAAAATTATGATTTATGATGGTGATTTAGAAGCCAATCGGTTTCCAACACAAGTCTAATGCAAACAGATCAACAGTTTCTTTTGGGGAGGGCAGTTATTCAAACCATCAGAAAATCAAGTTCTATTTCTCACTCAATCTCACCAGAAAATCAATACAAAGTTTAACATGATAATCCTTTTTCCCATAAATAAAACTAAGTATGTCTAAGCAACTTGACTAGTCCAAAGCCTAATCAATAACTTATGTTGCTTCTGTCAAACCATGGACAGATCTCAGGCAGTACTACTGATACCAGCATCAGATTATGATTGAGAATTCTGATTTCTTTTTGTCTCGTAACATAAGAGTTTCCATCTTCTTGCCGCAAGTTAAAGAAATTCAACAACATTAAGCACATTCATGAATATAGATATATATTGTCATGGAAAATCCTGACCAGTGATTATTACATGCGTGTGCAATGCAGTGTCGTTATTTTGATTTTTGAGACACAATTAATGGGTGTTTTGTAGTGTTAGCAACAATCATTATTACTGCGTGTGCTTTTTAACAGAGAAATGAAGTGTAAAGTTGTTTGCTCCAAGTGGTGTAATTGCAGCTGATTAGCCAGCTCAATTATTATGTTGGATCTTAACTAAAGCAAGCACTAACCATATACTTTTTCTCCACCAGTTTTGCTTGTGACAAACAATAATTAATTAATGTGCTTCTTTTTCTCTCGTGTTTCTTTCAAACCATAATTTTTCAAGATTGAATGAATTGTAGTATCTAATCAAGAACCTATACTGAAACCTGTCTTTTCTTGTGTAAATTACATGCACCTGGTCGTGTGCATATTTTTATAATTGATTAGATCACTCTGGAAAGATAAGTTATTAAAAAGATGATGAATCAATAGTGAAATTATGTACAAGACTAGATATACAATTTTTAAATGAGAAAATCCTCCCCTAAACTGAAAAATATATGTATATTAACATTTAACAACATATTGGCCACCAAAATATCAGCAGAAATCATACTCTCTCTCTTATATTACCAGCTTAATTATTCCAGAATCCAAATCCAAGCTTTAGAATTATAAATTTAAGATAATGATAGATAGTAAATAAAACTCCTAAACTTATTTTTTTTCATGTACTAAAACAAAATTCTTGCACTTTGTTCTGGACATTGCAAATTTAACGTTACAATAAATGAGACAAAAAGAAACCTCAACACAGATTTGAGAAACTAAACAAAATCTGACCTTCAAGAAGTTTGCATCTATACTGCTGGCAATTGCTCTAGCTAACAATGTTTTACCGGTACTAAGAGGCCCATAAGGCAGAACACCTTGAAAGATGACAATTGAGATGTGAGTTAAAACCATGGCTCTTTAAAATACACTTCCACCAAATACATAAAGACTTAGACGACAGTGAAGCTAAAAACAAAGTTTTACTTTAACAGAGGTCAGGGACTAAAAAGTTTAGTGAAAAGGTAATCACCTTAGGAGGTTTAATTCCAACTCGAAGGTTTCCATTATAAGAACATAACCATTGGTTCAAATACTCAACTAAGTATGCTCCTTAAACATGTCTTCAATTCTTAATGTTTCAAAGACACACCAAGGATTAAAACTATCAATAAACTCTAACTCACAAAAGGCAACCTTCACAACACGGTTGAACTATCATAATTCACATATCAGCAAGTTGCTCCTTGACATATTTATCCCTTTAAAATCCATCAAAATTTAGAAAACCTTACCTGTGAAAGTACATGTTACTATGCTATGTCTCCTTGAACTTCACATTCAAATATTCCTGCACACCCCAAAGAAAAAAAAGAATTCTAAATTTTCCCGTATTGAAAAGCAGAACAACAATTTTTTAAAAAAAAATTAGCAGAAAAGGGATTACGATATTGAAACATGAATGGATTCCCAAAAAATGTATGTGTAGAAAGGTTAATTATTTAACAAACTAACAAACAATGTTCAACTGTAAGGTAAAAGTACAATGCCTAGCCACTTGATTTAAGATTAGAAAACCAGTTCTTTGAAGTTAATCAATTCTTTACCTTGCATAGTATCAATGCTTAATCAACTCCTTAAAGTTAATTGATTCTTTGTCCCAAAGTCTCCGAAGCCAAAATCTATGCTCAACTTAACTACTTGACAGAAGCGAAACTCATAAAACAACACACAATGGCAAACCTTTAACCACTAAAGCAGAAGTTAATCATTAATGCTTAACAACCCTCACAACCACTTGGTGAGCACCAACCATCACAAACATAGAGAAAGAAACTCAACATGCAGCTCATAATCCGATTCCGAACACAAAAACAACATCAACTATCTCCCAATCGCAGAGACATTTCCAACATTAAGCACACAACATAGGGGCAAAAAGCACATTAAACAAAGCGCAAAATCAACAATAACCACAAACAAACAGAATTAACCAAAACTAGCAAGAACAACCAAGGTTGAAGCAATCCACCTCCAATAACTAACCACTGAGGCAAATTATCAAACACTTGATGTGTGCAACATATCTAAAACCTACACTCAACTCAGACAAAACAAAAGAAGCATACCAACGAACACTTGGTGTGCACAGCTAAATGAACAAAACCAAACCCAGAAACACGGAAATAAGAAATAGAAACAAATAAAAGATAAATAAGCTAAAAAAAGACAATAATTAGAAGGAAAATATATATAAAAATAAAAGAGAGAAGAACATACGAGTGTTTCTCGGAATTCTTGCTATGCGATGTTGCGTTCTTGTGCCCTAATTTGCGCTGCTTCGGCCTTGAGCTTCTTCCGCTCCTTGTTCGGGACCCTAAGAGCTTCTCTGTGAGCTTCGTCCTTGTGCTGTTTCTCGAGCTGAAGGAGCTCCATCTCATGAATGTACTGCTTCCGAACCTCCTTCACCTACTTGGCGTAGTCCCTTTGGAGCATCACCAGCTTCGCCCCCATATCCTTGGGGTGCTTCGGAGATTGTCAGCTGCCGAGGAACTTGTGGTTGTGGTTGGTGAGGGCGCGCAGCGCTATTCACGAAGAGAGCTCTGTGTAGTGGATCGGAGGAGGATATAGATGCAGATGGAGAAGACAGGATGAAGAAGGAGGAGGAGCACACGGCGGCGGTGGCGGTTAAGGCACATTGGCACCGAGGCTGGAGAGAAGGAAAAGGGTTAAGTGGAGTGAGGGTTGTCTTGGTTGTGTGAAAGGGGGAGAATGGGTATAGAACCCAAAGTCCCAAGCCCCCGTTCCTTTTGAATGAATGGGAAAGAATGGGCATTAGATTATAAGGGCAGTTGCAACCGCCATTATTTTCACTAAAAATTGTGGCGGTTAATAAAACCGCCGTAATTTACCGTAAATTATGGTGGTTTCAAAGAATTGCCCTAATTCAACCGCCATAACAAACAATTTTTTTTTGTAGTGAGCACTCTATTCTAACATAGTCATACTCTAGGGCTTACTATAAAGTAAGACTCACCACTGAAAATAACTGCTTCTACGGATAGAAATCTGAATCATCTCTGAACCTACAACTATGAAAGGAAGGGAGAGGGGTGAGTCAACGAACTCAATAAGTGAACTCTCACCCATCACCCACATGGGACAACCAATGAATATACTACAATATACATGCAACAATCATAAACCGTTTGATATTCATATCCGTAACTATATAGAAAAGATATTTCTGTATTTATAAATTCATAGAAAATATCTCTAAATTTTTACTCTAATGAGAAATCATTTTCCATATATAAACATAATAGCTTTTAAATCAAATATTCTCTGAAAAACATCAATAATCTCTGAAAATAAAATTAATAGTATTATAATAGAGAAACATGGATCTCTAGTTATACATTGCATAACGATATATTCTCTAGCTATGCATGTCAACCATGGCATAGCAAATTTTCTAATCTCTAGGATCCTTCAAGAATCTGAATCAGACATCTAACTATGTTCCATTTTTGCTCTATGAGATTGCCCATAACGACTACTTGGTACCAAGGTTAACGATCGTTTTTCCCAGCCGTTAACTCATTGTTTGTTTCTCTATAGTTATCATCTAGTCTCTAAATCATAAAATCTAATTATTTCTCTAAAACTCTATTTTGGCTCTTCTTTGAGTTTAAAACTCTATAATACATAATTACTTTACTCTTAGAATCACTGGGAAAATTCATAAAATCTCTAAATAAAGTTATAATCATATTCTAACTCTTTTAATAAAATCGTTTTAAATCTAAAGGGTGGGTACTCCATCTCTTGCAAATGCGAGCCCCTAAATCTTAGTACTCTAAGAGTTTTGAACTCATATAACTCTAACAATTTGGCATTAGCATAACTGTGGCTGTGAAAATCAAGTCTAAGGGTTCACTATTTGTAGGCACTCCAATTTCAAGCCCACAGAATATGTATCTGGCAGTTGCTAGAAATCATACTGAATTTTGTATCTTTTAGTACCATAAAACTGAAGTTCTAAATTCATATCAAGCTAACATATTTTCATAACTTAATAATTCTAATATCATACTTCAAAATAAAAGGATTCGAAATCATAAAAACTCTAAAATCCATATATACATTTCTATTCATAAAATTAAATCATACTCTATCCAACATTCTCCTAATATATTTTATCTAGGTAATCTAAACAAATAGCAACTTGTTAAATCATATATTCTTCAACTTAGCTCAGCTTAACATTTCAATAAAACGATTAATAAAATACCAAGTCTTAAAGCATGGTAAAATCATAAATCTATAACATATACTTTATACTATCATAAATCTCTTTAAATCATACAATTTCTTTAATAAATCTCTTCTCAGGCATGCAAAACATTTTCCATAACACACAGCATAATAATCATGGTCCCATGGTTTTTTGAAAATATACTTCTTTCATGTCATTATCATAAAATCATAGTTTTGCTATTTCAACAAAATGGAAAAAATCATAATCTCATCTTTACTTTCATATTTAATATTCCTAATGCAAGAAATTTACTCATAATGATACAACTAAGGCAATGGGGTCAAACCCACTCACCTGGAGGGGGAAGAAGAGATGATGTCAACACCAATAGGGACTCTAGGGAGGAAGGTTGACACCAATGTCTACCATTACAACCATAAAACTCATCAAAGATCTATGGATAGTTCTAGATTACTATAAACTAACTATAACAATATTGGGGTAGCACCCTCACTTGATAACAAATGAGAGAAAAAAAAAAGACCCAACTCAATATCATGAAAGAATGGAGAAAATGAGAACAAAATCTAACAACATCACATACCTTTGAAGCTTGGATGATGAGGATTGGAGTGGGATAAGAGAAAGAGAGAAAATGAGGGTTTGGGGGAGAAAGATTTCGCTTCTGGTTATGTTTTAGGAAGAGAAGGCCCCGAATGGGTTTAAAAAGAGGCAAAAAATGAAGCGATGTCATTTTTTGGTATGTTCATGAGCGTCTTCGTGCGTGCCCGACCGTCCGCCCATGTCACTTATGACTGCTATAGCGACCATTAGACCATCTAGACTCGTGAATTTGCCCACTGTGACTAGAGCTTCTACAACTTTTTTTGTCATTCTAACATATAGGTCTCTCCATACTCACTTATTTACATTAAGTTAATGTCCTCATTTATTTTACTCTCCATTAACTTTACAACATAAATATAAATATAAAAATACCCCCTATTTGGATTCAAATAAAATATCTTAAAAATCAAAACTCCAACAAATCAAAATCTAATTTTTGAGTTCTAGTTCAAATTCCAGAATTTCTACAATTTTCTAAACTTGGGGGCTAAAAACGAAGTGTCTAGAGGTTTCTTAAAATTCATTAAAAATCACTCTTCAATTCATTTCCATTTTGAGAGCAATTATTGGGACTTTTGATCCAAGAAAGTGGCTCAAACATATAGCCCTCCAAGAAGGTGAAGGGTCCAAACTTAACAAAAAAAATCCAGGACCAGACAACATGAGTGGGTACCGAGGGACCCTAAGGCCATACTAAACGTATCTGTTGACACGTATACAGTGGGTATTACACATAATCTGCTAAAAGTAGATTTCTTTCTTGTTCTCACATTCTAGGAATCCCATTTTCTCATACAAAGCTTGATCAAAATCCATATCGAAACCAGTTTTCCAGATAAATGATACATATAAGTAATTTGGTAGTATAATTTATGTAGTGTAAGCTTTACTAGCATTACTCCAACAACAAGGCTCACAAAGTTCTTATATTATATAGTTAACCAATTAAGTCACCACTGCCTAACAATTTACATCACCTACGTCAAGTATATCTGACATCTTCACCTATTCATCTCATATCATTTCATTTTCATCACCCTCATCAGAAACCTGGACCATAGATTCAAGTGCAAGTCATCATGACTATCCTTACCTATTTTTGTTTCAAAGTTTTCACAAAATACAATCAGTCCAAGTCAAATTACCTGGCGAAACATATAGCACAACCAATATTTCAGGAACCATTGTGTTTTTTCCAAAACCTTTATTTCACTATCATCTTCTATATCCTATCATTTGGTTTCAACTTAGTATTTGTCTCACAACTAACAAAATCCTTGCACTGTGAGTTCATTTTCAATGACATTTATTCCAAGATTCAAGAATGCCGCCCTTTATTGAGGATGATTGGTGTAGCTAGTGTCAAGCAAGGCTTGTATGTGATGATAATGCCTGCAAAGCCAAAGTTAATCCAACCACCAGTTACAATTCTTAACTCTCACAAAGTCAGAGATTCTTCATTTTGGCATTTTACATTAGGTCATATATAGTACCTTAGTTTTAATAAAAAGGCTAGAGAATTCTTTTTGAATTAGAAAGGGTGTCAGTTACCTTTATCTATTATTTTGGGTTCTAAATTTTACTAAGTTTGGACCCTACATGCCCTTGGAGGGCTATATGATAGAGCCACATTCTTGGGATAAAAAGCCTGATAATTATTCCTAAAAGGGAAATAAGTTAAAAGATGATTTTTAATGAATTTTATGAAACTATTAAACACTCCATTTTTAACATACAAGTTTTTAAAACTGTGAGAATTCCCGAGTTTGAATTAAAACCTAAAATTTAGATTCTAATTTGTTGGGATTTTAATTTTTCTGATATTTTATTTGAATTCAAATTGAGGGCATTTCCATATTTATATTTATGTTTTAAAGTTAATTGAGACACCCAATCTAGAACATACCAGTACTTGAACTATAGCTCAAAGCTGGGGAAAAAATCATTTTGGAGAGCATTGCAATGGTCAGGGAACAGCAAGGCGGTGCAAGTCAGGAAAAATCATAAGCTCTGATGAGTTCTGTAGCACTCAAAATTTTAATAAAACCCCTGTTTTCGGGTTCCACACCATTCCATATAAACTCCACCCCCTTCTTAGCAGAGAAACATAAACTGCTCACCTTCTAACACTATTTCTTCACCTTTTCTTCATTACACTCCATTTTTCTTCCTTCCAAAGCCTAAAGGTATGCTTGGCTTGTGATTTCTACCTCCTTTCCTCTCAACTTCTCTTTTCCTTAGGATGTTTCTATGGGTTACCATGCCATGATGTTCTCTTACCATTGTTGGATTTAAAAACTGAGTTACTTAGAGGTTTTAGAGGTTAATCTAGCATATTATGGTTGTTATAGCAGATACCAATGTCATTTTACTTCCTAGTGTATTGTTGGTGTTGATTCTATCTTTTCCACCTCTCAAGGTCAGAGGGTTCGCATTTTTTATCTCTATGTTGTGCATTAGAGTTATTTTCATGAAAATATGATTTATTGCTTAATTTTAGAGAAATACTATATAAGGATTTGAAGTTTACTATTGGACTATATGTTTTAAGTTGCTGATTTTAGAGCATGAAACTTGTTTTGATAAAACTCATAGGACCATGTTTGTTATATTGATTTCAGATAGAATTGATGACATCTATAACTGTTAGAGACTTTTATAATTGTTTGAATGGATTCTGGAATTGGTTTATGTATTTGATATACTTTTATAACCAGATATGAGGTTTCGAGAAAGAGATTGGAAATATGGTTTTAAACCTTGTAAACTCAAAATATGATATTGAGTTTTCCAATTTATGAAAAGCTTAATAATTGAATTATGTTTTAGATGATTAATTAAAAGATTTTAGAGCTTGAATCTTTATGAGGTTCAGAACAGTTGATGACTACATACTCTATGGAGGTATGAAATCACAAATATCTACAAAGGGTGATGATCTCTTAGCCATGATTTCATAGCCACAATTATACTAAGGTCAGACTATTAGAATTGGATAGATTCAAAGGTCACAGATAATTTAAGAGGCTTAATAGTTATCAAATTTAAATGGATTTATTCACTTAGTTTAAACAGTAGCTACAGAGAAACAGCCAACGAGTTAAAAGCTGGAATTGATCGCTAACCTTCGTATCAAGTTGTCGTTAAAGGACAATCTTATCAAGTAGAGCAGAGAATATAACCTATTTAGGTATCCAAATTTGGTTCTTTAAGAACCACAGAGCAGAAAAACAATTATATCATAATTGATAGATATAACCATAGAGTAGAGATTATTATTTCTCTATGAGCTACCATACTATGAGTTTATATGATTTCCTGTATGAAAGTAAATTAAGAAAATTGTTTTTGAGTTGTAACATAATGATTTGAATATATAGTGTGTGTGTGTGTGTGTGTGTGTACTTGATTATGAAGACTTTGAGTATTATTGATGTTATTACGATTTATGCATTGTTTTTTTAGTGTCTTGTGAAAGGAGGTTTCAAGTGAGAGCCCACTCACTGAGTTTTTGAATAAAAACTCACCCCTCTACTTCTCTCCCTATTATAAATACTGTAGCTACTGTAGATTCTCCTCCTCCACCTTCTTAGCAGCAATAGAGTTTAGCTGGTAAACTTCACGTAAATGAGGCATTTTTATTTTGTTTAGAGTGCTCTAATACACTACAGACAGGATCCCAGACCTTAGATCATATGTTGCATTTTACATAGTATGATAGTATATTCAGGTTTTGTTTTTAATGACTTAATTGTATTAGTTCATAGATATTTTGAAACGAAGAAACTTATATTTATATATATGGTATTATGACTTCAGACTTTAGAAACAAACTATGAAACTTAAGATTGGATTATTTTGATCATTTTGATTATTTTGGATTTGAGGAGCGGGTGATTTATATATAGAAAAATAAGTTTTATTTTAAATAATTTTATAATTAATTGTGCATATAGAGAAACCCAGGTCTCGAGACTTACGTGGGAATTGGATTTCTCATGTGTCGATCACGTGCGTAAATCAGGTTGTGACATCATATTTCAGAAAGTAGGCTCAAAGTAATGAAAAATTCCTTTCCTTTCACATATGGCTCTACAGAAAATAAACTTTATGATAGTTTCCATTTTGCCAAGCAAAAACGGCTTCCATATACTATAAGCAATTCCAAGTCAAATAAAATTTTTTATCTTGTTAATATGGATATTTGGGGCCTATTTTCTGTTCCTTTAATGACTGGACATAAATCATTTTTTTAAAATTGTAGATGATAAATCTCAATTTACTTGGGATTACTTCATGAAAACCAAATCTGAAACCTCTGCTCTTATACAGTCTTTTATTCAACTTGTTAGCACTCAATCTAACACTGTTAGAAGACAAATAAGTACTGATAATAGAGCAGAATTCAATGTCACCTCTTTCTATAACTTTGAAGGCATCATTCATCAAACTAGTTATGTGGAGACCCCTCAACAAAATGGGATTGTTGAAAGGAAACACCAACAAATTTTAAATATAACTAGGGCACTGATTTTTCAATTTTCTCTTTCTCATTGTTTTTGGCATTTTGCAACATTTAATAATGTTCATTTAATCAAAAGGGAACCTACTCCCTATTGAAAAACACTACTCCTTATGAAAAGTTATATGGTTGTTTGCCTGATTTGCTACATCTAAAAAGTATTTGGTTGCTTGACCCATGCTTCTATCTTGGTGAATCACAAAAAGAAACTTGATTCTAGCTCAAGGAAATGTATCTTGTTACGTTTTAAATTGGGAACAGAGAGTTACATTACATTTGACATGCTCACAAAAGAAACTTTTATCTCAATGAATGTTATTTTCCATAAAAAGTCTTTTCCATTTGATGATTCATTGACCACTTTTGCTATTGATCATAGCCCCATTGCAAATAACACCATATATCCCTTCTATGGTCCAATTTTCAGCATCATAGTTCTTGCTAATTCCCTCGTATCTGATTCTACTCCAACAATTTCAAATAACATAAATGTCAACACCACTTTACTATCTCCTACTTCTATTATAGTAGCCCCAAATTAGTAAATACTAACACTTTTACCACACCTGTCTAACATTCACCTCCACCCTTAAGAAAATCAACTAGACCCAAACATCTTCCTATCTACCTGCAAGATTATAATTGCATGCTAACTTCTAAGAGCTATGCTCCTATCTCCTCAAGTACCAGGTATCCTCTCTCTAACCACTTGTTATTCTCATCATTGTCATCCCATCACATGCATTTTTCCCTTACTCTATCCATTATCCCTAAACCAAGATCATATGAGGAGGCTACTGTCCACCCTTGTTGGAAAAATGCTATTTTAGTTGAGCTATTTGCTCTAGAATGTAATAGAGCTTGGACTCTCACTCCACTTCCTCCAACCAAGAGAGCAATATGATGCAAATGGGTCTTCAAACTCAAATTTATGCTTGATAGGACTGTGGAATGACACAAGGCTAGATTGGTAACCAAGGGTTTTACCCAAATAGTTAGTATTAACTATTTGGAAACTTTTAATCCAGTTATCAAGATGACAATCTTAGGAATGTTTCTTGCAATTACAGCACCTAGAAACTAATTTTTGCAACAATTAGAGGTTAACACTGCTTTTCTACATGGAGATCTCGATGAAGAAGTCTACATGCATGAGGCCTCTATCAGGTTTGGCTATTTCTACTAAGGGCTTGGTATGTGAACTTCAAAAATTCCTATAAGGCCTTAAACAAGCCAGTAGGCAATGAAATGTCAAGCTTATTTTAGTCCTTGTAGCCTCTAGTTTCACTTAAACTAAGGTAGATTATTCATTCTTCACAAAGTCTACATCCTTGGGTTTCATGGCTATTCTAGTTTATGTTGGTGACATTGTTTTAACAAGTGATGATAATTTTGAAATTCAACAAATGAAGGCCTTGCTGGAAGATAAATTTACAATCAAAGACCCAGGAAACCTCAAATACTTCCTAGAATGGAAGTAGCAAGGAGCAAACATAGAATTGTCACAAGTCAGTGCAAATACTGTCTTGATCTCCTTCAGGAGGTAGGCATGGTAGCCTCTACGCTTAGCACTACTCCCATGGATTACACCCTCAAACTCTCCAAGGATTAGGCCTTTCCTTCATTGATATATCCGCTTGTTGTAGACTTATTAGGAGACTGTTGTATCTCACATACACAAGCCTAACATTAGTTATGCTATAGGAAGACTCAGTCAGTTCCTAGACTGTACTCTTTCAGTCACTCATCATCAAGCTGCTCATAGAATGATTCGATATCGCAAAAATTCTCCAGCCATTGGACTCATGTTTTCCTTTAATTCACAGATTGTTCTTAAGGGATTTGTAGACTCTGATTGGGGTGTTTGCACAGACACTCACAAGTCAATCTCAGGATATTGTTTCTTCTTAGGTGATGCTCTCATTTCATGGAAAAGTAATAAACAAGTCACTGTCACAAGATCATCCACTGAGGTGTGGACTCATGAAACATGAGTAAAGCCACTTTTGTGGCTAAAAGAATTATAAAAGGGAAAAAGAGCATCCACTGATTGAGCAAACAACTTTTGGTGGTAAAAATATTAAAATAATAAAAATGCTAGGAACGCGAGGGACGCAAGGAATGGAGAGAGGAAGGAAACAAGGGAAGTGCTTAACTATAAATAGCGCTCTCCTCCATCAATTCGCATCATCCAGTTTTTAGTGTGTGTATCCCACTCGAAAGCAAGTAAATATATACATAGTGTCTTCTAAGAGTTTATCCTATCTTATAGAGAAAGGTGTATTCTCCTTATATAAGAGAGGGCGTGATTGTTCTCTCCTAATATTTAAACATATGTGTAATTTTATTTTTCACATAGTGAAAATCTTTCTCGATTTTACCCGTGGTTTTTCCCTCTTCATTAGGGGGCTTTCCACATAAATATTCTATGTCACTTCCATTTTTTTCTCAACTCTACTTTTGTTGTATTATTATGTTTCCATAACTTTGGTACCTAACATGAGGCAGAGTATAGGTCCTAGCTCATGCTACATGTGAAGCTCAATGATTGACAATCAATCTAAGCCTTACTAAACCCTATGCTACATGAGAGATCAAAGCATATTGAGATTGAATGCCATGTTGTTATGGACAAGGTTTGTAACAGCTCATGCTGCTTTCTGGATTGACATCTGTCACCACAAACCAACACGGATCTTTTCAGCATGCTTTGTCTTCACTCATACGCTTCCTAGGAAAACTTCCCTAAAGGTCACCCATCCCAAAATTGCTCCAAGTCAAGCATGATTAACCATGAAGTTCTTTAGTGATGGACTACCGAAAAGAAGATGAATATTGTTGATATAGGTAGTACAAATCAATTCATATAAGTTATTCTTAACTGTATAGTCTCATACCTATACAACTTTAGGATCCCTCTTATTCTGATGTGCAATCGGTTCATTCATGTACCCCTCTGCTTAGAAGGCCTTATGAGGAGCCGCTCCTTGTCCGTGCCTTTTTTGCACCTGCGATCACTTCCCGCCCTTGTTCCTGGACGTTACAAGGTTAGTGCATAAGTCATTCATTTGTTGCCAATCCCTTCTGCTAATCAACTAGCAGACATCCTTACTAAACCTCTTGCTTTTGGACCATTCTCCTATTTGTATTCCAAGCTAGGCATGATAGCTTGCCCCCAGCATGCGGGGGTGTTACCCGACTCACTAGAAGCAAAGAATAATGACACAAGGAATGAGGGAGGTTAAAGTCACTTAGCTTGATTGTAATCTATTTTGCTAGCTCACTCTAATGTATACAAGCTCACATTGCATCTCTGAGTTTAGTTGTAATCTTCATTTCTATCAATGATATTCAGTGATTCATCCACACTTATTTCCATCATGAGTTTTTTCTATGTAATTTATGTCTAGCGGATACCATGTTTACATGCAGTGTTCGTAATATACTACTTATATATAACTATATATCTATTATAGAATCTTGTCTACCGCGACGTTCTATGATTTCTTTCTTGTTCTACTGAGACACGTAACTTACTTAGAAACAAAAACGACGATATCGTTTGTCTCACTTTACCTTAGCCTTTAATCGAACACTCTGTCCATATTATTTTTGTCGAAGTAAATGAACCGGCAAGTGTACCAATGCAATATCAAGATGAATATCGTATTCGAGACAAAGTCAATAAATGGATATAAATAATATTCTCTTCCTCTAGTGAAACCATATTCAAAATTTTTTGAATGTGCTGATTATGTTCTGTGTTGCCAACCCACAAGCGTTTTGACGTCGGCGGTGGGGTGAGGGTGTACCCTAGCCCCTAATTGTACATGTAGGTAGGTTCCGTGTGAACGTGTGAATCCCAAATAAAGAATAATGAGTGCATAAAAAGATAGAGTATTAGGGATCAAAATTTCAGCTTGATTTGATGTTAATCCATATAAGAGGATTGATCAGAAAATATATCAACGCACATCTAAACCGCTGTTTGGTTGTATGTGAATATGTACAGAGTCAAACGCGGGCACATTTCAGTTTAATATGATGATATATATACTTGCTTAGATCATTCACTATATATTTTCACTAATATAGTGTATACATTCATGCTAATATCATGCTCAACACTATTAAATAATTGGTGTTCACACTTATTTAAACTGTAACCATCACCACATGTGGATTTATATACAAAAAAAAGGTTATAATTTGAAAATTTAATTTCTATGCATTTAAAATAACTTCAAATTATTAGCCAATAGAATTTGAGGAAAATACCAAATTATTCTTAAATTATTTTACCGAGAGTTCGGAGATATTTTACATACACTACATATCAATTAATGTATAAAATTAATCTCACAATTTAATGTGACTTCAGCTGTCTTATTGGATATATACCTCGCTTCTATATATTGCTGATTGAAAATTCAATAAAAGCCTTAAATTTTAAACTTCAATATCTAATGCGATAAAACGAGAAAATACTTACATATAACATGAAATACATGTGGTTATTTTGCCCTTGTTATTATTATTATTATTATTTTGGTGCATACCCTTGTTATTATTAAAAAGTAAACTAATTATACATAGCACATATCAGCCTCTGAGTTGAGCCCTAGTCTTCAATTCGTACTTATGATCCCCAAGCATTAGAAGCTGCAAATGCCAAAAAAAGGTTATCCTGTGATTAGAATGTTAACAGATAAAATAACAAGAATCATTGACATTGTTAATTACATGTATCATAGAAAATCTTTACAAGAACTAGTTTATATTAAAGTCGTAAACACCTTTTTTATTTTTAGGAAAAAAAAATGAAAGTTTAAGTTAAGCTGAAACTCTCCTCAATTTAAAATCAAGATGTATTTAGGCTCATCAAATGCTTATAAATATACTTATGGATCACTCGAAAAAAAAAAAAAAATCAAACCCAAATCAGAACAACACATAAACATAAGTCCGTATATTTAAGGGATCCAAATCCTTTCACTTGGATTATCATGGTGAAAGGACATTTTCTTTAGTTTGAGCCTAGAGCCCTGGACTGATGTTTTATCTCATTGCAAGAAAACTGGAATATAGGAGCATAAAATGAAACTAATTCATTACATTATTACAGCACTCACCAGTTTTAGAAAGTGTCCAATTGTCGTCCCCGGCAAGCTGCCAAGCAAAATATCCAATCAATCCTTTTCCTTTGGCATAAGTCACCTTTGCAGAGACGCTCTGAGTATCATCATAGCCAATCCAAGTCGTCCCAGAGTAACAATAATCAGTGACAAATGTTGAGTTATACACATGCTGTGCCCCCTTACTTATATAATTCCTGATGATGTCCCCATATATTATCCCATCTCCAGAAAAAGCCGCCCCATTAGCCGCAGCGAACAAACCATGGTTATTAGCATTCACCAAATTCCACCCATAGCCATAAAAGGGCAACCCAATTGCCAATTTATTTGCGGGCACCCCTACTTGATTAATCCACGATGTGATCCCTTGATCTCCACTGAATTGGCCTGGTGTGTTGTTCAATGGTGCAGGTGGATGTGTCGAATCTGGGTACCCCGCTGAAGTGAAAAGGTCATAGACCATGACGTTGACCCAGTTCAAGTTCTTGGCAATAGCTTGACCAGGGTAATATTCCAACGGTGATATCTGGTCAGAGCCAGCCACTGCAGCAGACAACAGCAACTGTGTCTCCCCAGAGGTGCTAGATTCTTGTGCAATGGCTGATCTCCACTCATTGAGGAGTAATCCAAGGTTGGTCTTGTCTGTGTCATTTGAAGGGTACTCCCAATCAAGGTCAAGGCCATCGAAGTTGTTTGCTCTGGCTACTTGTATTGAAGAGTCTATGAAGGCTTGACGGGTGCTGCTTCGGCTAGCCATTGCAGAAATGAATCCTGTAAGGGTATCATTCCCACCACCACCTATGGATAGAAGGGTCTTCACTGAAGGGTTGTTTTGCTGGACGGCTTGTGTGAAGGTTGAGAACGCGGCTGCATCAGGAATGGTGAGTTGGTTGGTGTTGGGGTCTAGGCCTGCAAAAGCACAGAAGAGGTGTGTGAAGTAGCAGGAATCAATGTCTGAAGCATCAAGGCCACTGTCATAATACCAGTATCCTCCTTTCACTGCTGCTTGTGCAGAAGAGAAGGAATTGAGTTGGAGCACCACAAGGATGGTGGAGAACAGATTCACGAGTAGTGAAAGGGTTTTCGAGTTGGCCATATTGCTTTTTCTTTTTTCTTTTTTTCCTTCGAAATTTCCTTGATGAGTGTGTATGTGAATATTGGAGTATGATACTTTGATTGATATCAGTCGTATAAATAGGTTAAGTAAATTTGAACCTACACGCCAGGTATGTAATTCAGTGTATTTGAGATAACTATTCTTTAGGTTCCTTGATGAGTCAGTATTGAAAAAAAAAAAAAAATGAAGCTTGACCAATCAGGCAGTTATGTGATTTTCTTAGCCACTACTCTAATTATTTATACAAGTTAATTACTCACGCAAGTGAATGGATTTAAAACTTCTGACAATCTAAATATAGGTTCATTAAATAAATGATGTAGGTATAAAATATTCTGAATTATTTGTAGGCAAATATACTTATGTATTTTTTTACCCTATTAATAGCAAATGTGAAAAGTTTGGATTCAATCTACTTTTGTTAGACGTGGAAGGAGCAGAATAAGAGACAGGGTGGAGCTTGGAGCAAGAAGGAGGAGGATCAACAATAGCTTCGTGCTTTCTAGGCCAATCTGAATACTATATATGTCCGGTACATTTTAGATTTTTACTACATACAAACACATTGTAAGTCAAATAGATAATGGGCCAATCTACAAGAGTAAAATGGCCCATGCAAGCTCCATGATTGAGGCCCTGCAACAGCCTCGGCCTGATCAAGTTGTAATGCATACACTTTCCCAACCCAAAAAAAAAAAAATTATATGCAGTTATTTTCATCTTTTTTTTTCTTTTTTTCTGCTATGAACTGGCTGTATTACTGCAGAAATAATTTGCATAAATTTAGTTCCTAAATGATTTTTTGGCACCAAAGATAATGCTATGCGTAAGTGATTTTAGTAGTTTAATTTATTCATGCAACGTAATAATACATTTTTATAAACTATATATATCTACCGCTACTTTCTTTGATTTATTTCTTCTTCTGCTTAGACACGTAACTTATTTAGAGACAAAAACGAGGATATCGCTTTTCTCACCATTTTTTTTCTTCTGGCGTTTATTGCCTTTCTGACGTTACCTTAGCCTTGAATCAAACATTCCATCTAGATTACTTTTGTTGAATTAAATGGGCCGGTACCAATGTACCATGATGCATCGTATTTGAGATAATTTCAATATATTTTTTTTTGATAGATTTTATTTTATTTTATTTTTTTGGTAGATAATAATTTCAATATATGGATAAACATATTTTTTTAATTTTTATTTTGCTTCAGCTCTTCATTTATTAAATAAAAAATATTAATCTTTATTTATTAATTATATTCTTATATAATTAACGGTGTCTTATTCACATTTATTTTTAATCATATTAAATAAGGATAATATTATCAATTGACACACTTATTCATATTCATTCATTATTTTCTTAATAAATATTTTCTTTTATTTTTTCCTTTTTGACGGTTGAAATGTAACCAAAGGAGTAAACACACAATTTATTATCTTAGAAAAATGTCAAGAACAAATTGATTGTTTAGAATTTAGAAGTTCTATATTAATTTATCAGAATTTAAAAAATAAAAAGATAAATTAGTCCTTCCATACATATTCTAATAACTAAAAATAATGTGGAAACCTATACGAAAACATCAATTTATACGTTTATTTCAATTTTAAGAGATTAATATAGAACCTTTAAATTTTAATTATCTAATTTGTTTCATAATACGTTTATGAGTGATATTTTGGGTATTTAGTAATTTTCTTTATCTATAATCTACCTTTTGTGAAAAAAGAAAAAAGGGGCTTGAGAAATTAACTTCCAATGTTGTGACGTGTCACTCATGTGGCAAAGAATAAGGTGAGCGGGTGACAGAAGCAAAAGGTTCTCCGTATCTATGTTGAGCGCGTCCGTTCACGCGCCCACCATTTCTTCCGTGAGCTTGAGTTTGAGCTGCAAGCACAGCCTCTCTCTCTCTTCAATGGCCGCGTCCTCCGTTCGAATCGCTGTCGTCGGTGATGTGGTGAACTCTCTTCCCATTTCAACGCCACCCCACTTCACTCATTCACTCTTACTGTTCCAAATTCCAATTCCCAAACCCAACTTCAATTTTTCATTTTTATTTTTTTTCCCCCTGAATACTTGCTATTTCTGGAAACAATTCCCATTATCACTTTCTAAACAAGTTATGATTTTTTCTTTTTTGGGTTTTTGTGAAGCATGATTGCTGGAACTTAGAAGAAGATTCAAAGGCACTTGAGTTACTGCAGGTACTTTTTCCTCTTGTTCTGCACTTTTCTATTTCTGTTATTTGCTGATGAAAAGCTTTTGCATATATTCTGATTATATTCTGCTGCCAACCCACATGCGTTTGGACTTTTGATTCTGTCCTTGCGGGGTTCTGTGGTGAGATCCCAAATTGTACATGCATATACGTGTGAACCCTAAATAAAGAATAATTCGTATATAAAATAAAAGATAGATTATTAGGGATCAAAATTTCAGTTTAATTTGATGTTCATCCAGATAAAGGATTGATTTAAGGATACATCAATGCTTATCCAATCCTCAGTTCGGTTGTATGTGAATATGTGCATTAGGCTCATTTTAGCTTAATTGGATGTTAATATACCTGCTCAGATCATTCCCTATAGAGGACAAAATACAGACATTTTTAAATTCCTATTTTCGGCCACTTGGCCATAGCTAAAGTGATAACCGTGGATTGGGGTGGGGTTGGGGTAGGTTTCACTCCAATGTAAACTCAAATAAATAAATACTTATATTTTTTGGAAGTTAAAGAGTCTCATGTTGTAACTGTATAAAGGTATGATGCTAAAATGGACTTGCTAGTGGCTATTTAATGTTGAAAAGGTGCTGAAGAAAGTTATATAAGATTCAGGTTGCAGATTTCAGAATAATCTAACAGGTTATGAGGAGAATACAAATTAATTAGAGAAAATTGTGATATTACATATTCATGTGTCATTAATTTCTAGAGATGATGTTTTAGGTGGAATTAAGGTTCAACCTCATTTTGTTCCTGCCATAAGCCGCTCAATTTACAAACTAACATAATTGTCACCCTTAGTTTTCATTTCTCCCAAAATCACCCCTCCATTTCACCTGTTTCAAACAAACGATAGTGTGTGCAAACATTTGCATTGTGCACTATAGAAGCCAACAACTAATGGAATTTTGGCATTTTTGTATAAGCCCAAATTGAATTAATCATGAATCAGTTAGTTTTGTGTATGATAATTTATATAGTCATATCTCCTTTTCTTGAATTCATATCAATTTATTCAATAGGCATTTATATGTAAACCCCATCAATCTAATGTGGACCTATATTGAAGTGCAGCCAGATTTGGTGCTGTTTACAGGCAAGTTTCGTCGTTACTGCTGATCAACTGATCTCACTGTGGTGGTTTTTCTTAAATGCATTTTCGGTTACATTGCTTCCTCATGGACTACTTAATTTGTATTGATATAGCTGGTGAACACCTATGAAAAATCTGCATCCATATTGAGCACCGAATGCCATGGCATTGCTTTGTACACATCTAAATCAGTCAGGCTTCCTTATATTATAATTAGCATTAATAACCAGACAGCTGAGTAAATCATATCATGTCACTGCTTGCCTGGTTTATTTCAAGTTAATTTATCTAACTGTTAGGATTTATTTTGATTTATTTCTTACATGACATATCCCTCTCTTATCGTTTCCTTCCTCTGTCAAATGTCTTGTATTGAATTTTATTAGGTGATTTTGGTGACGAAAATGTTGAAGTCGTTCAGAGTGTTGCAAAACTTGAATTTCCTAAAGCAGTTATATTGGGAAACCACGATTCCTGGTTTACTAACCATTTTTCTGGAAGGTGAAATTTACATATTTGTCCTGAAATCATTGTGCATCTATGTCTGAATAAATTTACTTTGGGGACAGGCTCATGTTGCTAGTTTCTTTCTTCTCTTAATTTTTGGTTGGGATATGTGAATAATGAATTTACAATGTGATCAAGCACATATTTTACTCTCTTGCCCTCCCTCCACCCTTCACCCTAACACACACAGAGACAAGCCCATCCAGCGCAGTCTTTCTGAGAAGACAAATTTGTTTTTGTCAATGTGTTATTTACTTAATTTGCTTTCAGTTTGTTTTCTGGCAAGTAGGTGCTAGATGCAAGTGCTGATTTCTTGTCCGTTTAAACTAACACTTCAATTTAAATGTTAGCGAGAAGGATAACGTGCAGCTTCAGCTAGAATGGTAAGCTTATCATCTACAGGGATCCTATTCATTCTTGGGGTGGTTTTTTTCTTTCATATATTAATTTGACTCCGTGCGTACTGCATATTTACTCGAGTTGATAACTGATGAAATTGAAAACATAGTTGTTGTTACAATCTGTTTCTGAAAGGCATTAATAATGCTATGGGTGAATAATATGCTCATTAACTTAACAAAAGAAAAATTATTGTAGTGATATGATGGGCCATTTTTACTAGCACATTAAACGGTTTGACCAATGATGAATTTTTTCACTGTGCAAGGAACTTCCCAAGAGAAGTTCCCAATTACTGAGGTGGAAAATTGACTACTTAAACTGGCACTGGCACCTTCCTCAAATTACTATTCTTCCCTCTCCCCATCACGGCTAATTTCCTTCAGAGATAGTTAATAATGCCTTTACATTTTTTATAGAGCTCCTGAGAAAATTTATTGATTCCTGAATTTATTGTTGTAAAACTCAGCCTCGGCAAGGAGCATGTGGCTTATCAACGTTTAGACTTCCCTACAATAAAAGTGAGTGTTGTTGGTGGACGGCCATTTTCTCATGGGGGTAAACCTTTATTCCGGAGACAGCTTCTGTCTGCCAGGTGTGTATTGTAGTTAAAGCAATTTGATTTTCAAAAGGCCCAAATACCTATTAATCTTTTCAGGTTTTCACCGTCACTTCTAATGCTTTTAAAGTGAAGTTCACCTCTTTGCTCTAGTTAGCGCAGATATTCTTTAATTTTTCCAACAGTTGGTTATATTGTTATGCCTTTATTCTTCTAATGTACTTTGCATATCTGACAACCATCTTGCATTGGCTTATTTAATTATTCTTTTCAATGACATAAGCTACTGTTACATATTTAGAGTTAGATGGTCTCTTTTGCCTTGTTAAGGACATCATGTTATGTGAAGTTCTGCAATTACCAAAGTTCCCCTTATGCCTCAAAATCAAATTATCAAATTTGAGCTTTCTCTTAGATATGGAATTAAAGACATGGATGGGAGTGCTAAGAGAATCCAGAAAGCTGCTCTTGGCACACCAGAGGATCACTTTCTTATATTACTGGCACACAATGGACCCACAGGTTCAACAATGTATCAAATTTGATTTAATATTAACACCAATGGTGCTAGTTTGACACATATTATATAAAGAGTGATTTTTCATTTTAAATGTTTTGTAGGACTTGGTTCTGGTGTAAATGATATATGTGGAAAAGATTGGGAAGTTAGGGATGACGGTGATCATGGTGACCCAGGTAATATATACTTAAGTGATTGGCTTGTTACTGAAGACATTCCCTTTTGTGGTTTTGGTAGTCAAAATCAAGTCAACTGTCAGGGCTGGATTTTCTCTTCTATATTGTTAATTGCGATGCATAACAAGCGGTATTCAATATCAATATTTATGTATGCTTTTGCCCTATATCAAATTATAGCAGTGATTCTGCTAGCCCTTTTCAGTTTTAGTAACTTAAGAAGCTAAGTTTGAATGTGATGAAGATGATGCATGCATTGGAAATGAGATAACGTTTTTGAGCTAATTTATCATATTTGTATGATAGATCTTGCACATGCAATCTCCTTGCTTAGAGAGAACAATCAAGTCTCCATTCCATTGGTTGTGTTCGGTCACATGCACAAAGAGCTGGCATATGGCAATGGCTTTAGGAAAATGATTGTAGTTGGCCCTGACAACACCATATACTTGAATGGGGCCATTGTTCCAAGGGTCAGAACTTTGCTTGATGAAGTCAAGAGAAACTCAGAGGATGAAGGTGCCACTAACTCACCAAAGCCAAATGGTACAACACGAGCCTTTACTTTAGTTGAGATTTCTGAAGGAAAAGTTGAGAAGATTGCAGAAAGTTGGGTATCAGTTGTCAAGGACAGGACCACTTTAGAAGAAGAGCACGTATTATTTGAAGGGAGTTAGGATACTCATCCCTCATCCTCCACGTTTTAGGTCCCTGCTTCAGTCACATCGTATTTAATGTGTAGATGAATAAAACCTGAGGTGAAATATTCTTTGATACAAGTTCCTTATCTATATGAATGCATCCTATTTAATGTTAATACTACTATGTAGAATTGACATATCTTTTGATAATAATTCCTTATCAAGATGGTGGCTTATTTCTTGCAGGGGTCTTCATTTTTATGTTGTAAACTCAAATGTGCAGGCATCCTGCCATTAATTTATTTCTAGCTGAGATGATGCTTATTTTTGTTTGCTTGTGCGCGTTTGGATGCATGTTGAGTGACGCGGGTTGAAAAAATATTCATTTTGGTTCATGATTCACTTTAATACCAGAAAGGTTTCAATATAATTTTCTCAGGTAAAATAAGCAACTTTTGATTTTTTTTTTATGAAAAAAAAAAGATTTTGATCAAATATTTCTAAAATTGTTTGATTTTGGTCCCTGTAGTTAGCCTGTAATTGTTAAATGTTAAATTGCCTAATAGAAAATCATATTACCTAATTCTATATGATAGATACTAGTCATATGTGTCATATTATAATTATGAATCAAAACTTGCTTAAAAATAAGTTATTAGGTCCTCGAAGATAAGTTAATGGATTGAGTCTAGTACGTTGTTGAGTAAAGATTTTGATGCATTGGATCATAATATTTTATATATGATTACTGACTATCATATATGATTGAATAACGTGGTTTTGTTAGTCAGTTCAGTATTTAACAGAGACATGACGAATGGCAGAGACTATAGGCCCAACAGTTTTAAAAAATGTTTGGACCAAAATTAAAAATAAAAATAAAAAAAATTAAGGGACCAAAAATATGGTTAACTCTACCTGGAATTAAGAAATTCATGTTTTATCTCTAGTGTTCTAAAATGTGGTTCTAGTTCGTTTGTGGGGTATGTTACGATAGGGTAATGCGGATAATATTTTATAACTTTAAATACTAAATTATTAATTTCTTAACTTTAGAGCATCAGTGAAGTACCAAGATAATTTTAGAGATAAAAATGAATGAATCTTCACTGAGTGTGGGTCTACTGGATTATTCAAGATGTTCCATCTGCCGTCATGGTGCATATTCTCTTTTAACCTGGCGCTGTCTCATGTGCTGTGGTGCCATTTTGTTATCCAAATTTCACTTTCTCTTGGAAGCACTATACACGGATTCTGGGGTTGATAGATCTGGGACTGGAATGGATCGATTTGGCGCTTGCTTTTTTTTCATTTCTGGACCCAATGACAGTTGCAGTGCTTTGGCAAATGGTTGTGATCCCATTTGGTCATGAAATGAAATGCCTCCCATGACTTTAAGGTCCAAAGTAAAGGATAAAGAGATCTGTGACACTGAAGGTTGACCAACCTTTTTATTGATTTGATGCTGCCTGCTTCATCTTTTTTAACACTTTTGATTAGTTACGAAAATGTTCTCCTCACATGAAAGTAATGTCCCATTTGCTAGACTTCTTCAATTAACCATGCAATTAGTGAATGACACATTACACTAGTACTACCATTTACTAACATATTATATGAGATTCCCTTCTTTGGTCAATACATAGCACATAGCTTCTCCCTACCCACTACATATTCTATTCTAAAGCTTGTTGCCATTCTGTAAAAGTGTCCAGTAATATCAATTCTTCACTGTCGTTTCCATCTTGCTTTCTTAAGGTTTGGTGCACCGAATTCCAAGCAGTCTATGGACTTTTTTTGACTCCCCTTGTTCCTTTACAGCATTGAATAGCAGAAATAAAATAATAAATCAACAAAGTGAAAAAAATAAAAAGAAAAAACTTAAAAGTAACCCCTTAGCACTTTCCTGGGTATCCATTGACATTGATTCTGACCGAGCTAAAAATTGCTAATGACTTTATTGTATAAATTTGGGGCACCATTTTTTATGATTGTCAAGTGAATGTGACTGCAAATGCCCCCACATTGCTGGCCTTACTTTAGTGTCCACACATATTTGATAAAGAGAGCGTTTTAGAATGCTCCAAGTGAAGGACTCTGATTCACTCATCAGTATCTTTCTCACTCATCAATTTGATGGAGCATTAACATTATTCCTTCATTTATTAGGATTCCTACTTTCCCATCCTATAGGGCCCTCCAATTAAAGATTAGTCTATTAAATCTCTCGTCACCTGCCCATCTAGCTTTCCTACCACAAAGCCAACATTTTGGCCTATCTACTGTTTTCCAATTTTTATTTTTATTTTTTTCTAACAAGTCATTTATTATTCTCTCGGAGACCCAATTTTAACTCAACCTACCGCCATCCTAGCAGATGCACACGTTGACAACTTGCTAGCAACACAAATTGCCGAAAGTTGGTACTCCCTCCTTTCGGTAGTACGGAATTGAGATAAATTAATATATTTGATCATAAATTACAATGATATATATCAACTTTTTAATATATAAATTTATTTTAATTTCTCAAGGAGTCATGTAATATGGATGGATGTAGTAATTCATTTTCCTTTCTTATAATTACTGTAATACCAGTTTATTCATAGGTTAATAATATGAGTGTACACATAAAGCACAACGATTTACATTAAGTAAAAAGATTACAAACATAATGTTCTATCATGACAACTTAATGTCATTAGGTACAAACTAAAAATTTCAACATAAAATCACACATTAATTAAACATAAATCCATAAACTTATAGCAGCTGCTGTCCATTCATTCGATCTTCTTGCTCTGAAACCACCGTAAATCAAATAAAGAAAAATGAGAATTTAAGAAAATTCTCAGTAGAAATGAATAGTTTTAAAATAGTTGAACTATGGTTGGTTTCAAATTGTCTGCACTTTAAAATACACATGGTTACAATAACATTATATGAACATAATAAATTAAAATATGCCATGTAGAACATGTCATACATATCTTATCAAATTTGTGATTTCTTTACTTTAATTTTCTCTTTCGTTTGTTTGCTTGTCTCACGCATACTTGAAGGCCTTAACTTAGGAAATTCTCATTCTTTATTCTTTACATTGTGACGACAAAGCAAACCTTCTAGCCATTCTAACCAAGGCAGGTAACTTAAAAGGATCTTATGTGTATCCCTCTGCCTTATCTGTGATTAGCGGCACACTTTAATTAGTCATATTCTTTTTAAATTAATTTAAAATTTATTGTTCATAATTTCATAATAAGGAAATCATACAATTAATCTATAATAAGAGCTCATAAATTAATTTAAATAGTGAAACATCAATGCATAACATTTATAAATTCATGCATAAATAAATTAAAACCAAATAAATTAATGCCTTAATAAAATTCATTAAACCATAGAGTTACCAATTTAATTATTAATATAAATATTGATAAATCAAATTAATATATTATTATATAGATAATATAATAAATTCTAAAATAGAAGAATGATAAATTAATGTACAATAGATAGCAACATAAAGGAATATTTAACTCACTTTGAATTAAATAATAATTTGCATAAATGTAAAGAAACGTTAAAATAAATAAAGAAATCGGAATGGCGGTACTCCGCACTGGACCGATAGGGAGAGAAGAAAATATTTATAATTTAGTGATAAAAAGGAGCGGTGAGCAAGCGGGGCCAGGTGAAGAGAGAATGGAATCTTTATAATTAATAAGCCAGCCTTGATGGCAAGCGGGGCCATTAGAGAGAGAATGGAATTTTATTAATATTATTTTTACCAATATTCAAGCCCTTAATTATAAAAGAATAACAATAATAAATAACAATGAGTATCTATAATGTACAATGACAGTAAAAAAAATGAGTAATAGTAATAATAATTGTAACCATGGTTTTATTTTGCATAAAATAAATTCATTCCTACCTCAAGTTTGGTGACAGATGGAGATTATGTGGGTAATTGAGCTTTTTCTTCTCTTTTCTCTCTTTCTTCTCTCTTTTCTCTCTCTTCTCTTCTTCCTTTCTCTCACGTTCTCTCTCTCCCTCTCCGTCACTTTCCTTTCTTTCTTTTCTTTCTTTCTCTTTCTTTTCCTTCCTTTCCTCTCTGCACACACAACACCTATATATATAGAAACACAGCCATCAAACCAACAGTAAGTTGGTTCTGTGCGTAAATCAACTCCTTTTTTTTTTTTATTTTTTATTATTCTATATATTTTGTTTGTGTAAAAATTATACACCTAATTATTAATACTTAACACATTATTACTTATTACTCTTAATAAATTTTATTCTTAACTTGGCACAATATATTTTGAGTCTATTGCTAATAGTTTATGGTCTCACTTTAAATAATTAATATTTGTATTTTAACATTTTAATCTAATATTTAAAATAGATATTAATATAAAATTATTAAGTAAGACCAATAAAATATTTAAATTTGATACATGACTTACAATTATTACACATAGACTATTTTATTATTTACTATTATTTTAAAAGAAAGGATGTTACAATTCTCCCCTCCTTTTAGGAATTTTGCCCCCAAAATTCACTGACCTGTTTGGTATAATTCTGGATAGGTCTTCTTAATCTCATCTTCTAGTTCCCACGTTGCCTCTTCAGGTGATAACCCTTTCCAAACCACTTTGATCAAAGGAATTTCTTTTCCTCTTAAGTTTTTGACAGATCTATCTATGATTTGCATTGGTTTAGCTTCATACGTTAAATTATCTTGTACTTGCATTATCTCATATTCTATGATATGTGAAGGGTCAAAACAATACTTTCTGAGTTGAGAGACATGAAAGACATTATGAAGATTTGAAAGACTGGGTGGAAGTGCGATTTGATATGCAACAGGTCCTATTTGTTTAAGAATTTGGAATGGACCTATGAATTTTGGACTTAGCTTTTTGGGTTTAAGGGCTCTGCCAACTCCAGTAGTGGGAGTGACTCTAAGGAAGACATGGTCCCCTTCTTTAAACACTAAAGGCCTCCTTCTTTTATCAGCATAACTTTTCTGTCTGCTCTGTGCAGTGAGTAACTTTTCCCTAATGAACTTAATCTTTTCTGTGGTTTGTTGTACTATATCAGGTCCTAGTAAACTCTTTTCTCCTACTTCAAACCAGCACAAAGGTGACCTGCACTTTCTACCATATAGAGCTTCAAATGGTGCCATGCCTATACTTGAATGATAACTATTGTTGTAGGCAAACTCTATTAATGGTAGATGGGTATCCCAACTTCCTCGCAACTCTAGCACACAGGCTCTAAGCATGTCCTCCAAGGTTTGGATAGTTCTCTCAGTTTGACCATCAGTTTGAGGGTGGTAAGCTGTACTAAAACGAAGTTTAGTACCTAAGGCATCTTGTAAGGCTATCCAAAACTTTGATGTGAATCTAGGATCTCTGTCCGAGACTATGCTAGTTGGTACCCCATGTAACCTTACAATTTCCTGGATGTAGCTCTGAGCTAACCTATACAATGGCCAACTAATCTTGATTGGAAGGATATGGGTGGACTTGGTTAATCTATCAACAATTACCCATGCAGCATCATAGCCTGAAGGAGTTCTAGGTAATCCTACAACAAAATCCATTGATATACTATCCCATTTCCACTCAGGAATGTCTAGAGGCTGTAATAATCCTGCAGGTTTTTGGTGTTCTATCTTAATCCTTTGACAAGTAAGACACTTAGCCACAAAATTAGCTATGTCTCTTTTCATGCCATTCCACCAAAACCATTTCTTGATGTCCTGATACATCTTTGTTGTTCCTGGATGCATGGTGAATTTACTACAATGTGCCTCTGCCAAAATCTGATTTCTCACTTCTTCATTGTTAGGCACACATAACCTTCCCTCATATATTACAGCTCCCCTTTCATCAAGTTGGAAATGCTCAAGTTGTTCTACTTGAATCTTGTTCTTGAGGGACCTTAGAAACTCATCATTGTTTTGGGCATTCCTGACTTGATCATTCAAATGAGATTCTATTCTAAGTTCATTAGCATATAAGCAATGGGGTTGTAGGGATACTGAAATTTTCAAATTCTTAAATTCCTCTAGTAACTTATGCTCTTCTATCATCATTAGAGACATATGTAAGGACTTTCTGCTCAAGGCATCAGCTACTACATTAGCTTTGCCAGCATGATATTTTAATTCAAAATCATAGTCCTTTAAAAATTCAACCCATCTCCTTTGTCTCATGTTTAATTCCTTCTGATCAAAAAGATATTTCAAACTCTTATGGTCACTATACACTTCAAATTTTACCCCATATAAATAATGTCTCCAAATCTTCAAGGCAAATACTACAGCAGCTAACTCTAGGTCATGGGTTGGGTAGTTCTCTTCATGAGACCTAAGTTGCCTAGAAACATAAGCCACCACTCTCCCTTCTTGCATCAAAACACAACCTAGTCCTTTTTTTGATGCATCACAATATACTACAAAGTTTTTCCTAGGGTCTGGAATTATTAACACTGGGGTAGAGGTAAGCCTATCTTTCAACTCTTGAAAGCTAGTCTCGCAAATCGAGTTCCATTCAAAGGCTTGGTTTTTCCTAGTTAACCTAGTCAATGGTAAAACTAGTTGGGAAAATCCTTTAATGAACCTCCTGTAATAACCAGCTAATCCAAGAAAACTCCTAATCTCGGTGACTGTTTTTGGCCTTTCCCAGTGAACTACGGCTTCAACCTTGCTTGGATCTACAGCCACTCCTCCTTGAGTGATCACATGACCTAGAAACTTTACCTCCTGCATCCAAAACTCACATTTTTCTAGCTTAGCATACAACTGCTTGTCCTTCAAAGTCTGCAACACTATTCTAAGATGTTGTTCATGTTCCTCCTTAGTCTTTGAATAGATAAGAATATCATCTATAAAGACTACCACAAATTTGTCTAGATAAGGCCTAAAAATCCTATTCATGTAATCCATAAATACTGCAGGAGCATTGGTAAGTCCAAAAGGCATAACAAGATATTCATAGTGACCATACCTAGTCCTAAAGGCTGTCTTAGATATATCTTCTTGCTTTACTCTTATTTGATGATATCCTGATCTCAAATCAATTTTTGAGAAAATTGATGCTCCTAAAGGTTGATCTAATAGGTCATCTATTCTAGGGAGTGGGTACTTATTTTTAATTGTGACCTTATTCAACTGTCTATAATCTATGCACAACCTCATGCTTCCATCCTTTTTCTTGACCAGCAAAACTGGTGCACCCCATGGTGATACACTAGGCCTGATAAATCCTTTGGACAACAAATCCTCAATTTGTTTCTTAAGTTCATTAAGCTCTAGAAGTGGCATTCTATAAGGTGCAAAGGATAGAGGTCCTGTTCCAGGTATTAGATCAATGGAAAACTCAACTTCTCTTTCTGGTGGCAGGTTCACTATATCCTTAGGAAACACTTCTGGAAAGTCTCTCACTAAAGGTATGCTGTTTATATGTTTTTCAACCTCAGTATTTAAAGAATAAAGGAGAACCCCTTGAACTTCATATAAGAGACACTTCTCTACTTGAGTGGCATTTAGGGAGAAGGTGTCAAAGGAATTTTGTTTTTTGACTGGGTTATTGTAAAAGTAAGCAAGCTTTTTGGGACAATATAGAAGAATATTATTAGAAGACATCCAGTCCATTCCAATTATGATATCAACACCAGACAAAGGTAAACAAATAAGATCAATAATAAAAGGTATTCCTTTAATTAAAATAGGACAGTGTAAATAGGCATAAGAGGTAGAAACTTTTGCTCCCGTGGGAGTGGAAACTAACAGATCAAAAGGCAAATAAGATAGAGACAATTTTAACTTCTTGACACAGTCAATAGATATGAAGGAATGTGTAGCTCCTGAGTCAAACAATGCAGTTAAGGGATAATTTTTATGAAGCATATACCTTTGATCATCTTAGAAGAATGAGCGCCTCTTCACCATTAAGAGTAAATACTCTCCCTTTAGTTTGTGGTCTTGGTGTAAGGTTGTTCAATGGTTTCCCATTAGTGCAGTCCTTAATATAGTGTCCTGACTTTCCGCATCGGTAGCAAACATTTTGTCCAAAAAGGCAAGGTTTGGATCCATGATATTTTCCACACTTATTGCATGTAGGTAAAGGTTCCTAGTCGAAATTGTTTTCCCTTCCCTGGGTTTACTCCACTCTTAAAATTATTTTTCTTTTAAGCTTCCATCATCCTCTTTCTTTTGAGAAAATTTTGCCTTTCTTTTTCTGACTCTAGGTCTAGGTAGCTCTTTTCGGCTATCCTACATTTGTTGACTAGAGTGGCATAGTCTTTAATCTCTAGGGTAGATACCTTGTCTCTAATCTCAGGCCTTAGACCTAACTCAAATTTTGTTGCCTTCCATCGCCCATCCAGGTTACTTTTCAGATAAGAAGAAAATTTGGATAGTTCATCGAATCTAGCCACATACTGACCTATGGTCATATTCCCCTGCTTGAGTTGTATAAACTCAGCTTCTTTCTCATCCTTAACATTATCAGGGAAATACTTATCAAAGAAAGTGGTCAAGAATACTTCCCAAGTAATTTCAATTTTGCTAGATTCTAATAAACTTTTGGCACCCCTCCACCAGTGTTCTGCTTCCCCTTCTAACATATAGGTGGCAAAGACTACTTTTTGTATGCCTATACACCCTAAAACACTAAAGATCTTTTCTAATTGCATGACCCATTTTTCAGCAAGAATTGGGTCGTATTCCCCATGGAATGAAGGTGGTGAAGCTTTCCTAAACTCTGATAGCTCATGGTAATTGTGATTAGTTACTAGTGTTCCCCCAGTAAAGTTTCCACTATTTTCCCCATTATGATGGTTATTCCTATGTTGAGTCTCTTGCATTTGTTGAAAAAGTATCTTATTTGATTCTGTCTGGGCTTTGACAGCTTCAGCTAGACTCATCATGGCTCCCATCATCCCTGATGGAGTGACATTTGGTGCATTCTGATCTTCTGGGATTCCTTGATCTCCTGATGCCATATAGTCCTACAAGTACATAAATAACCCAATATTGAGTTGATCAGGCTCAATATTGTATATTTAGTGCATTGAGAATACTATAAGGCATGCAGAGAGAAACTAGGGTCATGACATGCAAATAAAAGAGACTCATTCTACACATAACTTCTATAATAGCCAGAGAACGGGGCTCTGATACCATAAATGTAATACCAGTTTATTCATAGGTTAATAATATGAGTGTACACATGAAGCACAACGATTTACATTAAGTAAAAAGATTACAAACATAATGTTCTATCATGACAACTTAATGTCATTAGGTACAAACTAAAAATTTCAACATAAAATCACACATTAATTAAACATAAATCCATAAACTTATAGCAGCTGCTGTCCATTCGATGCTACTTGGCTAATCTGAAACCACCAGAAATCAAATAAAGAAAAATGAGAATTTAAGAAAATTCTCAGTAGAAATGAATAGTTTTAAAATAGTTGAACTATGGTTGGTTTCAGCCGTATCTGCACGGAAAATACACATGGTTACAATAACATTATATGAACATAATAAATTAAAATATGCCATGTAGAACATGTCATACATATCTTATCAAATTTGTGATTTCTTTACTTTAATTTTCTCTTTCGTTTGTTTGCTTGTCTCACGCATACTTGAAGGCCTTAACTTAGGAAATTCTCATTCTTTATTCTTTACATTGTGACGACAAAGCAAACCTTCTAGCCATTCTAACCAAGGCAGGTAACTTAAAAGGATCTTATGTGTATCCCTCTGCCTTATCTGTGATTAGCGGCACACTTTAATTAGTCATATTCTTTTTAAATTAATTTAAAATTTATTGTTCATAATTTCATAATAAGGAAATCATACAATTAATCTATAATAAGAGCTCATAAATTAATTTAAATAGTGAAACATCAATGCATAACATTTATAAATTCATGCATAAATAAATTAAAACCAAATAAATTAATGCCTTAATAAAATTCATTAAACCATAGAGTTACCAATTTAATTATTAATATAAATATTGATAACTCAAATTAATATATTATTATATAGATAATATAATAAATTCTAAAATAGAAGAATGATAAATTAATGTACAATAGATAGCAACATAAAGGAATATTTAACTCACTTTGAATTAAATAATAATTTGCATAAATGTAAAGAAACGTTAAAATAAATAAAGAAATCGGAATGGCGGTACTCACTGACCGAAATAGGGAGAGAAGAAAATATTTATAATTTAGTGATAAAAAGCGGGCGCGGTGAGCAAGCGGGGCCAGTGAAGAGAGAATGGAATCTTTATAATTAATAAGAAACCGGAGCGCGGTAAACCGACGGGACCGGTAGAGAGAGAATGGAATTTTATTAATATTATTTTTACCAATATTCAAGCCCTTAATTATAAAAGAATAACAATAATAAATAACAATGAGTATCTATAATGTACAATGACAGTATAAAAAATGAGTAATAGTAATAATAATTGTAACCATGGTTTTATTTTGCATAAAATAAATTCATTCCTACCTCAAGTTTGACTGACAGATGGAGATTATGTGGACTAATTGAGCTTTTTCTTCTCTTTTCTCTCTTTCTTCTCTCTTTTCTCTCTCTTCTCTTCTTCCTTTCTCTCACGTTCTCTCTCTCCCTCTCCGTCACTTTCCTTTCTTTCTTTTCTTTCTTTCTCTTTCTTTTCCTTCCTTTCCTCTCTGCACACACAGCACCTATATATATAGAAACGCACAGCCATCAAACCAACAGTAAGTTGGTTGCTGTGCGTAAATCGGCGCCCCTTTTTTTTTTATTTTTTATTATTCTATATATTTTGTTTGTGTAAAAATTATACACCTAATTATTAATACTTAACACATTATTACTTATTACTCTTAATAAATTTTATTCTTAACTTGGCACAATATATTTTGAGTCTATTGCTAATAGTTTATGGTCTCACTTTAAATAATTAATATTTGTATTTTAACATTTTAATCTAATATTTAAAATAGATATTAATATAAAATTATTAAGTAAGACCAATAAAATATTTAAATTTGATACATGACTTACAATTATTACACATAGACTATTTTATTATTTACTATTATTTTAAAAGAAAGGATGTTACAATTACCGGTTGTTTCTCCAATGAGCTCATATTTTATAAGACCTAATAAAATATCTTAGTGTAATATATAATAGCTTTATTTATTGTTTGATGTGAGCAATACGAACTTATCTATTAAATCTTTCTTATATAATGAAATGATGGATAACTTAATTAAATCTAGTAAGTTTGGATAATGTTATATTAGTTTTTGATGTATAAGATTTATTTTTCTTATTTAATTAAATAGAAAAGAGTTTAATTTCTATATTTTGAATTTTTTTTATATTGTCATCTAATCATATATTATTATATCAATAAAATTGGTTATATCTCACATTTACTACTTAAAAAATTATACAAATAAAATAATATAATAATAATAATATAAATTTTTTTACATCATTAGTATATAGAAATAGAAATTAAACTCTAAAAGAAATTACTTTCTAGAACTTTTCTTTCCTATTTAGAAGTTGATAAGCTTGATGTGAATATATATTCACATTTCCACCTACTAGCATAACTTAAAAGTTTTATTGGAAAAACTCAATTTTCTATAACTTGCTTTTTGTGCATGAGATCTCACTTCTTGTATCCACTATCTTTTTTTTTTCTTTCTTTTGAACAAGTACTATTTTGCTTATTTCTCTTAAAATAATGCCATGAAATAAATTTGAATGATTCAAATTTAAATAGCCTATAAATTTGTGATGTACAAGATGAATAAGCGTTTTTCTCATCATAGTGGCCAACTCTTCCTATATCATTTTAATCCTATCAAGTGGCATGTAGTTAATCACCCGTAAATTTTTACTGGTTTTGAAGGAAATCAATAATGATAGAAGGTAAGGGAATAGGAACGTTGGCCATACATTTGAGTAACTGTTTGAAGTTAACAAAAAAAAATTCCCTTGAACTACATAATTAAGTTTCCGCTTATGTATTCGAATCTTCTAAATTACTAAAAACATCATCATTGATGAAGAAAAATGAATCATTTTATCCCATTTAGTTATTCTTAGACTTCAGCCAATAATTGTGCTCTACAGGGAAAAATGTGCTAATATTAATAGGACAAATCACCATGACCAATCTTAAGAGTAACCTGCTATTTTTGTTAATGGTTTAATTAATTTGTTAGTGCTTATAAATTTATCAAATTTTTAATTAAATTTGTATAGTTTAAAATTTTATAATTAAGTCCGATAGTAAATAAAATTTTGTAACCGAATTTATAAATATAATATCCATTATAAATATGTGAGATTAGCTAAAATATTTCTTAATTTCATCTTTTGTCATTTTTATATGGGTTGTCTTGAACTCCTCGAAGATTAAAAACTCGATGATGTGTCAAACTATTTCTGAAACTCATTGCAATAGACTTTTATCCTTTGTTATTGAATAAGAAATTAGTTCAATTAAATCTAAAAAAAAATAATAATATGAAACTTTTGTCAATAATTCTTTCTTACGTGTATACTTAGCACTCACATCACAAGAAGCCAAGGAATATTGTGTTTAATCCAGGAATTTGATCATAAATTTTTATTCACTATAAGAACCTGACTATAAATTCTTATTTTATAAGGATCGAATTATAAGATTTTAAATAATATGGACCTAATTAAAAATTTAATCTTATAGATTAATTAAATATTTTTTTCCAATCTATGTGAGAGTATTCGTTTACTTGATAAATCATATGTCAATCTCTTGAAATATAATGAACTATTTGAGCAAAAATTTCTTCAAACAGTTTCTTTGTACACAAATTCTACAATTGAATCCAAGACCTGATTATGTAAGAACGAAACATTAATTACTTCTAATTAGATCAATCCTTCATTTCAATTTATCTATCAAGTTTTTAATTTTTTTTTAAGAATATACGTTCATTTCTAATATCACAATAGCATTAATCCATTTTTTCCAACAGTGAGCTTAATCAAATTAAGTGTATTAGTGGAAGCTCTATATTGGTAGAGTAGTGCATTAAAATGGATAAGTTTGTCAACTTATATAATTTTATACATTACCAAGGCTAATTTATTGTTCTTCTTAGTTTGGGTATATATATTTTTTACAATATGCTAAAACGGAAGGAGTACGAAGAATTGATCTACATGCATAGCATTGGCCTCACTATTTTATTTTGTTTGATGCCATATTAAATAAAAATTATATAAATGTTTTAGTATGCTTATAAATTGATTTTACTTATTATCTAAATTTTCTAAATCCATAGTAACATGTTAATAATAACTTGCTAATTATGTCAAACTGGGATCTCAACAACAATGTAGCAAGTTGCCAAAAAGGGTTAGCTTGGTAATTATGTGACGAGCATAATAGGACCATCAAAGATTATGGTCAATTATCGATCCACACAGCAGGGAAATCAACTAATCAAGTTTCATCCGTTTGGTAAAACGTTGAGGTTTCAAAGAAAGAAGTTGATATTTTTTTTCCCCTTTTTTGGGACCATGGGCATTTATACCTTTGAAAAGTTGTTAAATGTCTATTATTGCTAGTAATGATTAAATTTCATAATTAGCGTTTAAAGTCTGTCAAATAATTAATAAATAATTATCAACTACTCAAAATATTTTAATACAAAAAAATTAAATAATATTTTTAAATAATATATTTCAAAATTATTTTTAAAATTTATTTTAAATTTGAATATAAAATTAATTTATATTTGGATATAATATAAAAAATTTATTTATTAAATATTTTTATGATATAAAAAAGATATTTTTTCATAAGATGAAAATTACAATTTTTTTTAAATATTATTTTATACTTTTTATAATGATTTTATTTTTACTTAAAAATTTAGACAAACATGTAAAAAAAATTAAGGTACTTCATTTAATTAAAAAATAATTTTGATGAAAATAAATAATGATACACAAACAACCATATATAATTTATCCAGATAAATTTTAAAAAGATTTATACTTCATGTGAAGAATATTTGATTAGAAAAGTAAAATTATATTCAAATGAATATGATAATGCGACTGACGTTAATAATGTAAAGTAAATATTAAAAAGAAATTGTGAATTGTTAAATATTTCAACAGAATAAAGGAGTTTACTGTGTGATTCAATTAAATCATTCCGATTATATGATTTCTCTTGATGCAGTAATATACGATAAGTTTTTACACTGTGAGTTCATGTAAATTAAAATTATAAATACCAAGAAAATTGGAAATCTTCAACATAAAATGATTAATTTGCAGCCCTACCTTAAAAAAATCGAGTATTTAAATAATTTCAGATTTGATAAAAGGAAAAGATGAACAAGGAATGTCTGACTCTGACATTTTTGACCCCCCACTCCTGCCACTCTTAGAAGATCCTCTGTTTCCTTTGACCGAATCTCAACCGTCCATCTTCACTATTACGTCTTGATCTTCTTCCCCTTTGCTCCCGTTCCTTCCTGTTATCCTTAGGCACTTGGTTTTAGGAAGATAAAACAAATCCTTCCATTGTACTTACTTCTAATCAAATGTCCAAATTGCCCTCCATGCAGGTTCACAAATCACAACCCTTCGGAAAGCTCAGAATAAAAAATCCTACCTCAGATCACGCTGTTTCACATGAGTCATGCAACTTATTTGTACTATTCTTGATCTGATCATTAGTACCATAATACCAAAGAAAAGTGAAGGGGAAAAAAGGTGATGCTTAATATCTTTTTATTGATAAAAAATTAAATATATTATTTATACTTATAAGATATGAGATATAATATTAATTTATATTTTATATATCATTTAATGGAATATGAATCCTAAATCTCATAAGTATAAATAACTATTTTTTATAGAGTTAATACTATATTTAGAAATGCACAAAATATCTTTCATTTTAATCTTATCCTCGTCATTTGTTTTGGTTTGAGAATAAAATCAATTATAACAATATTATTTTGAACACATTAAAATGAGTGTTTTTATTCTATCACAATTTGATGAAAAGGTGATTTCCACTTTTCTCTCTTATCTGTCTCTTTTAATAATATTAAAATAGATGTTTAAATAAGGTCCATTTTAAGATGTGTAGATAACATTATTGAACTACAATTAACTAACATACCCATACCAAGCTCCAACAGACAAGAAGCATAGCATTGCCGATGAATATGACCTTGTCAGCCACCCCTAACCCAAAACCCATACGGAACCACAATCAATGAAGGGTAAGTTTGACTTTTCAGCACAACAACCCCCCAAAAACAAGGGGTACATCTCCTCAGAAACCAGGCACACAGCACAACCAATTCAATTGACCACCCCTTCTTTCTCTTGTCAAAAACATTTTCATGGTTTAATTGATTTTCATTCATTATACTTTATTAATTGAATGTTGTAGTAATTGAAAATTGAGAGAATGAAATGAAGTGAGAAGGGATGGATGGTCCTCTTCTCTCTCTCTCTCTCTCTCTCTCCCCCTCACAGCAGAAGAAGAAGAAGCAGTCGTTCCTTCGTTCCAGCTCACCCGCTTAGGTCGGATCTAATTCCTGCCACCCATCACTCTTCACTTTCCTTCCCTTTCCTTTCCTTCGGTTTCATCAGAAAGCCACCTGGAACACCCGCACCAACACCACCTTTCTATCTTCCCAAGTAAACGAAACAACTTTGCAACCCCCAAAACAAGAAAACTCACATTAATAACAACAACAACAACAACATCCTCTTTCTCTAACCAAACAACAAAAGCAGAAACACACCCACCCACCCAGCCACACACACTCAAAATAAAAAAGACTTATTTTCCTTCCTACATAGAACGAAAACAGAATAAGAACACCCCTCTTGGCCTTCCTTGGTTCATGCTGAGAAGAGCAGTTTCAAAGGTGTGTGCGCGTTGCTGGTGGTAGGAATGGGGAACGTGACGGGGAGCGTGGCTGCGAAATTCGCGTTCTTCCCGCCAGACCCGTCGACGTACGAGGTGTACAGGGACGAGGATGGGAGGATGGTGTTCTCTGGGCTGACGGCTGACAAGAACGTGGACGTTCACGTGCTCGACACAAAGGGCGGGAACAAGATCGTTGCCACCTTCTGGAGACACCCTTTTGCCAGGTTCACCTTCTTGTACTCTCATGGCAATGCCGCTGACCTGGGCCAGATGCAGGACCTCTTCATTGAGCTCAGAGCTCACCTCCGTATCAATATCATGAGGTATCCATCCATGAAAACATCCTTTTTGCTTAGTTGGTTTCTTGTAATTATGTCCTCGTCTTACAGAAAACTTGTTGGTTTGTTTATTGGTATTTTTAACTGTCTAATTATACACTTCTGGATAATATATCTACTGAAACTTCTGTGCACCCCAAAACTGATGTTTTATTAGAAATCATTTTATTATGAAGTATCAATAAATGGCCTAACTTCATGTTATGTTGCAGTTATGACTATTCCGGATATGGAGCATCTACAGGTAAGGTAAGTGATTCATCTTTTTTCTTTTCACCCTCTTGCTTTTATCCTTTCATTCTATAGGCTATGTTTGAAAGTTTTGTAGATGGTGGAGGGAAGGGTCATTAATGGAGTAGGGAAGGAAGGTGAGGAGTAGGAATGGATGGTGAGAGACCACTTTGCCTCGCCTGTCTCTGACCCCCTGATTTGGAAGGTCATGATTTGTACTGTGCTTGATATCGATGAGGGGTTTGCGCATCCCTCCTTAACCATGCCTCTCCCTCCACATAAACCTCTTTCAAACACAATTTGAGGCAATCGTCCCTGCCATGCCTTGGCCTTCCCTCCTCTGCCATCGCTCCCAAACAGACCCTCAATTTATTTCAAAATCGTGAGGCGTGGGAGCGTGCATGTCATCATGAGATGGTATAAGGAGGAAGAAAGATTATCAAATGTCCATTTGTACACCGATCTAACTAACGTCTTCTCTTCCGACTGTGCCAGCCATCCGAGTTCAACACATATTACGACATAGAGGCTGTATATAATTGTTTGAAGAGCGAATATGGAATTAAGCAAGAGGATTTGATTTTGTACGGCCAATCGGTTGGAAGTGGACCCACACTGCACTTGGCTTCTAAGTTGCAGAAGTTGAGAGGTGTTGTGCTTCACAGTGCCATCCTTTCAGGGATAAGGGTCTTGTACCCTGTCAAGATGACATTTTGGTTTGACATATTCAAAGTAAGTCTTGCATGAGTGTTCTTCATGATTCTTACTCTCTTGTAATCTTCAGCACTAGTGAGTTTTATGTTGACAAAAATCTCTTCTATTGTCTCAGAATATCGACAAAATAAGGCATGTCAACTGTCCAGTGTTTGTTATACATGTAAGTATATCTTTCTATCTATGTTTCTGGATAGTTTCTGCGGTTATCTCTCTTTCTCTTTCTCTCTCTGCACTTAAACTTGATGAACACTTTCTTTTGTGTGGCCTTTGTCCTAAGAGATTGTTCTATAGTTTTCTGCTTTTATAGCTTTCATAAGGGGTTGGCCCTGAAAAGAGTATAAAGGATAAAGAATAGGATTTTGTGGATTATTTAGATTGATTTAAGAAAGGAGTGCAGATGTTTGATAAGCTGAAGGTTTGATAGCAAATGTCACTCAAAGCAAAGTGTTAACACTTACGCATTCATGTCTTGATCCTTAACAATATTAAGGCTTTTTCAGGGTGCTGATTTGGTTGGACTTTTCTAATTTTCTTCAATTTCCTAAGAAGATGCCATTTGATTAAATAATTGAGTCTGTATGAATCTGGTGGCGTGTGCATCCAAGGAGTACTTTTCTTTACCTTTGATGTTCTGCAAAATGTCTTCAAATTACGATTCTAGGATAGCAAAATTGAGTCAATCACTTCACCTTTGCAAAACCAACAGAGAACGAGTTACTGCTGCAAAGTGAAAACAATGAACATTAAGTTCTGGTGTAAAAACTGAAAAAAGTGGGCACTGGAGACAGCAATTGATATCATCATTTTAAAAATGTTCTGTTCTCACAGAGTATTGCTCATCATTTGCATGTGGGCCTGAAGTTATTAGAACAATCTACAGTTCAAATACGGAATTAATTCAAATAAAGCATGAAAATGATGTACAATATGGTGTATGTTCAGTGCAAGGTTGACGCTCATACTCGGCTTACATCATAGAATACATTGGAATGTCAAGAAATGGATGATATCTGCTGTTAGATCGTAAATTCATAACTGTGTCCATAGGTTTAAGAAATGTGCCTTTTTCAATCACCTTTCCCAATTGAAATTTGTGAAAGTAATTGAGTAATTCCTCAATTTTCTTCTGTTGGCATGGCCTACTGGTATTGAACTTGGGAGCAGTCTTTGCCTATTGTTCTATTGAGTAATTTGACCCCCGGGGGGGGGGGGGCAAAACTAAAGATGTTTGACAAATATGTTATTTATCTGTTTCTGCGTCTCCGTATTCTACTTCTAATATTTGATAGAACAGGTAACCGAATAGTGAACAGCTATTTTGATGCTTAATAGCACAGATTAAGGCAATCCTAGACCATTCATGACTTAACTGTGCATAATACTTTTAAACAGTCTGCAATCCTAGCTGCCTTCCCCGTGTGACCAAGGAAGATGCTACTTTATGAACAACTAAACTGATATATTTTATATGTCCTGTAAATTGTGATAGATATTGTTCCATGCAAGGAAAACGGTAACTAGATTTGTAATATCCATTATCTTGAAGTGTATCTTTGCATTTCTTTCTGGTTGTTGTTAACCTGTTTCCTCAACAATTTGATTAGACCAATCAGCATATAGCATATTAGTCATCACTGTAAATAGAGTCAATCTTGAGGAATAAAATCAGGTATTGTTAAGGGCGCATGTTGATTTTCTTCAGCTTTATGTTGTGCAGTGTCTCCTTGTGTTTCATGAATTCAGCACTCCATAAAGCTGACATGGATATTTGTCTCAGTGGCATATGTTGTCTTTTTGATGAATTGAATATTAATACAAGACCTTGTTCTAATAATAATTTGTTTGTCTGCTATGGATTACGTGCAGGGAACAAATGATGATATTGTTGATTGGTCTCATGGGAAGAGGTTGTGGGAACTCTCAAAGGAAAAATATGACCCCTTATGGGTTAAGGGTGGAGGCCATTGTAACCTTGAAACATTCCCCGAGTACATCAAGTACTTGAGAAAGTTCATCAATGCAATGGAGAAACTCTCACTCACAAAGCAGACAGGCAAACAACTCACTCAAAATCCTAGTATTACTGAATCCAGACATAACAAATGCTTAAGATTTGGCAAAAAATAGCTTGATCTCTCTTTGAGGTTTGGGATGTAGGGAATGAATCTGGACCATGGTTTGATGGGGAGGTTGAACCCAAAGGCTAGTGGCACCCATGCTAGCTACTTTGATTCATGATTTGGCAGCTAATCAATTGGATTAGATTTGAAGCAAATCCTGAGTGTTTGCCTGGTTAATATAATGTACTTGATTTTGATATCTGGCAAAGTGGAGTTTGTGTAAAGGTCATCATCATTATCTCGGAAAACACCGAATGCTCCTATTTGTGTAGATTGCTTATATTTGATCAACATGTCTCACCATAGCTACGAGTGGCGTATTATACCAATCAAGAATTGCATGGTCGCCTTGTCTAATTGAATTAATGGCCTGTTAGTTTTCAAATCACTGCTATTTAGTATTTACACGATATGCCGATGAATATGCATAAAGCAATAGAATATCTGACATTGAACGCTTCACGAATAGGCAAGAAAGGGAAATAACTTGTAATTTAATTCTTAGAGTAGTTTGATATTTTTAATTTTTCTGATTTGCAATTATTATTTTCTTACACAGGTGTATCATTATTATTATTATTATTATTAGTGACTACCTGTTCATATTTTGTTTTATAATCTGTGAAGAATAAAAACAATAAATTTTTAAATAATAAATATTATATTATTATTTCTTAGTTTTAAGTGATTATTAATGTTTGTAAGTTTTATATTTTCAAATAACTAATTAAGTATAGTAACGATAATTGAAAATAAAAGTAACAACTAAAGTAGATTTTTTTTATAATGAGAATTTTTTTGGGTCCTCTATGACTTATGGTTTATGGGGGGATCGTAACTAAAATCATCGCAGTAGATTGGAGAGGACAATGAAGGTTTGAACTCACAACTACGCGACAAATAGAAAAATCACAACTTTTTATCTGGGTCCTAATGCAAGGAATTCAACAAATTCAGTTGGACCTAATGGAGGTCCACGAAGGGATACGGATAGCCGATAGGGGTCTATATACGAGGATATTTTCCATTCCAACTCTGTTGTAACCAAAAAATATTCTGGACTCCACTGACGCTTGAAGAACAAAACTAGTTTTTTGGAACTAGAGCCCAAGACAAGGCGATACCCCAGACAAGGCAAGAATATTTTTGGGCGAAGAAGTTAACTCTAAACCCGTTTGAATGGCCCAAATAAGTATATTCGATCATTTTAAACATTTGATAACTCGAACTCCTATTGGTCAGCATATAAAAAGAAAGTCTTATTGTCCCAAAAAATTTCCAAGTCCTGAGGATGCTTATAGGCCATAATTTATTCGGCCATAAATCATGAGTTGAAAATTATTCCAGCAACAATTGGTAACGCAAATGCCTAATGCAACAGCCCATAAAGAGCCGATCGAAAAGAAAAATTTATATTGCCAATCTGCGAAACTTGTCTATTGTAAACCCCCCCCCCTCTTCTCTCTCTCTCTCTCTCTCTCTCTCTCTCCCCCCTCTCCCCCTCTATCTCTCTCTTTTTTTTTCCCTGACGTGATCTGTTATAATCTAATCTAATCATATGACTGATTTAATTAGGCTTATGCCACATGACAACAAGCGCGGATATCGGGATTCAATTAGGCTAATGCCGTTTGTGTAGCATTCAATTTTGGAGTTTTGCTAAAAATGCAACAAATAAATAAAACAGTGTGATTTATTAATTTATCGAAAGAATAATAATTGTAACATATTACTTGGATACAAAATTCTGATAATATTTTTAATTATTTAGTATTTTTCTAAATTTTGTTTCAGCTTGGCAGAGTTTGATATGTGTAGAAATTTTAGTCAAATCAACTACGATTATATGATTTTGAGCGTACAAATTAAATATACAATAAATCAATAGCAAGAATGTGCAATGATGATTTGTTGTTTTGATTTCATAAACGTGGTCAACATTTTTTCATTAACGTGCGTGGATGGAGCATTTTTCGTATTTATGCGTAGGACTAGGGAGGCTTAGGTGGTGAGTAGTGTGTGACAATGAGATGATTGACTCATGCAGTACAAGTAGTACGGAGAAGCATCATGGTAATGCTAAATAGTGGCCCCCATCAAACTCTGTTTCAGTTTAGGTATCATATCAGAAAGCATTTGTCTGCACTCCACGCTCCACAGTGGAATCAGGTGGGTCCCACCATCCTCTTCCCAGCCTATCATAGTTCGAAACGTTGAGTGTTCGTAGACTGCCCCTTGTCCCATTCTGTCCCATAAGGAAGGGCAGATCAAATGTCCCTCTACTAGGCTCTAGCTTTCTACCCTTTTCTTCTGTTTCATTCATTCCCAGTTGACACCCGAGACAAATGCATTGTTGTTACCCTTTGTTATCCTTTCACATCCATGCCTCAATTAGCAAAGTAAAATGAGCTATATTTAAATAAAATGATGATTTTTTTATCTATGTATTGGGTTAGGTTACTCTAATGATTTATAGTATTGATCTTTATTATAATAGTGTCATCACTGTCATGTATGCAGAGAAGTATATATGGGTTAGAACAACAACAGCATTTGATAATTATACATCTAACAATTTTACATTTGATTTGAATTTTGCAATAAAATATGTCGTTTTTATGTTTAAATTCTATACGATTTTTTCAATAACCTTAGAGAACTCAAATCTAGGTGCACAAAGTGGTATACACAATATCCCTCTCTCACACGTCAGATCGACAATATTATATCTTTTTGTATTTTCATAACAATGAAGATACTATGCATGTCTCTTAATTAAAGATTTAATTACACACGGACATTTGCAACAAAAATTATGCATAACGAAAGTATACGTCCCTCCATGCAATACAATGCATGACAAAAAGTTTATGCTTTGCTTCTCGTATTCTATCTTTATACAAGTCGGACAATACCACCATTACAGTTGGTATCCGAAACTCTTGTATATGTATATATATATAGATGTTAAGATCTTTAGACTATGGGCCATGCTTATATGATCACTGTTGCAGCATAATAATAATAATGTTCAATATTTATTTTCCATTTTGAAAAACTTCAAGCATTTTTTGTTTGAATTTTCAGTTTTCTAGATTTTATGAATAAAATATTAAAAATTTTAAAAACCATGGACCTGTTTGATTTCAGTTTTTAGTTTTCATTTTCATTTTTCAGGATTTTGTAAAGGAAATACTGAAAGCTAGAATTTGTAGTTTTTAGAATTTTTAGTATTTCCTTTACAAAATCTGAAAACTGAAAACTCAAATCAAATAGACCCTACAAACTACCGTTTTCAATTTTCATTTATAGTTTTCAGTATTTTCTTCACAAAATCCTAAAAAACTAAAAATGAAAACTAAAAACTAAAACCAAATATACCCTTAACTCCCTGAATTTCATCTTAGGATGTTGGGTATCATGTTAATAATATATAGAGAGTGATTTGACTTTCGTCCTCCATCAATCAATACTATGTAGCAATATGAACTTGCCCTAAATCAGTCGACACTAGCACGAGCACCCCAACAGCGCCTAAGTTCTGAGTTCCATTGCTGACTTCTTTTTCTACCTCAAGAACCCCACTTATTGTCGAATATATATATATATATATATATATATATATAGAGAGAGAGAGAGAGAGAGAGAGAGAGAGAGAGAGAGTGTGTGTGTATTTGACATTTCCTTTTTTGAGAAATTTGTTAAATTTTTCTTTGTAAAATTTTTCTTTAATTTATTTGTTAAATTTATTTTATAGGCTTCTGAGTTTATGAAATTATTACACCAATATTCCTTGATGAATTTGTAAAATCATTATATCATTTTCCCTTTTATTCTACATTAAATTGTACGTTCAGAAAGGATAATGCGCCCACAAGGTAGAGCCAAGATGAATTTCACCAAATTTAAAAGGGTTAGTGTAATTTGTTCTATGTATAAATATTTATTTATAGAAACATACATGTTAATTCATATGTATACATCACCTTGTTATAATTTACAACATATTTTGTGTATATTGTTGGGTTTAAAGTACAAATCATTTAGAAGAATGAGACATAATAATAATAATTGACTTTTAGATCATTTGATTATAAAAATTATAAACACTAGCTCTTTCTTTAACAACTTAAACAATTAATTAGGTAGGGTACATGTGGGTAATTTTATATCTAATACAAATATCACACTAAAATAATAAATATAATTAGCACTTCTCCCTCGTTATCATGATAAAGCATCACCGTAGGGTGTATCATGGAAGTATGGAAAACAAGTACAAAAGCGCACCTCAATCATTATGGAGGAATGTTTTATTTGCAGATGAAACACAACATGTCTTTCTAGTGTGTGGGGTTCGGTCTTTCCTTTTTCTGTTTTTTTTTTTTTTTGTGTTTTTTTATAAGGGAAAAGGGAGGTGGCTCAGTGAAGCTTCAATTACAGGTGAAAACGTGGCGAGAGATGTTTAGGATTTGGAAGATTCAGATTCTGGGAGAGAAATTAATAAAGAAGGTGTTAGAACAGTCTCATTGTGTGGCTATTTATTATTTTGTCTCACTCGGTCACTCCCTTGGTCTTATAGCAGGAGCTCAAGTATATTTGGCTTTTGGAACATTTAAGAAGTGGGAACGAGAGAAGAAACCTGAGATTATTTTGCATATTTAGTAGCAATGCACATGGATTGGGGATGGAGGAAGCAATAAATTGAAGAATGAATTCAATAGTTTCAGCCTTAGGCTAGGCTAGGTCCATCTTCTTTCTCCTAAAAGTAGTAATGCTTTAGAGGGTGTGTGGTTTTTATAATGTTTTTACATTCCTTGAACCTAAAAAGTAAGGTAAGATTTCCATATTTTGTTCGCATATTAAAAAATGGTATTCTCCAGAAAGTTTCATTCCTAAGAATAAAAATACCTCTATTTTCTTTTACACTCTATTTCACGGGAATGTTAAATTGCTTTAAAAATATTTTAGGAAATAAAAAGACTAAGAGTACATTTGATTTGTAAAATATTTTATTTTTTATTTTTTGAAAAGAATTTTCATTTTCAGATTTTTAAAATCAGAAAATGCATTTGGCCTGGTTTATGCAAGTAAACTCTATTTTCGAAAAATAAAAACAATAAAAATGTTTGGTTGGTCTATTTTCAAAATCAAATTTAAGATAATAATATTATATCTGTTATTAAATAATAAACATTTGATTTACATTGGTTCATTAACTAAAAAGTTTCATAAAAGTCTAGAATAACTCTGCAAAATATCAAGATTAGAATAAAATAAATTACTCACTTTCAAATTTTTTTTGTTATGTTATCAATTATTATGTTGTGATTTGTATATGAAAAAATATTTAAACAATTGAATATTATTTTATTGCTTATTTAAAAAGCTGCTTGAAATTTGTTTCACATTTGTTAATCATATTAATATATTATAGTTGGGAAAACAAAGCAAGCATTTTCTTTTAATCAATCTAGATAGTGTTTTCATCTTACTCTAGTGGCTCCTGGAAAAAGGAACAAAATATTGTTTCAAACAAAACAAAAACAGCTCCATAATCTCTCCAATCAAAACCTTGAAGTGAACATTATAACTCGGAACAATATCAACCTTACTCCCCTCAGTCCCAAAACCTTCTTCCTGAAACTATAACAACATCACGTTGGAGAACCCCATCACGCAAGCTGTAAACTGCCCAATAGTCAAGATATGCCAATGGCGCTTTGTTAGCCTTCAATAGCTCCTCCTTGCAAGGGATCGAGAATGTGTATTCTTGCATGGGTTCCAATGGAGTACGACAGAAGGGAGAAGAAACTTGTAGCGAGGTCTTTCTTGATAGACGGAAGTAGGAAAAGGAAATAAAAGTCATTATAACTACTAAAATGCCATCGTGTTTTGGATGAAAATGTGTTTTAGAAACTGATAAAAGGTTTTTTTAAAAAAAAAAAGAAGTGAAAAACAACAAAATGATGTTTTCAAAATTTCCAAGGAATATTTTCTACAAAACTTCATCAAACCTATTTTCTTATCTATTTTCATTTTTATTGAAATTGAAAATGAAAAATATGTAAACCATACACAATCCAAATTGCCCAAATCGAGCCTTCGTCAGACTGTGTACTATACCTTGCTAGACCACTGTCAGAGCTCACGGGGCCCTATCGGAGCTACACCATTTTATTATGGATATTTTAGAAAAATATATTTATTATAGAAAATGTCACTTGATTGTCATAACCCGTCTATAAAACTTGACTGGCACGTGAGGGTTTGAGTCTCCACGAAAACCTTTAGTAACATGACTAGCTAATATGCATAATAAATTAGATATATTCAAAATATCTCAAGTTTAACTAAATTCCATAATTCTAAAATTATTTTCAAAACATATATCCTAAATAAGAAACTGTGTAATAACCATAGTTTGCACCAAAGCCAAACATAATTAAATAAATGACTGAAATTCTCAAAATAACTAGAATGCATGTCCGAGATCCTGCCTACATGGTTATTGGAGCACTGTTAAACTGACATAACTAATAGTAAGCTCCACTCCAAAGTGAAGCTCACCAAAAGAACCTGTGGCAGTACTGGTGAGGATCCTGTGGTGCAACTGAACCTATAGTTATATATGTAGAAAGAGGAAAAGATAGGGGTGAGCTCATCAAAACTCAGTGAGTGAGTCTCTACTCATAACCTACGTGGGACAAAAAAATATATATAACATATATATGCAACTGATATAAAACATTTTATATATAATTATATATAACAGTTCGGAAAACAATAATTTAACTAAATCCATGGCAGTTACTAATAGAGAAACAAGAGATGTTCTGTACATAAATATATGAGCTGAATAACTGAATTTGAGCTAATGGCTAATCTGATGGGCACCTATATAGGTCCTATAAATGGACATCGCACCGGGTTCCTTACTACGGGTGAGCTAGTCCTCTAGCGGGCCACTTGGTACCAAGGTTAATGATCTATCCTGCAACCATTAACTCGCTAATCTATTTCTCACTATTTATTGGCTAAAAACTAATAGCAACAAAATTCATTGTTCTTACAGTTCATATAAAACTGAGATTCATGAAACTATTTGGCAAATAAAATAAATCTAGATCATACATACAATGGGCATGGTCTCATAAGTTTTCAAAAATAATAATTTGTCACGATAATTATAAAGCAATAATTTTCTAAAATTTTTATAATCCATAAAGACATATTTCTTGGCAAAAATCATTCCAGAATTTCATAAATAATTTATATAATATGGGAAAAATAATAATAATGATAAAAAATATGACCATGAGCTTAAATCCACTTATCGTTGGTAGTCGGGAGTGTGCTTCCACTGAAAATTTCATCTTGAGGAGCAGGAATGACACTAGTAACTGCTAAATAATATAATGAAAACATAAGCAATATGATTCTATCATCCAAACTGAGTTTGGGATGGTAGAAAGGAAGAATATTGAGAGAAAATCATGCCTAACAGTGTTTAAACTCACAAGTTATATAAAAAAGGGAGGAACTTACTAAACTCCATGAAGATCATTTACTAGAAGAGATTAATCGGAGGAAGTTGAGAGTAACCACGCCTTTCTCTCTAGAAAAAAAATTCTTGGGCTCCTAGGGTTCTTAGAAGAATGTTTAGAAGTATTATGATGTGCAAAACATATACTAGGAGACAACATACAAATCGAGAACGGATCTGTCAACGTCCCGTGTATGTGCATGCGGAGATGGACAATGGGCTTTGCTATTTATATATATAGCCACTTAAGATAACATGCTAACTCTTACCCACTTTTTTTTTTTGAAACCATAGAAATAATAGTAATAGTGCTAACCACAATAAGGTTAGATGCACTACTAATCATATAATAATATCATGTTACTATTATATCTATAGTTAAAAAAAAAAGAAAGAAAGGAAGAGTTAGCATGTTATCTTAAGTGGCTATATATATATATATAGCAAAGCCCATTGTCCATCACTGTGTGCACATACACAGGACCCTGATGGTTCTATTCTCGATTTTTATGTTGTCTCCTAGTCTGTGTTTGGCATATCATAATATTCCTAAATATTCTTCTAAGAACCCTAGCTACCTAACCTTATTTGATTAATCTCTTTTGGTAAGTGATCTTCATAAAATTTAGTCAGTTCCTGCTTTTTTATATAACTTATGAGTTTAGGCACTGTTAGGCATGATTTTCTCTCAACAGTCTTCCTTCCTATCATCTCAAACTCAGTTTGGGTGATAGAATCTATGGGTATTCATGACCCGTCCCGTCCCATTAACCCGGCCGGCCGAAGCTCATTGGGATGGGTTCGAGTCTTGCAATTTAACCCGGTGCACTTTTCGGGCCGGGTTTGGGTCATACGTCGGGTTAACTCGACCCGGTCCAAAGTCAAATAATCCTTTAAGATATATATATATATATATTAAAAATAATTTATGAAAAATATAAGATTTTAAAGTTCAATTAATATATTTTACATAACTTGATATTATTGCTACATTGATATAGTTTATTTTGAAACCTATATAATAAAATATCCCTAAAATTTTGTTACTTACTTGTAAAATTTTTATAACTTTCCTATGTACAATATCTAAATTCTTATATATTGTTCGAATGCCTGGTTGACCTGGGACATAGTTGGGTCATTATCGGGTCAGGTTTGGTTTTTAAAATTTGATCCGGTCTAAAAAACGGGACGGGTTCAGGTCTTGTCCAACCCGGCCTAACCCGTCCCTTATACACCCCTAATAGAATCAGATTATTTATTTATTTTTTATATTGTTTGGTAGTTACTGCTATCATTCCTGCTCCCCAAGGTCAAGTTGTTAATGGAAGTGTACTTCCGGCTATCAACGGTGAGTGGATTTAACTTCATGGCCATACTTTTGATTACTATGATTATTTTTCCCAGATTATATAAATTGTTTATGAAATTCTAGAATGCTTTTTGCCAAGAAATATGCCTTTTATGAATTATAGAAATTTTAGAAAATTATTGTCTTGTAGTTATCATAATAAATTATTATTTTAGAAAACTCATAAGACCATACTCGTTGTATGTATGATTTAGATTTATTTCATCAGCTAGAAAATTTCATGAATCCCAATTTTTTATGAACAGTAAGAACAATGAATTTTGTTGCTATTAGCTTTTAGCTAATAAAATAGTGAGAAACAGATTAGCGAGCTACTTGCTGCTGGATAGATTGTTAACTTTGATACCAATGGTCTGCTAGAGGACTAGCTCACCCACAGTAAGGAATCCAATGCGGTGTCCATTTATGGGACTTGGATAAGTGTTCATTTATGTGCAGAATATCTCTTGTTTCTCTACTAGTTACTGCCATGTATTTAGTTAAATTATTTTTTTTAGTACAATTATATGTAATTATATATAAAATATTTTATATCAATTACATGTATATGTTATGTATTTTTATTATTGTCCCACGTGGATTGTGAGTGGAGGCTCACTTACTGAGTTTTGATGAACACATTCCTCTCTTTTCCTCCTTCTAATGATACAACTACAGGTTCAGTTGTACCACAGGATCTTCCCTAGTAGTGCCATAGCTTCTTTTGGTGAGCTTCGCTTTTTCGTGTAGGGCTTACTATTGGTTATGTCATTTAACAGTGCTCCAATAATTGTGTAGGTATGATCCCAGACATGCATTCTAATTATTTTCAGAATTTCAATCATTTATTTAATTATGTTTGGCTTTGGCCCAAATTATGGTTATTACATAGTTTCTTATTCACGATTTATGTTTTGGAAATAATTTTAGAATTATAGAATTTAGTTAAACTTAAGATATTTTGAATATATCTGATTTATTATGCATATTAGCTAGTCATGCTATCAGAGGCTTCCATAGAGACCCAACCTCTCAAGTGTCCGTCACATTCTACAAGCGGGTTATGACAAAATAGTATCAGAGCAGTACATCTCCCAGTATGGTGTGGTTCAGGGACGAACCAAGCGGAAGTTGGTGGGCATGTAGTGCCCGGGACTGACAAGAGCGAAGAGTGATCGCCGGTGCAAGAAGACACGAACAAGAGCGGCTCCTGGCATGTTTCTAAATGGAGGGGTACATGAATGAACCGATTAAACACCATAATGAGAAAGATCTTGAGACTGTGTAGGTATGAGACTATACAATTAATGATGACTTATATGAATTGATTGGTACTACCTATACCAACAAGATGCATCTTCTTTTCGGTAGCCATCACTAAAGAACTCTACAGTTAAGCGTACTTGACTTATAGAAATTTTGAGATAGGTGACCTACTAGGAAGTTTTTTTAGGAAGTGTGTAAGTGAGGACAAAGTATGCAGAAAAGACCCGTGTTAGTTTGTGGGGACAGTCGTTAATCCATAAAGTAGCATGAGATATTGCGTACATTGATATGCCAAATGCGTTTATATTATATTCCCATAAATGTATACATCCTATGAATCACACAACCCCTTATAATAATTTTTTTATTCAATCAAAATTTACTTAGATTCAAAGAAAGTAATTAAATGAGTCAATGGAATAAAGATAACATGTCTATCCAATTCTTCAAACCATTATGTCAAAAAACTCATGCAACAAAATTTTCACACACTAGTATTTTCCTTTTCCTACCTCCCTTGCTTCACTAAAAGCCAATTCATAATAGTACTGCATTTTTATACAAATTGAAATAAACAGTAATGTATGGACACAATTAATAAAAAAAAGTAATGTGTGGACATACACTCATGATAAAATTAAAAAGACTAAATACCTAAACTATCAGATTTATAATAGAGGATAAATTAGTCCATCAGATTTGAAAATTTTCATGTTAGTCTCTCAAATTTTACAAATAGGGATAAATTAGTCCTTTCATCAAATTATTGTATTTGAAGTGTTAACAAAAACATCCATGAATTCTTTTAACTTGTTTACGTATGCTGTTAATTTTTACGGTGAATGCTAACTTGCCTCACATTTTTGTTCTGCATAGAGCAAATGAGAACTTAAAATCAAAATCTTTCTTCTAAGCAAAAAGCTGTGATGAGAGAGAAGATGAAAATAGCATAGACGGTTTTATTTAGAAGAATGAGACAAATTAGAACCTACTATGAAAAATAACAGTATACGTAATTAAGCTAATAGAATATAACTCAAATGACAAATTTACAAAGGAATTAACTTATCCCTATTTCTGAAATTTGAGGGATTAGTATGAGATTTTTCAAATCTGAGAGATTAATTTATCCCTTACTATTAAATTGGAATTTTACTCAATTAAAAATCAAACCTCACCAACACAAGTAAATGTGTTAAATGTAAAAGTTAAACAAATTCTATACAAGAATTCTGAACGATACTAATGATTTAATTTGGACTTTCCAATAATATTGGGCACACCTTTTAATTGGTATTATAATTTATAATTTATAATTTTTTTCAATAGTTCTTATGAAGGTTAAATAGTTATAAAAATTATACAATTAAATAGATTTTTTTTAACAAATGTATTAAATCTAAAAATTCTTTCTAGAGGAGATAGGAGAAAGGGGAGGTGACAATCGAATATAGGATCACCTACTTAAAATGTAGGAGATAATTACAACTAGTAGACTATAGGTTCAACCATATTAAAAAAAATTAATAATGGGCCAAGATTAAATTATATTGGTTTAAATCTTGACAGACTTATATCACACAGTAATTTATTATAAAATAGATTTCTTTTTATCAATAATAGGTGAATTACAATTAGAGCATTGCTATTTGAACACCCAAAAGTGGGTGTCTAAGTGAGACACCCACTTTATCACCATTGGATGTGATGGATGGATGAAAATAGTGGGAACCACCATTCTATCCAATAGTGATAAAGTGGGTGTCTCACTTTTGGCTGTGGGTGTCAAAATAGCATTTTTGTTACAATTACCCGTCATGAGTTGCTTGTGTCACACCCGAAAAAAAAAAACGTACAAGTTGTTTGCGCAAAATTTTGAATAAAAATGCTGAACATATAATACAAGCGTAATAAATTAGTATTCACTTTTATACATTTTAAACATATTTGTTATTACATTATTTTTTATAAATATAAAAATATATCAAATGAATTTAAGTTAATATATTATTCAAATAATATAAGGATAATTATACTAATATAACTTGATCCATATCGTCTAATAATTATTTTAATTTGTATTTGAAAGATAATTGATTTTTTTTTTTGAGACTGTCAAATGTTTTTACATGTTTAACTCATTTAAATATAATTGTTTTTAGTAGAGAATCTCGCTTCAATTATTATTTTCTCAAAAAGTTAACAGGGATTAATCTACCTAAAGGGGATTAAACCCACATATGGCGAACCACAGTTGAAAGTTTGAAACCACAAACCGTGTCTTGAATAGTGTTGTCTTTAATTTCATAAAAAAAAAACTATTGTCTTTAATGGAGGATAACTGCAGAAAATTATAAATATGAAAAGATTCGATAAAAAGACATACCAGTTTTCTAATTACTAATCACAACATACTTTCTAATATGGGAAAAGTAAAAGTTGTAGGTCAAATATATAATTATATGATGAGATGAAGAAATAAATTAATAAATTGGATGAGGATTCTATTTATTTATTATTTTTCACAACTATCCCCTTATTAAAGTAATTTCTTTGTTTTTTTTTTTTAGTGCTAAAGACATTTCTGTTTGAATACTATGAAGCACTTAAACGTGAGCGACTGATAAGAATCCTTGTTTAATCATAAAAATTGGGACGATGAAAAAAATGACATAAAAAGTTATGGTATACTGATTATAATATGCATTTGTCTAGAAATAATATATAAATTTTACTTTTGTAAATTTCTTAGGAATTGATCACCTAATTTTGGTGAGGTGGTTATTAGATAAAATTCTCTCTAAAACAGTAAAATAACAACTTCAATATTCGGGATTCCTAATATTACACATATCGCTCTTTTTTCAACTATAGTTTATTGAATTTGACCCAAATACTAATTGAAGATGAAGTAAAGTTTAAGAAGATAAATTATATTTCATCCTAACAAATGCTAATAACTAATCCACAAAGTTAGTATGACTTTCTTTTAATAGGTGATTTGAAATTGAAATTTGAAAGGGTGAAATTGCTTGTTCCTCACTGCCATTTGATATAAAGGGGGGCAATAATATTCATCATCATGGGCATGGCTGGTTTTTATCATTTGCAAGAGGTATAATAGGCCATACGACTGCATTTGTGAACCTTCCAAGCTTCCATTTGATTGGTACTGGGCCTGGCATTTCAGGTTTCAGGAGACAAATAAAATCAGCACACGGACAACCATTAAGCTGACAAAACTGACTAATGATAACAGGTGCCCTTAAAAAATGCCTAGAATCATAGCCTACAATTTAGTAATATAAAAAAAAAAAAAAAAAAGAAGAACAAGAAGAAAGAATCATGGGCTGCAAGGAAAGATATTCTCAAGTATTTTGACTAAAATTCTGAATATATATACCCGAGAAACTAAATACAGAAACTGCATTTATTGCTTTAAACAAATCTTAACCGAATCAATTTTGAACTGACAATTATGACATGGCATGGTGCTTTTGGTAATTACATGCGATTTTAGGTGACTTTTTAAGTCCATCAAACCTCAATAAACCCGAAAGGAGCATCCCAACATGAAACACATTTATGATTTATCATAAGAAGAGGGCATGATTGGAAATCACATGCCCAAATAATGTCTGTTCTGAACTGCGGGTATACTATTGTTGTATTTAAGTTTATGGCTTAAAAATAAGAACTTGGAAACTGATGGGGATGTATTAATCAATCAATTGGACACGTGTTATACATAGTTACATACCAAAGTATCATTCCATTCAATCATATTTCCTAAAAGGAGTACTAATCCAAGGACTAAGGTCTGGTTCCAATTGTGATCAGTATAAAAGGGGAAAGAAAGGTGCATTATTGTATTCTATTCACGGCAACTATTAATATTTAATAATAAATATTAATAACTACTAATTAACTAAAAGGCATAGACTTTCCTGTTGTGTTGCAAGAGAGAGTTAACGACAAATGAAAGAGATAAAAAAACATTGACACCAGACAGAAACACCTTCAAAAAGGAAAACAAAATATTAGGATTTGTGTTTTGTTGGGTTGAAGCTGAATCCCCTTCTTCACTCTTTTCATTTTGCAGTCACCATCAACATCTTCTTGAGTTTCTTTTTTCACCCCGTCTCCTTGTTAATTATGATTGCTTCATCTTTTGGGGTAAAACAGGCCCTGAAAACAAGGTTTCTGCTATAAAGTTTGGAACTTTTTGCTCTGTGAATTGTGATCAAAGTCCCAGTGCTTGGTTTCTCATCTGGGTATTTTGGTTCTGGCTCAAGATGATTGTGAAGAATCAAAGGGGTGAACATGGGGCCAAGGATTGTTTTTCAGACCTCTTCCCAGTCGGTATGCGTGTTCTTGCTGTTGATGACGATCAAATTTGTCTCAAGGTGTTGGAGAAGATGCTTATGGAATGCCGCTATCATGGTACGTGAAGTTTCTGGTTTAATTCAGTCAATTCGAGTCTGCATTGGTGTTGGTCATGGTATTGGTGATCTTAAACTACTACATGTTTTCTTCGTTATTCTCCTCCCTTGTGATGCACTTTGAAGTTTTAGGCTTATTGTGCATGGAGAAACGCTTTGTTTGGTCTTTTGCATTCATCAGTTGACAATTTTCTTGCTTTCAAATTCAGAATTTTCTTTCTTTGCAAGATGGGCATGCTTTTAGTTTCAGTTCTCCTGAAGTTGAAGTTTTTCTTTTGAAAAATGTTTCTTTTTAAATGATTTTCTTGGTTTGCCATTTGGCACATTAGTATTAGGACAATTAATCCCACCCTTTTGATTATGCGTTTGTAATTTGATGAGTTGATCACTTTGATAGTGCATGAGGCCTTTGTATATCGTATATGATTCACTGTAGTTGTCTTCGTTGTTTCAGTTACTACTACTACGCAGTCAATCAAGGCGCTAGAGATGTTGAGGGAAAACAAAAATAAGTTTGACCTTGTTATCAGTGATGTGAACATGCCAGACATGGATGGATTTAAGCTGCTTGAGATAGTTGGACTTGAAATGGACCTACCTGTCATCAGTAAGCTCAAACACTTTTTTCTGGACATCTGTTCAACCTCATATTTACTTCTCCTCTCTCTGATGTGTTTAGTACAAAATTGATGAAAAATTTCCATCCACTTTCTGAATTCATTTTGTTTTAATTTTTCTTTTGCTCTTCCCAGAATTAGAGAGAAATCCAATATGAGAAACATGCGCTCTCTTAACTTGTTTTTTTCATTTAAATTGTGATCTAGTGTTGTCAGCACACAAAGATACAAATCTGGTGAAGAAAGGCGTTTTGCATGGGGCATGTGACTATTTGCTGAAACCTTGTCGAATGGAGGAACTGCAGAACATATGGCAACATGTATTCCGAAGGCAGATTGATTGCAAGGAACTGAACAAGGCCTCCACTGAGGAGAAGGCCTGCAATATGGCCAGTGAGGGTAGTCAAGGAATTGCTTCAGAAAATAATGCTGATGAGAACAAAAAACCGGGTAAAAGAGAGAAGGAAGAAGATGAGGAAGAGGGGGAAGAAGATGGTGACGAGAATGAACAAGAGGATGAGGAACGTTGGACTCGGAAGAAGCCTCGTTTGCTTTGGGTTGTTGAATTGCATAGCAAATTTGTTGCTGCAGTTAATCAGCTTGGCCTTGAGAGTGAGTTTATGTGACCATGAAGATTTACCTTTCCCATTTTGTTTGACTTGAGAACAGAACATGGCACATAGATGTAACAGTTTGATACCAAATATGAAATTTTTGATAACATCATCATTCCTTACATGATATTTCTTCAACTGTTATTGCAGAGGCTGTTCCTAAGAAAATACTAGAGCTGATGAATGTAGAAGGGCTCACAAGGGAAAACGTGGCAAGCCATCTTCAGGTATAAATTCAATTTTTTTTTCCCTTATCACAAATTTCAGTTTACTTTATGATTAAAATGAAAATCAAACCCCCCCCCCCCCCCCAAAAAAAAAAAAAGGGTCTTTGGTTGTGGATCTTGTAATGTGATAATTGCACATAAGCCCATTATCATTTTGAATTGCAGAAATACAGACTGGGTCTAAGAAAGGCAGCTCAACAAGCTAGCACGGTTGCTGCAATGGGTGGTAGTGATCCTTACCTGCAGATGGCTTCACTAGATCCATATGCATCCGGTTCACGAAGATTCCCAAGCACCACATTACCATCTTATGCATCTGGTGGAATTTTTTCTAAGCCGAACTCCCCACCTGGCTACGACTTGAGAGGAATGAGTTCTTCTGCGCTGGTACAGCCTGATCAGTCGCAAAACATGAACGGCTCCATAAAAGCACTCGGAAGCATCCAGTCATCCATCTTTTCTGCAAATCAAAGCACAGATTTATTACAGGGAATTCCAACGTCAATTGAAGTCAACCAGTACCAGCAGAGCAACTATAGAGCTGGTATTAGGCAGTTAAGACCAACTGATTATTCAAGTGTATTCACAGTTCCCTCTGTCTACACAAAGAGTAGAGCTACAGTTGGTAATGGAAATAATACTCTATCTTGCTTCTCAAGTAATCATTTGCCAGTACAAGGAAACTCTACACTAACACATAATTCAGTAGCATTTAGAAATCACTCTCCTCTTGGAGCTGCTTCTGTGAGCACTGACCCTTCTGACACTGGCATCTGTGGTGCGTCTAACAAAAGCATGCAGACTGCGGCTCAGTTAGCCAAGTTTCCTGCCAATTCTTTGCCATTGAGTCAAGCTTTCAATAGTGGTCAATTGCCTCAAAACAGCTTTAAGTTTTCCTCCTCCGCTTCTCATATTGGGAACATTCCTTTTGATTTTTCTTCCAGAAGGGCTGTTGTTCCTTTTGATGAATCTAGAGGCGGTCTTCAATGCCAAGAAGGCTTGATTGGGAGTCTCGTACAGGCTTCATATTCCACCCCTCAGCAAAGTTGGCTACAACATAAGCAGGATTACAACGAAAGCAAGAACCAAACCTTAAATTCGCTGGTTTCTCCTAATGGAGACACTAATTCCTTGGGGCAGACTTCAAACCAAAATATCACCAATGGCATCAAGAGAGTTGATGCATCTTTGGCTGGCCAAGTGAATGAAGCTACTCCACCAACCAACCAGTGCCCTGAACCTGAGAAATTATGTTCACATCCAGGAATGAAGCCAAATCATGCCTGCATTTTGCAGCAAGTGGAGTCCCAAGAAGGAGTCATTGAGAGTGACTTTGAGTCCTTGGACGACATATTGGGCGACTTGGTCAAACCGGTATGACCAAATATCCTTCTTGTGCTTATTCAAAGTCTTAAGAGAAATTACAAGATTTTTTTAAAATTTTTTTTAATTTTTTTTAATCCTTTAATGATATGTTTGGTTGGGGGAGTAAAAATGAGGGTAAATTTTCAATGATTGAATTTCATGTATAATTTTACACATAAAACTCAATCAAGAAAAAATTTATCCCAATTTCTACCTTCCAACCAAACATACCCTTGATAGTTTTCTTATTGCAATGAATCAATTAACCTGATTCACAACAATCATATAACTTGTTCTTAGATGGATAGAGTAGAACCATAGTGCAAAAAGAGAACAACTACAACAACAAAGCCTTTTACCATTAGGTGGAGTATAATGGAAAATGAGTGTACGGTAACATATTAGGTTTATCCCGTATATATTGTTATATTTTCCTTTCTTTAACTGCTGAAATTTACTTTGCAAACTCCTTGTCTTCCCTACTTTTTCCAGCAAAGTTCAAACTCACGAACACATCCTAACATAATTTGTATATTTTGTTTGGGATATGTAAGAGTGTGTGTGTGTGTGGGGTGCTGTGGAGCTATATTATACGGAACTTATGCTGACCCTACAATTTGATTTTCAGTTTTGGTCTAAAATGGAAGCATTTAGCATTTGTTTTATTTGCTTCATTTCATTAGAGTCTGCTTATGATGCAGGAGCACCATAGGATTCTATTCATGAATGATGAATTGGAATTTGATGCTGACCCTGTTCTATCATGTGTCTGATTCCCTTCTGAATAAGCAAGAACCCGGAGGCATCAAAGTCGTGGAAGTCCCTGGATTATGCACTTTCTCTTTTATGTACTTAGTTTTTGTTTTCTGCTTTCAGAAATTTTCAGGCCAAGATTTTCCATGCTCGTAGAGTTACGGCATCAACATTCTGGACCTGCTTTTATTTTCTTTTTCGATCAAGCGAACAATATGACTTAGTTTTATTAGTCATTGGTTTCCCTGTCCCTCTCACAGGTTATGACTATTTGAGTAGGTGAGAAAATTAGGATGAGAACTACTTGTCTTCTTACAATAAAAATTTAGCAAGGTTGAAACTGAGTATTTCTCATTTATGCTACATTTCACTAGTTTTATCGACTTTTTAATTCTGAAAAATATGAATTGTTTGGTTTTTTATCTTGTCAGCATGAAATTTGGGGGGTAGAACCTGTCAAATGAGTGCTTTGCGGGTTTCAATAAAATCTGTCTCAAACGAATGAGAACAAAAACGAATTATACATAAATCCACGTAAATCCGGTTCCCGTGAGTCAGTGAGAAACGGCTTACTGAACTACTTTTAGGTGATAATGATTAATGATTAATGGTAGAGTCATGCCACTCTTTATACATCGACCTAACAATTGTTTGGATGTAAAGTTATGAGTTGAAAATTTTGGCATTTATCCTTAGGTTGCCGTTCGATTTTTATGATTAGGACTCATGTTGGCATCAACATTGATCATTACCCTAATGGCAACGACCAGGAAACTGAAGTGTCACTCAGTTGTGCAACTATTAAGATTGGTCATTCACTTAGCCCTCCAAATAATTCAAGAGAAACACGTGTTGAACTAGTGAACTATCATTTGTTTTGGATAATGATAATTACTTCCCTATAATCTCTTCCGCATACTATCGTTTGCTTTGGATAATGATAATTACTTCCCTATAATCTCTTCCGCATGTCACGCAATAATAGTGTATCCCATTATAATTTCTTGACAATTTCACCTCATTTTAATACTTTAGTTCTTAAATAACAAATGCTGCATGCACATATTTTAGTTATCAAAAGATTTCATCGTTTTTTAGCATACTAATCATTGGAAAAATCGGTTCTTAGCATATTAACCGTTAATCCGCAAAAAATAATTCCTTTTTAATATATTAATATTTTAGAGACTAATGTGTATATAACTTTCTTGTTAGAGGACTAATATGTTATAACATGAAATTTTTTTTAGCAGTGAAATGTATATAACTAATCTTTTAAGGACTAAAGTGTTATATGCAATGATCAATTATTCAGACAAAAATACATGGAGCTATTTTTTCCTCCGTTGGAAGTTTGTTTCCCTACCCGCGTAAAATTTCTAATAAGAAAAGCAGCATGTCAACTTTCACCACTGTGAAACTGGATACAGCTTCTCACCTCACATGACAAAGGCATTGCCTCCTTAATTCCTCAAATAGACAAAAATTATACAGCCATTGGATTGCATGTAGATTTGTACAGAAAGAAATTGGTATGAATTTATATAGATCAAGGAAAAAAAACCTTGCATTTTATGCATAAATTGATGTTCATATAGCGTTATCTTAATTTGTAATGCATGGGATTTGTCGCATATTCCTTAACAAGAATAGGAGTATTTGCAAGAATTATCTTTCATTTTAATGAGATGTTTATAAGATAATATTGACTGTGTACGAACTATGAACTCACTAGTTAGTGATAAGAACTAAGAAGTGACCTTTTGTGTTTAACTTAGCTTTTCATTTTTCACTAATATCTTATGTTACGCCATGATTTTACGCTTTCATCGGGATATGGCTGATTATAGACTGCTGATTTGGCCATACTGGCTGAATCATGAGTCATGAAGTTCCCAAATTTTCTACTAAGCTAAGGGGTGGTTCTTGCAGAGATTTCATGGACTGTTGCAACCTCTTGCAACTCCAGTTTTTCTCTGATGGCTAACATAGTAGTCCTGGTTCAAAATTTGGTCAAGAAAATAACCTTATCAAAATTTTCTTTATTAGTGTAATTCTGCTTAGATTCGCAGGTGTGAAGCACAACACTTCAAGATCAGAGATCATTTTATTGTTAAAAAGCATGCTGACAATTAAAATGTGTTGGAACATGGTAGAATGGATGACTTCCCCAATTTTTCAGTCCAGTTTTAACTATTTCTTTTCTTGCTATCTTCCATCTCCCTAAGACTAACTAACAAATAAAATCATTGGAGGAGAATGCTTAAAATGAACTTCCAATTCCTGAACTAACACATGAATGATTTCTAATTCTAAGTTTTTGTACAGCAACCCTCCCAACCTCAACCAACGAACAAAAAGATTATATCGGGCTGTACAAGACCATGTCACTTGACACTTCAATGCCAAGAAAAACGAGCATTATGGTCTCGTGCACTTAAAACCAAAAGTTGGTGGAATTTCATAATTGATCATTCCATGTGAACAAGTTTTTGGGCATCCCTACCCTAAAACTGAAAACATAAATCAATGAATAAACTTCCTACATTTTCTCCTTAGTTTCCAGAGATTTTCCCCTTTTCATTCACTCAATTGTAACTAAAACACATCAAGCAATCTACACATAAAAATGACAACCAAGTGCATGAGGCTCCCATTTGCTTGGACTTAGGGCAGATAGATGTATGCAACCTTATCCCCACAAGCAAAGAGACAAAATTGATCATTCAATACGAACAAGTTTTTGGGCTTCCCTACCCTAAAACTGAAAAGAAATAAATTAATAAATACATAAACTTGGCACCATTCTGCATTTTCTCCTTCATTTCCAAAGATTTTCCCCCAATTTCCATCACTCAATTTCAACCAAAAACACATCAAGCAATCTACACATAAATGGAGAAGAAAGAAACAACCCAAATGCGATAGATAAAAAAAGCGTATAAAAATAACAGCAACATACACAACTATATATCAAGACAGAACCTGCATTGAGCTAATAGCTAGCTGCATCATACGCTATTGACCAGCACCACCCTCTTCTTCCAACTTCTTCACATAAGCCTTGAGAACCATCACCACATCTCTCGCCGGAGCCTGAAGCGTGCTAACAAGAGCAGAAGCAGGGCTCTTCAACGACCCCAACAAATTAGCATAAATCTCAGCGCGCGTGGGAAGAGTCTCCAACTTCTTGAACTCGTCAGGGCCATAGAACTTCCCTTCGAAAACAGCACCAGTGAAATCGTTGTCCTCGAGCTTCTTCTCCTTCTGGAAATCCCTGTAGGGCTTGATTGCTGCTGGAATCTCCTCTGTGTGGACGAAGAGCCACACGTTCATGCCCTTCATGCAGGGTTTGAGGGATTCCCAGCTAGTGCCTTCCACGGCCTTGAAGACGAGGGTGTTCTTGGCAACGAGGAGTTTTGTGGTTTCGGGGAGGGATTTGCGGAGGTCCTGGAACTGCTTGACGGTGAAGCCCTTGTAGTTGATGCCGGCCAGGAGGTAGCAGTTCTCGAGCTGTTGCTTCACGGTTTCGACGGTTTCTTCTTTCTTTGTGCGGGAAATGGCGGCGGTTATGGAAGGCAGATGGTGGTGGCGGCGGCGGTTTCGGAGTGTGGCTCCGGGTTTGGAGGATGGGGGAAGGGTGAATGGGTTAATGGGTCGGTTGAGGAGTTGGAAAGGTTGGGTTTTGGTGGAGGGAAGGGCGAAGCTCATTATAGTGGCTGTGGCATCCATGGTGGTGAGAAGAAGAAGAAGAAGAAGAAGAAGAAGAAGGGGGAAAATTGGAACTTTGGGTTCTTATCTTATCATTAATTCATCATCGCTTTGTTTCTCTGGTGTGGTTCAGTGGTTGTGTCCTGGCTATACTAGTATACTTCTAGGATACCGATACACTAGCCGTTTTCACCAATGAAAATTTGAGACTTGGTTAAAATTTTATTTTTTAATGTTTTATTTGAGAAAAATATTATTTATACTCATAGGATGTGAAATACCATGTTAACTCACATATTATTTACCATTGAATAAAATATGGACTCTATTTAAATGGGATCCACCCCCCTTTCAATAATAAATGAAGTGTGGATCAATACAATGTCCCACATCCAAATAGTATAAATATCACAATTTTTTATTTTATAGTTTTGCCCTTACTATTTGCTAGTGCGTTTATTACAGGGCAAATTATCTTACTGTCTTGTAAGATTGATAAAACTCTATCGTGGCTTCTCTTACATATAAAATTGGTTAGAAAATTTTTTAAGTTGAGAAATTATTATATTGATATTTGTTGTGTTTGTAAAATTATTATATGGTTCTGCCCTTTTCTCTAATCCATATTGTATTTCGTGGAGATTAATGTCATCTAAATAAATAAAAAAGAGCAAAGTGAATTTCACTTCATGGAAGAGGATTTGTGTAATTTTCCCTTATTTTATTGAGATTTGCCAGCTTGTTTTGGTTTTTATAGATTTTCTGTTAAAGAAAAAAATTATTCCCACAGTTTGTACTATTAAAATTAGATAACGTTATATACTGTTGTTGTATAAATAATAAACAATAGTGTATACTTTTTATGAATAGTATAATATAATTAGGTAATGATACAAGCAACCTACGAAAATTAATCTCAATATATTATAAGATATTCTCCATTGTTAGAAAATACCTATCAGCAACTAAATTTTTGTTTTGGTGTAAAATTTACTTTAACACTCTCAGTTAGTGAAAAATAAATTCTTTATAATTTATATTCACTAGAAGTAAATTCCTTGCTGGTTTCAACAAAATCTGTGTCAGCATGTATGTCCTGTTTGGATGAGAAATTGGAAAAACTAAGGCGAAAATTACTTTGCATGTACACAATAGGATGAGAAAGTGAAAAACAAAATACAATTTATTCAATTTAAGTCATGATTTAGATAAAATTTAATTTTAGACCTCCTCAGATATGCCTCATTTCTTCTGTAATCTGTTGAGTAAATGTCATCCTTGTGCAGTTTGGAAGTAGCAAACTAGCTGTAGTAATTGTTGCTGGAGGGTGTGCAGAATCTAAGGTAATGCACAATATTTTGAGGAACTTGATTCTCCAATTGAGTGGCTGGCATGATCTTATGAAAGATATGATGCAAAGTGTTCATATGACTAAAAGAATACCAGTAAGAATATAACATCCAAATATACATTTGTGAAAGGGAAAAGTTATTGAACGAATTGAGCCATCAGAAGGAACTCTAACCTGAGACACAGAGATTGGCCAGGGCTGTGTAAGGAGGACAAAAATCAGGAAAACGAATTAGTAGACAAGTAGTAAAATTTTTATCTCAAAAATAAAAAGAAATCAAAACATACATATGTGCCTAATAAACACTATAATGTGAAAACATCAGAAGTGTATAACATGAAAATGGGACAATTTGCTTTGGCATTGTTTTCTCCCTCAGACTAACCACTATAAAATAGACAACCACTGAATCTTAATTTTTCTTTTCTCTTCCTTGTAGTCATCCCTATGCTCAAGCAAAGCGCCCAAAGCTGAGAGCCCGGCATACCAGCCGAAACACAGCGTGAAGAGCTGCGAAATGAAACTGATTTCCTTCCCAATTTTCTTGCAAATCATACACCAAAAATAATATAAAGAACCAAACCCAAAAAGGGCTAATAAACAGAGGAGAGTGAACAAAATTTAACACTAGCAATACGGAAAACAGAACAAAAATCTGAAACTTGATTAGTGGGTTTGAACCACCATGCAAAAGAGAATGTTAGAACTTAGAGAGGTCACTAATAATAACAGGAGAAAGGTGGAAGAAGGAGAGAGGAGGAGGGCAGCGACAAGTGCATGGGGTGCAGGAGGGCTTGACAGTGACAGTGCAGTTGAATCTCCAGTAGAGAGAGGGGCCACACACACCCAAAGCTGAGACTGCTACACACACCACCAAACAGCACCACCACATGCAACCTCCACTACTATCAGATCTCCTCCTTGTCATCCCTCTATCTCTCTGTGGAGCTCAACTGCGTAATTCTAAGGTGCCACAAAGAATGAGAATGTTGTATGTTAATGAATGCTGCATGAACATGTCAAGTCAGTGACCCGGCGTCTGTGCACAAATGAACTGTAACATAATGGAAACATTATCATTTATTATATTGCTGCGCATGGCACCCATACCTCTCTCACACCTACCATAGTTTGGCTATATATACGCAATCTGGAATTATATACCACAAAAAGTATGAATGGTGAGCACATCAGGCTCATATATGAGAAACCATCATCCTCGTGTTATTACATTAGCTATTGGTGGAAAGCACCGAGATGTTTTCAATCAACATTGATTTTTAAATTAAGATCTTCAGGACAATTCTTAGGTGACTTAAGCGAAAGAGTAAAATCAAAATGGCAATTCTCTACTCCGGAAGAAACAAATTATGACGAAACTCGTGGTCATGGCAAAGGCCACAGAGGCAGGGAGGTTTGCGGCCTCAGTTAGAGACAAAATGGAATTGGAGAATGGAGACACGCAGACAGTATAGAATTATAGATGTCATAAACGTAATGTGCTAGAATTAGACAACTTTTTTTCTCGGCCTTTGTCTTTTTTTAATGTCGGAATCCAGTATCCACGGGCAATAGCAATGACAAATCCCCTCGTTAAGTAAGCTCTTCTAAGAAGATAAATAGTTTGCCACGAAATATGCTCTATTTGCTTGAGTGAGCCAACAAGGTTAAGTCAAGGTCCGATAGTAGTCTTTTCCCCGTTTTTTCGTTTGTTGGTCCTTAGCAGCCCGGGTAGACATTGGAGTAAGAATCTGGTTCTAGGGAAATGCCCATCACTAAAGGTCCAAATCTGGTCTGGCAGAAGCCCGCTCCAGTTATCTTCGGGGTAAAGCCCACATTGTATAAACTACAAAAGCTTTGCATTTGATCCAGTCGTCCAAGATGACAAGAGTTTGTGTCATCGATTGTACCCATTTATTTTTCTTAGGGTTTTTTTTTATGAAATTACTCTTTTATGAAAGGCACGCGGCTTTGTCGCTGATTCATTTCATTAATTCATACTTCTGTCTCTTTTTTTTTTTTTTTCAAAAAAAGAAGAACAACAATACCATGTTTGAACTTATCTATATTTTTGGCAAAAAAAAATCTACTCAAAATTTCAGTGTATGTGGCTTCTTCATGTCCTTTCAAACGGCAATATATAGGCCAATTTTCAATAATGAAATTTAAGATAATAAAATTATTATCACTGTTATTATCACTATCAATTATGGGAAAGTGGTAAGTGGTTTCTTTTAAGCCACCTATGGCTTCAGCTACAAGCATTTGATTGAAATGACACAGTGGTCCATCATGCATATCTTGCCCGCTAAGCATTCTCTCTTGGGCTTCAAGGCTTCAAACCTGAATAGACACAATTTTGGCATATACCAATCAGGCCTATTAACGTTATTGCAAAGGAGAAAATGAAATGTGCAATCACAGGCTTGGCTTGTCTTGTTTCCATCTAGGGGTCCAAGTTTCGCACTCGAAAACTTTGACAAGTCGGTACACGGGAAATTACCACAACATACTAGAAAGTTCGAAACCATGGGCACTTTCCATATGAACCCGGCACATGTTACACGTGTAAGGCCTAAAATTCTCCACGCCAACAACGCCCTTGACCCCACATTGCTCCAACTACGCTAAGAGAATCTGAATGCATCATCCACCTTAAAACCTTATCAAAACCACCGCTCACTTTTGCATAAAACCCTCATACACCAAAGTGCTTGCGGACTCTGTTCTGTTATGCTCTGTCTCCCTTAAAAAGCTAAGTGTTAATTTATCAGTAGCATCCACAATGGCCAACAAAGAGATGAATGCTGTAAAGGGGTTGGACCTGAAGAGGTACATGGGTCGGTGGTACGAGATAGCATCTTTCCCATCAAGGTTTCAGCCAAGGAATGGTGTGGACACAAGAGCCACATACACTCTGAACGATGATGGGACCGTGCATGTGCTGAATGAGACCTGGAGTGATGGCAAGAGGGGCTACATTGAAGGGACTGCTTATAAGGCTGATCCGAATAGCGATGAGGCCAAGCTCAAGGTCAGGTTCTACGTCCCTCCATTCTTGCCCATCATCCCTGTTACTGGGGATTACTGGGTTTTGTACATTGATGATGATTATCAGTATGCTGTGATTGGCCAGCCAAGCAGGAGATATCTCTGGGTAAGACCATTTACCTCTTACTTTTTCATGTCAAGTTTTCTTTTCTTTTTTAAATCTCTTGGGTTTGTGAATGTGATTGATGGGGTTGGAACTGTGTTTCACGGATATTGGTATGACCCAGGAGCAATACGTACCGTGGATACAGTATAAATCAACTTAAAAACATGCAAAAATATTAAAGTAGGAACATCTAAAAGTACCGGAAAAATATGCCAATATAATCCGTTTCGGTAGACTATTTTGAAGTATATGTGAATCATCAGGTTGGAAGAACAAATGGGAAGATTTGAAGTTCTTTAAATCTGCCAAATTTTCACTATTTGAATGGGTAATTTATGTAGATTTCTAACCTACTTAGAAATGGAATTGATCCTCTTATGGGAAAATCTTAGACGATCTGATCATGTATGATTTTTCACCATTGATTCTCTGTTTTCGCAAATTTTGTTTGGGTCTCACTTTCTGAATCAATGGTACAAGATCACAGGTAAATTAGATAATCAGTTCATGTGAAATTTTCTCAAGAAGTTTCTTTCATGTGCGTGTGATGTTTTTGAGGCTTGTCGTTTTGAAAAGGTATTAGAAGGCTAATAGGGTGAAGATTAAGCTAGTGAATAAATTGATGGTGTACTGGTCAGCTAGAAATTGCATTGGCTGTGAATGTCCAATTTAGTCTTCATGATATGCTTGTTTCAGACCATAACTTGGATCAATTTTGGTCTCTAGATATTATCCAGGAAGAGCCATTTGGATGATAAGACTTACAACGAGCTTGTTGAGAAAGCTAAGGATGAGGGGTATGATGTGAGCCAACTCCACAAGACTCCACAGAGTGATACTCCACCGGAGGAAGAAGGCCCCAAAGATACCAAAGGCATTTGGTGGATCAAATCCCTTCTGGGGAAATAGATGTATGTGGTGCTATGGACAACATATGGATAGGTTGAAGAAGTAATTCATGTTATAAATAAAAGAACTCTAATTGGAGGAATTTTGTTTTTGGATCTTTGTATGTAAAACATGTATTGGCTTGTTCTGTAAATAGACTAAGTTGAAAGGGTAAAGTTGCTGTTTGATGCTTTGCTTGCTTAAGTACTTATTGTTTGAGTGAGAATCTAATATTTTGAGACTTTTCAGCGATTACCATTGTTCACTTTTTTCTTCTTTTTTCTTCTTTTTTTTCGGGTTTCATATGTTGAAAACAACCGGGATTCCATGAGTTAATAGGAAAGGAAACAGTCCTGTGTGCTGAAATCCTCGTTTTAAAAGGATCTGTGGCGTAAAAACGACTAATCTGTGGAAACTTCAATGGCAAGTTACACGCACGAATCAACAAAGATAAATGGCCATAGAACAGGTCAAGATAGATAAGTGCAGGAATGTAAAATCCAAAACGAGAAATATGTATGCTATAAATCATTGTAGGAATATTACAAACAAAATATGGATGTAACATTTTGTCAACAGGAATAAAAATGTAGCCACATTTAAGTCCTTTACCCAGTACTCAGTTCCTTTTCAGGAATATAGTGGAAATCCAATGAATTTGACCAAGCCAAAAAATGGAGAATGATGTAGAAAAACCAAGCTCTTTTCTGCTAACCAACCACCTTAACCTCGGATCAGGTGCGATCAGTGGATACTGATGATATTTAAACTTGGAAGTCTACAACACCGTACAACACTGGTTGGTTTTCTTCGCCTGCGTGTAGAACATCTGTTTCAAACACCAGCATCAGGTACTTGTGTCAGCAAACTAACTAGTCAGCAATCAAGTTCGATTCATGGTTAAGTCAGGTTTTGTTACAATAATGCATGTGTGTAATATGTAATCACAAAAGTCACCCCCCTTTACAGCAATAAACAGAGATCAATTTAGCAACAAATAAATGATAACTAAAAAAAGGTTAATTTAGAAAAAAGAAAAGGTTGATAACTATAGGTGTAGGGCAAATGTTCAGTAACCAAAAACACGAAGGAAGAGTCCTGCATATCGATATGCATGCGGTATGTGCTAGACTCAAATTCATAGTTATGAGACAAGTGAGCTTTCTTAATGCACCTGCGATGCGGCACTCAGATCAGAACTCTTCTCAACTAAACTGTCCAGGCTCTCCCCTGGTGCAAGCACACTGTCAACAGTCTTATGCTGTTTACAAACAGAGTGACTATAGGGTGAGACAAAAGAATGTAGGAAGTCTTAGAGAACCATATATTATTATTATTATTATTATTATTATGGTAAAATACAACCCTCTGCCTTCGGAAATGGTACTTTTACACTCCTCTCCTCTCTGTTTTCAAAACATTGTGCCACTTGGTTCGTAAACATCAAAGTATTAGCAAATTATACAGAGAATCCAGAAAAGCGCATGGACAGCATCAAAGGAAATGGAAAAAAGGCAATAAACACACACACACACACACATATATATATATAGCAACGCTAAATCAAGACTGAAAAATTAAATTGAACATGACTAAATGAATACAAGTTAATAAGAAACAACAATACTAGAGTGTTTGAAATTTTTGCAAGAAATTTTTCCGATGTGAGTAGTTGGTATTGCTAGAAGTTTTGGATGGATAAGTGGCTGCTCTTACTTTAGCTTACCCACCTACACAATTAAATATTGATGAATTCAGTTATTATTACTTTTTTTTTTGGCATATGTTGCATTATCGGGATATAAATTCTCGAGCAATGTGAGGCTTGAATTGTATTATGCGGTGCTGCCATCGTCATTTAAAGCTATATGTATTTCGAAACTGATGACAATTCTCAAACTAAAACTTTACGTACAAAAATATCACTCATATGACAGTTTAGAAGACAACATATTTATGGATTCCATCAAGTGTTTTAGAAAGCAATGCATGTTTAACTTAATACTTACAAGAACGATTTTTGTTTCATCCAATTCCCTCTGGATTTTCATCAACTTGTCAGCCTCTGCAGGGTCGTGAAGGATTTGACAACAGCAAGAAAGCAAATTGAAAGCTAAACTTCATTATTACAATCTAGAGCTGTGTAGCTGAAGCTGATATTGAAAAGGTATTTTGCATGCCTGGGATTTTTTCAGAGCTTCATTCAAATAGGGCCCTGGTCGAGTCCTGTCTGCCTGAACACTTCTCCATGAATCACGAAAGCTCTTTTGATATTCATCCATGACCTGTAAACATTTAGTTCCCCGTAAAAATCAATCAAAATTACATGCAACAGACATATTATACGTATTAGAATAACTCCCTTCACATATGAAGTTTAATATTTTGTTGATAAAGCAATTTTAGCAAGTACAGAGGGAAGGTACAAATAGAAGGAAGATTGGAAATCCTAACAACATGAGAAATTCTTGCCCAAGAAACAAGTTTCACACTTCACATTTACACACATTCGAGATAAAAATGGATCCTACTAATTTTATTCAAAACATACTCACTTGATTATGGGACCCATCAACTTTCCCATGAGTGTGTGTAAGAATAACATGTTAAACTTGTGCTCACCCAAGAATTTTTACCTAACAACAGTGAGGGAAACCGAAACACAGTGTTGTGACTTGTTAGTCTCTCGATGTGACCCACCTGGTTGAGAAGAGGGAAAGCGCTTGGAACCGGGTAGTGGTCATCCATAAACCCAACAGTACAGAGGCCATTTCTGTTGTAAGAATGAACCTTGTACTCTGCATGCAAAAACCAATAATAACAAGTCAACAACAACATATAATAACAATAATTAGAACATGAAAAAGAAAAACTATCCATCACCACTAGAGATTAAATCACGCGATTCATTTGAAACTTTGGTGTTGAACGGATAAGGGTATTTTACATTTAGTTCCTCCAACCGGGAAATAGGATTGGGGTGGAGTAGAAAGTAGCACTGTATTCCTCCCATATCTGTTTTGTCCCCACTCCCCGGGATAAAACCAAAATGAAGACGACATAAACGTGAAAAAGACAACCGAGTGTTCCTAAATGGAATCGTGTTTTTGTTATTTTTGGTATGGGATAATTCTTTGAATGATTTTTTCCCTTCCATTTGCCTATCTTTATTTAGACTAGTTTGGAAGTTTTTTTTTTTTTCCTTCTTTTTCCGCTGTTGATAAATGAAGGGCAAAAATTATCAAAATTAGAAGTAAAGTTTTGATATATTAAAATTTGATGATTTTTCAAAAAGAGTGTAATTTTGACAATCATAAGCTTCTATTAGTAAGGCTTTCAATGTAGAGTGGTTAAGGCATTGGTCATATAATAAAAAACCATGCACGTAGAACTTTTTGTTAAGCCACCATTTTCTTTTAAGAATGCTGATTTCAGAAGCTAAGATGGGATTGAATGAAAAGAAGATTTGATGGAGAAAGAAAACGTTTTAAATTTATAAGTTTTGCGTTTCATGCATCCTGTGATTCGAGATATATTTGTATTCAAACTAGTAGTTTGATAAATTCATTTATATTGTATTAAAAATAAGTACTTAAGAAATATAAAATTGTGTATCTTTTGTATGGAAAAATTCGTTAAACTGATATGATAAGTAACAAGGTTATGTGGAAAAACTCATTCGAAATTCTGACCTCAATTTTAACAATACCAGATAAATTTGGAACCGAAAACATCATCACAAATTAAGAAATCAATTACATGAAATAATGAGCTGCATTAAACGTAACCGTGGAGTTGAAGCCGTGTCTGTCGTAAATTCGATCTATTGTAGTAATTCACAGTCAGCTGCAACAAGTTTCAGTTTTATGAAACAAACAAATTAAAACAAGAGTAACCAAAATCAGCTAATAGTGAAAATCAGATTCCAAAAATGACTTTGTTAATTGGTTGTCCATCGAAACCAAACCCTGACCAGCTATTTATGCGGGGAAAAAAATGGGTGGAAATAAATAGCAAAAACTAAAATATCATCTTTTATTTATTTTTGTTATTATTATTTTTTTTGAGTCGATCTTAGTCACCAATTTTGCTTCCTTTTTTCCAATCACATTCCCTTGAGGGTTTTCAACAGAAAAACTCTGTCACGAGGAATGCAGGTTTCATCCATCCAATAGATCATGAACATAGATTTTGGGGTACGCCCCTAATATTTTTACATCCTTCTTTTATTTGATTTGATTTTATTTTATTTTTCCTTTGTGATATCATAAGATTCTTTCTTTGTGGCCTATTTATTCTATTGATTAACGGAGAGAGACTTTTGTAAAAGAGGTTGATTGCATTATTCATGCATGGTTCATGGAATGTGGTAATTCTAATGCAAAATGATTGTTAAATGGATTGATACATACAACATGTTGTGTTTTTTTTCAAATATGAATTATTGTTGTTTAATTTGTAATTGAAATGGCTTGGTTTAATTGAAATTGAGCTTCAACTATGTGTGATAGGAAAAGAACAGCATGATCAGAAAATTGTTTCTTTTTTCCGTGTTGCTGCATGCAACGTTGGCTCAGCAGCAACTTGTACCCCCAAAGCCGAACCAACCTTCAGCTCCGGTTCCTGTGAAGAAGTGGCCAACATTAAGTGGTTAGAATTCATAGCACTTTTGTTTCTATAACTTGCTTCCATTTGGAGAAGCATCTTTGTTGTTTCTAGTTGATGGCATGCATTAATGTTGAATGTTTGTAAATTCTTCTTCATGCAGGCAATGGGCCTCTTGTGATATCCCGTGGTGGGTTCACGGGCATGTTCCCCGAAGGATCCCAAGATGCAATTGACTTGGCAAGGGATATAAGCACTATCATGTGCAATATTCAATTCTCAAAAGATGGTGGTGCATTTTGTGTTACTGGGACCACACTTGACAATGCAACAACCATAGCATTACTTGATCCAAAGGAAAAAACTTACAATGTCAATGGAAGGGATGTGCAAGGACACTTTTCCGTGGATTATACTGGTGAACAGATTGACCAGAATGTTTCAAGTGAGTTTTGCATCAATCTACATTTTTCTTTTTCTCAAGAAACCTTGCCTTAAGAACTAAGAAGATTAGCAAATATGATATGAGCTGAGGTGCAGTGTTCTGCATAATACAAAGAAATAAAATGAACATCGAATGAATTAGTAGTCATTCTCTCATTGAAAAAGAATAGCAACATGTGTTTGGCTTATTAGAGTGCACACAAGTATACAGACTCTCAAGAGCCAATGGGATGAATACAAAACTTATTAGCAAGTTTATTATGGGCAATACGATGGGATGAATATAATAGGATTGATATCAAGTTTTAGCTTTGGAACTGAAGGTTTCCCCTTTGCTGTGTGTGTCCCACAGTGAATCAAGCCATATATTCTCGACCCAGTTTTTATGATGGCACCTCCCCAGTTCTAAATGTTGATGGCTCACTCAGCCAGAACCCCGCACCAAAGTTTTGGTTGAACGTTCAGGTTCTTATTTTTCTCTCATAATATGAATGATAAGATCTACAGTGAAAATTGAAAATCCTTAAACATTATGGAAGCATTTATTTTTTTGGTACTATTTCATTATTATATATTAATTGAGAGTTCTGTTGCAGAATGAAGCATTCTACACACAACACGGAGTGAAGGTGGCGGATAACATCCTAGATATGTTGAAAGCTTATAAAGTAGACTTTGTTTCATCTTCAGAGATTGGTTTCTTAAAGAGCATAAATGGGAAACCGAACAAGGCAACTAAGGTCATCTTCCAGCTTGCTGGTGCTAATGAAGTTGAACCCACAACAAAGCAGCCATATGGCACCATTGTGAAGGATCTTGTCACAATTAAGTCATTTGCTTCAGGAATAATGGTTCCAAAGGAATACATATGGCCAGTTATGCCTGACAAATATCTTGGGCTTCCCACAACACTTGTTGCTGATGCCCATAAATTAGGACTGGAAGTATATGCTTCTGGTTTTGCTAATGATTTCTTTTCTAGTTATAGTTATAATTATGATCCTATTGCTGAGTACTTGCAATTTATAGACAAGGGGGCTTCTGTTGATGGTGTTGTCACTGATTTCCCAGCTACAGCAGGAATGGCCATCGGTGAGATGACAGATGTTCAATCTTTAATTCAGAAACATTTTACAAACTGCAAGTCTTCAACCTTTCTAACAATTGTTGTTTTACAGCATGCTTTGCACAGAATAATACCTTGCCAAAAAAAGGTACACTACTCATCTTACAGTGTTCTCAATCACTACCGTAGATAAGATGTTCTCAATCACAAATCAATAACCTTGTACATTTGCTTTTGCAGGACCAACTTTGATCATAAGCGAAAGTGGAGCAAGTGGTGTTTGTCCGGGTAGCACTGATCTTGCATATCAACAAGCAATAGATGATGGTGCTGACATTATAGATTGCTCAGTTCAAATGACAAAAGATGGGGTTGCTTTCTGCTCAACTACTGCAGACCTAACTGCAGCTACAACTGCAATAACAAAGTTCATGTCTCTAACTTCCAATGTCCCAGAACTTCAACCACAAAGTGGAATTTTCTCCTTTGACCTTACATGGAGCGAGATTCAGACCTTAAAACGTAAATACTTCTACTGAACTTAAAATGTTCACATACATAGCCAACCTTTAAGATTTGAACAATGAACCTGATGTATAAATTTATTATTTCAGCTCAAATCGTTAACCCTTTTGGCACTGACTTCCAAAGAAACCCAGCAAACAAGAACAATGGCAAATTTGTTACCCTCCCTGAATTCTTGGAATTGGCCAAGACAAAGGCAGTTACTGGCATTTTGGTAAACATACCGGTGAGCACCATCCCAAACTCCCTATACTGCTTTTTATTTTAAATTATCCGCTACTAATAAATCTCTTTATTTGCCTCACAGAATGCTGCCTACCTTGCATCAAAGAAAGGCCTTGACATTGTGGGTGCAGTCAGCACTGCTTTAAGCAATGCTACCTTTGATAAGCAAGCCACACAAAAAGTGTTGATCCAATCAGATGACACTTCAGTGCTATCCAAGTTTAAGGATATCCCATCTTACAAAAGAGTATTGTTGATTGAAGATAAAATAAGTGGTGCACCAAGGCAAACAGTTGAAGAAATTAAGAAGTATGCAGAGGTGGTGACTCTCCCAAAAACCGATATTATTCAGGTATCAGGCTCCTTGTTAACAGGAATGACGAATGTTGTTAAAGAACTGAAAGATGCCAACCTCACAGTATTCGTCCGTACTCTCAGAAATGAATATGTATCCTTGGCATTCGATTATTGGTCGGATCCTTATGTGGAGATTGCTACTTATGTCCAAACTGCTATGGTTGATGGCATAGTGACAGATTTTCCTGCCACTGCTAGTAGATATATGAGTAAGTAATTACAATCTCTTTAGCCTTCTTGGTCCGTCTAAGAAACTGTAATATCACTCATTTTTGTGTGGCATAAAACGTTTTTCAGAAATTTAAAGTTCTCACTTCATGTAACATTTTTCAATTTGCAGGAAGCCCATGTAGCGATCCCAAGCATACACCTGCCTTATTACCTGCTCAGCCTGGTGCACTAATTAAGACTATTTCAGCTGATTTACTGCCACCAGCAGAGGCTCCACTTCCACCTCTTGAGGTTGCAAATGTTGTTGACCCGCCACTTCCTGCAGTGGTTAATTCGACTACTACGCCTCCTCCTGCTGCCGCTGCCCCTGCACCCTCTTCAAGTGTTAGGGCAAATGTTGCCAACCTTGGTCTCTCCCTGCTGTTCGTTTTTCTTTCTCTTAGTCATTAATGCCATTCACTCACTTGGGAATGATGGTCATCCAGTTCTTCAATTTTCATCTAACTTCTCATGCCATACCTCAGTTTGTACTGTAGAATGGATGCAATGATATTAGCTCACAAAAGCAGTTATTCGTATGTATTTGCTAAGCATTGCCTTTCAAACAAGAAAAAAAAAAGGCATTGCCTACACTTCGTTAGGCAAAGAAAGTTGCAAGAACAGACTGTTCCCAAAAGTCCCAACAAAGGAAATTGCTGGATGATTTTAAATATATTTAAAAATAAATTAATTTACTTATTTTTACCATTTTCTATTGTTTATTAACATGTCAAAAATAAAATATTATATTCAAAGCAATATTATTTTTGGTAATTTCATTTTTTAGAACTCAATTTCAATACCAAATGAGACCACCAATTTAGACATAATTTAATTTTAGAGGTTTTTATGAAATTAAGTTCTCTTGATATTTTAATTCTTGAGTTTAATTTCAAATGAAGAAATTGAATTCTAGTTCTTGAGCAAATTCAATTCCAAGAGTATTGTTATAAGATGCTCAAATCATTTTCCTCCTCCATTATCATTGTTCCACATGTTTTGCACCTACCTATGCTTGATCGCATCATGATCATGTATACCTATGCTCTGCACTGAATCTATATCTTTTTCTTTCGAAAAGAAGGCTGAACAGAGTGAAGTATTCAAACCATCAATTATTTACATCCAAAACATTTTTGGAGAGAAATAAAACAGATTGGTACAAGATATTAATACTCGATGTACAGCTGCCTTCCTTCTCACACTACAATATCTAACGTAGCACGGCTATAATTTTGCAAAATCATTCGTCATCATCCTGTGGTTGGAAACTTGGCATGACTGATTGATGCGCTAGTTGACTACTTGGGTGTCATACTGATACTGAACAAGCTTATGATGATCCGGAAGTTGAACCTTAAAAAGAAACTACCCGGAAGCTGAACCTTAAAAAGAAACTTAGTTGAGATATAGAATAATGATTTTATTTCATTCCAAGGTCAGGCCAAATAATAAAATCTAAGAATAATGCTTCTGAAATATACATGGACATATGGTACAGATACAGAGTGCACAACAAACTCAAAACATGTTTTGATGAGGATGAGAATGTGAATGAATATAGGAATATATCCAGAAAGGCCATCCTCATAGTAAACCTTGGTGACCACCTCTCAACTCAAGACCGTGGAATGGAATCTTTCCATTCTCAATGGGTACACAGACTACACGAGTCACCACTCACTGCAGTGACAATTCCTCCGCTACATGATCTTAGCAATGTTATGCTAAACAGATGCCAAGACCTTGATATAGTCCAATGCAGCTCATAGCTGATCCAGCAACCACATGGATTAGTTGAATTGCAAGGAATCTTGCAAATTGCAGTCCTCAAGTAGTCAAAGTAGCAACTAGCCATAGTCTAGCATAGTCTAGCCTTGCTTGCATACAAGAACTACACAACATTGAATTACTGAAAAATGAACATTGTCAAAAACTGTAAACTTGTATGGAATGGAACCCGCGAAGTTTTATACAAACGGAAGCCATTCCAAAGAAAAACAAAAAAAAACATGATAATAAGAGTTGCACACATTTTCATAGAACTAAGTTCGATGAATGTTAACAGATCAAACGAGACAATCTCAACATCTCTGTTATATAAAAGCTTATCAAGGACCACATTGATGACAGATGCAAACCTGAAACTCACAAACCCTAAAACTGGGAGCTCGAAAATTAGGGTTTCATTCAATGGGTTGGGATTGGCCTGAAGAAAAGGAAGATTAAAAACCATGTAGAATCGATTAACACTATGTTCGTTAGACGATGTGTGGAATGAGGGAGGGAAAGTGCAGGAATTCAACGGAAGAACAAAAAACACCCTTCCCATCTCTCACTCCACACACCTCTACCAAACACCGCATTAAACAAACCGCCATCTGCACAAAGGTCCTCGATTCAGGGTTTCAGCGAGAGGCTCAGATTTGGTAAAATAAAGGGACGAAGCCGTGGAAAAGCAACGCCGCCATGGATGGCTGCAACATACAATCCATCCAAAAACGGAATCATAGAAAACCCTAACGTGAGAAAAGGACAAATCCGTCAATTTCACCGCCGACTAGGGTTGCCACGCCACCGGCGAGCATTGCTTAACGGCGACGTACCCTTGAATTCCGCACTCCGCAACCATCGTCACAGCCTCTTTGGGATCAGAGAGAGAGAGAGAGTGAGTGTGAGAGTGAAAGAATACAAATAACATTTCTCTAAAGCGGAAAAAGAACAAGCAGATAATCAACAGGCAGAGAGAGAGAGAGAGAGAGAGAGATAAGAAGAAACAGGAGGTCCTGTTTTCAGTTTCATTTCATTTCCTTTTTTCCCCTTTTCGGATGTGAGAGATTAGGGTTTTCTTTCCGGGAGCATCAGCAAGGGTTTGAGAACCTCGTTCTGACACGGAGTGCGGATTCGATAACCCTAACTCTGATCGCAAGCTGTGTGCCCCTAGAGAATAAATAGCCGACTCAATGGGTTCTGACCAAACATGCCACTGCGATGTTGGGCCTTGTTCGGAAATACTGGGAATTCTGCTTTTAATTGTTGGGCCTTTTTGGGCTCACTCCACTTATATGGCAACTAATCCCCCACCTTTTTTGGGCCATCTCGACTTCTATTTTTGCGTTTTTATTTGTCTTGATAAGCTTGTTTGGAAGTGCTTTTTTTAATAAAACAAATTTTTTGACTAAAAACAAATTCTTTTTATGTTTTTCGCTATGTTCAGATGATGTTTTAAAATAAAAATATGATCATTAGAAAAAGTAAAAAAAAAAATTGAGGAGTTAAAATTTTATTTTTCGAAAAAATATTTTTCTTTAACATAAGATTAATTTAACAATAAATATAAATTTTTTAATATTACATCCAAACATAAATTGATATTTCATCTAAACATAAATCAACTTTTACTTTTTCAAAAGATTTTGACATGGAACATCGTGGATATCAAAACCCATAAACCCTAACACAATTCATATTGAGGATATGATTGAAATCAAATAAAATATTACAAGGAAATCACATTATCTTATAATATTCTATCTAGCTTCCTAATACAACAAGTTTAAAAATAATATTCTATCTATATTGTAATATTTTGAGATATTTATAACTTTCATTTAGATTAAACTTATTTCCTAACCCTATTAGAATATATCCAAATTACTACATTAACAATTGAGCTTAATAAACATAAAAATAAAACAGTCTTGAAACATTTTAAAATATAGACTAATAAAATAAATAAATTAAACTTGACCCAATATGATCAGAATATATTATCAATACAAATTCACTAATAATAATATTTTGAACCACCCATAATTACCAATAGAAATCCTGACTAATTCTTAATATATCTCTTCAATAAATTATTTAATCAAATTTCCAAAATCGTCTTAAATCCTCTTAACTAGCGCCTTTGCGCCTTTGTGATCTCATGAACATACTACAATTATCATCTATTTTTTCCGTGCTTAAATGTCTAATTTGCTCTTCTAAACTCATATAAGATCTTAATTAAAATGATCTCATATGAGAAACATATCTAATCGAACCCAGTCAACATAAAACTCCCTCAACTCCCTCGTGCGGTTGGCACTTTGGGATGAATGATTTGACAACAAAAATGCTATACGAACTGGAAGAAAACGAAACATCCAATACAGTGCAGTTGCCTTGCAGTTTTTAGAAGTTAATTGCTTCTCTCACATCCCCTTATATGTCGGATGTTCCATTGTATGGTTATAGAACTGTTAGTGACGTTTGGACGAAAATCTCTACGAGCCATATAACCGTTGTTTTGAGTTTTGATAGTTAGATATCATGGATCCAATCCAGAATACTGATTATGTTTAGGCTTGACTGAATAAATGATAAAGAAGAATAAGGTTTCTGAAACATACATGAAACAGAGACAGCTCCTGACACAGCAGGACCAATGCACACTCACAAAATCATACACAGATTCCCAATGACAATGACATTGCTCTTATGCAACACATTGAACTAAAAACTTAATCTTCAATAACATGAATTTAAGCAATATCCTGTCCATTCGATCTAACCATATCTCCACAAGAGCGATTCTCCCTTGAAACGTTGGTCGCAGCCTCTTAAGACCGTGGAATGTTCCATCTCAACAGATTCATGCGTGGCCGCAATAGATACTCCCCTGTTTCATGAATTCAGTAATAACATACTCAAGAAGGATCAGACCTTCATTCTCTAAATGGATGCAGCTTAAGGCTCACCTACAAAACAAGTTGCAGTGTTATCATTGGTCAATCATCCTAGTAACATCAACCCATCAAGTGTGAGCAGAGCCTTGCCTCACTTGGTTTCAAGAACTACAAAAAATTGAACATTGTCAACATTAAACATCTATGTAATGTAAACCGTTTGTGGAGAGCCACCGAACCCAAAGCCCATATAGATGAAAGCCATTGCAAAGGAAAACAAGATAACACAAACTTACTCAGTTGGCTCAAACATTTTCCTCGAGCGAATAATATGAAACCTTGAAAGCCTATCTACAATAACATTGTTGAAAGATGCCAACCTAGAGTGTTCGTCCTCCTCCAGACAGTGAGTATCCTGCATAGTCAAGTTGAAAGAAAAGGAACCACAGAAAAAAGAAAAAGTCTTTTGTTGCCCAAGAAAAGGGGAAACAGGCACAATTTTGGGAGTTTAAAAATTAGGGGAAATCAAACGCACATAGAATTAATTAACACTATGTTCGTTAGACGATGTGTGGAATGAGAGAGAGAAGGTGCATGAATTCAACGAAAAGTCGAAAACAAAAACACCCTTCCCATCTCTCACTCCACACACCTCTACCAAACACCGCATCAATAAACCGCCATGTATACAAATGACTTCGATTTCGGGTTTCAGTGAGGCTCAGATTCGGTACAAAGAAAGGGTCCGGTAGCCGAAACTCAACGCCGCCATGGATGGCTGCAAAACAAAATCCGCTCCACAGAATCATATAAGCCCTAACGCTGAAAAAGAATGAAACATCCAATTTCACGGCGATGAGGTTGCCCCGCCACCGGCGAGCATTGGCTGATGGCGACGGACCCTTGAATTCCACACTCCGCAAACATCGTCACGGCCTCATTAGGGTCATAGAGAAAGAGAGAAAGAAAGACAGAAAGAAAAGATAAAAAAAAGCAAATAAAAAACAGAAACCTATAAGCGACACGCATAGATAGATCGAAAGAGAGAGAGAGAGAGAGAGGGAACGAAATTTCTTTATTTATTTATTTTTCGTTCATCTTTGGCATGATTGAGAGATTAGGGTTTAGGGAGCATCAACGAAATCGAACAATCTCCCTTCAGAAATGGGGTGTGGATTCAAGAACCCTAACTCTGTTCTCAAAAATGTGTAACCCTAAAGTATAAATGGACGACTCAACCGGTTCTTTTCCAATTATGCCCTTAGAGCGACACCTACAATTTTCTTCCGCGCGTTTCTTTTCACTGTTGGGCCTTTTGGGCTCACGACACATATTTCCGGTGATATGTATGAATAACGCAGCTACAAGCCCAGACCAAAACCAAATTTACAAGCCCCAGACCAAAAAAATAACAATGGTGGGCAAGAATTTTTTCCTGAAAAAAAAACAGTTTTCAAGGTGTGTCTGACTCCCCAAAAAAAGAATTTCAAGGTGTGGAATTCAATTAAAGTTTATAAACTTAAAAAAGTATATAAACATATTTTTCCCAAGAACCTTAACCTGAGTGCTCTACCCTTGGAAACACATAAGCCACATTTTACTTTTAAAGTGTTTGGCAAACCAAAAAACTGAGATTTTTTGTCCTAACTTTTAAAAGCTAGCTTCTCATGGGGACGATTTTTAGTATTCGCCTATACTCTCTAAAATTTAAAGGACTTATATTATTTTATTTTAATTAATAATAATAAATGTAAAAACTACTCAATTCAATATCTATATCCATTATTATTATTTTTCATTTGTGAAGCATATTTACTAAATATTATTATTGTACATCATATTTGTTGAGAACAACTTCTATATTAGTTTACCAATTAATAATGCTATAATCCTATTATGATTTTTAAATAGTATCTTTTTGAACCGCTCTCAATAAAGCCACCATATTTCAGCAATACAGAACCAATCCTTAACCCACCCATAGCTAAAGAAGGGTCTTACAAGTTAAAAGAAAAAGAAAGAAATTAAGTCTGTCTGTTTATTGCTTAATTAGTGTGTTCAGTGATGAAAACAACTCTCCATTGCTACCGAAATAATAACTGTAACTCGCACCGAAAGCGAAAGATTTTAGAGAAATCTCAAGATAATCCTACAATTATAGGAAAATTTTGAATAAAGATAATGCATACCAACTCACGAACCAAAACAGTGACAAAGCCATTGTTTTCACATTTTTCAAATTTGATCAAATCAAAACAGATATTGTCCTTTACCTATGCCCAGGAACCTTCCCTCGTGAGAAAATATCCTGTTCAAATTTTGCCTTTGTTGACCAAAAAAAAAAAAACAATTAGCTTTATTTTTATATAAGGAGGCTCTACTCTTTCATTTTTCCTTTTTTCTACTTAAGCCAATCTCAATGTGTTCACAGACTATCTCATTGCAGAGCCTTAAACTAAAAACTATCTCGTTCCCCACCAGAGTGGAGTGCAATTTTGACACTTAGGTTAAGTAGGCTTCAATAACATTGTATATCAAAAGCTTTTGTTTCATCATGTATAATGTATACACCTTCAGACTACATGCTACAAGAACGACCACTGCACACTGACCAAATGATCACAATGACAATAACATTGCTCGTAAGCAACACAATGAACAAATAATAATCGATAACATTAATTTAAGGAATATCAAGTCCATATGAGCTAAGTATATCCACCCTCCTCGGAAACGCTGGGGGCACTGGCAGCTCTTAAGACCGAGGAATCTTCCATCTCAATTAGGTTAATGTATAGTTACATTAAAAAACTCCTCTGTTTCGTGCTTCAGCCATAACCAGAAGCATCAGACCTTCATTACCTAAAGGGATGCAGCTTAAGGCTCATCTAGCAACCAAGTCGCAGTGTTATCATCGGCCATCAAGGGTAAGCAGAGCCTTGCCTCACTTGCCTTCAAGAACTACAAAAAATTGAACAATATCAGCAGTAAAAATATCCGTAATGTATACCCTCTGTAACAAAACTAACACAATTTGCTCAACAAAGTTCCTCAAGCTAAAAGCATAAAGCTGCGAAAGCATATCTCGAGAAACTTCGTTAAAAAACGCAAACCATAGTGTGTTCCTCCTCCTCCAGAAAGTGAGTATCCTGCATAGTCAAGTTGAAAGAAAAGGAACAAGAAGATAAAAAAATCTTTTTCGTTTCCCAAGAAAAGGAATAAAGGCACAATTTTAGGGTTGCAAAATTAGGGAAAATTAAACCACATAGAACCAATTAACACTATGTTCGTTAGATGATGTGTGGAATGAGAGAGGGAAAGTGCATGAATTCAACGGAAAAAGCCACCCTTCCCATCTCTCATTCCACACACCTCTACCAAACACCGCATCAAGAAACCGCAATTTACACAAAGGGCGAACTTCGATTTAGGGTTTCAGTGAGGCTCAGATTCGGTTCAAGAAAGAGCCCAGTCGTCGAAAACCAACGCCGCCATGGATGGCTGCAACAGAATCCATCCAAATTTTTTTATAAAAAAAAGGAAAAAAATAAACCCTAACGTCGTCAATTTTACGGCGATAAGGTTGCCCCGCCACCGGCAAGCATTGGTTGACGGCGACGGACCTTCGAATTCCACACTCCGCAACCATCGTCACAGCCTCATTGGGATCATAGAGAAAGAGAGAGAGAAAGAAAGAAAAAAAGATCAAAGAAAAGGAAAAAAAAGAATCGATAAGCGACACGCAGAGACAGAGAGAGAGAGAGAGAGAGAAAGAGAGCCAGAAAGACTGTTTTTCTTTTTTTTTTTTTTGGTCGTTTCATTGGTCGGGGGAACGAGAGAGATTAGGGTTTAGGGAGCATCAACGAAATCGAACAATCCCCCTTCAGAAATGGAGTGTGGCTGGCTTGAAGAACCCTAACTCTGCCCTCTCATGGTCTAACCCTAAAATATAAATAGAGGACTCAACCGGTTCTTTTCCAATTATGCCCCTACTGCTGCTCCTACGATTCAGTTTTTTGGTCACTGTGCCTTCTCTTTTCATTGTTGGGCCTTTGGGCTCACCGCACTAATGGCCCCTCTACCATTTTTTTGGTCGAACTTTGTGTTATCTGCGCTTAGGTTGGATTTGAATTTGGTAATATTTTTCGAAAGAATGCCGTGATTTCTGAGATTGGTGAATTTTACAGTTAACTTCTATTATCTGAAATTAAAAAAAAAAGAAAAATCTTAGTCTATAATATAATTAAGCATAATAAATATAAAAATTACACTTTTTAATATCTTTATCTATTACAGCTATTTTAGATTTTTTGAGCATATTTATTAAATACTGTTATTATGACTTTTGTTCATTAAAAGTAATTTTTATATTATTTTATCAAACAATACAACTGTAACTTTTAAGAGCATTTAAATAACTCAGTATCCCTCAAAAATCCACGCCAACATCAAACCAATCCTATAACAATGGCGGGGAAGAAATTTTTGCATTTTGTTATATAGAAGGTGTATGACTCAACCCTATACGCGTAACCAAAGGAGGGTTTTACATGTCAAACAACAAAAAAAGTCTTTCATTGACGGTCTATTGCCGAATTAGTGTTAGTGATGAAAACAACTCAAATTGGAACCGCAATAATTGTATCTCCCACCGAAAGGGAAAGATTTAATAGAAATCTCAAGGCAATCTTACTATTATCGGAAAATGTTTTGATAAAGATAGTTATATATACCAGCTCAATTATGCACTAAACCAGTGACAAATCCAATATTTTAACATATTTCAAATTTGATCCAGTCAAACAGATACTGTCCTTTATATATACCCGAGAATCTCTCCTTGTAAGTGTATCCTGTTACAATTTGGCCTTTGTTTTTATACAAGGAGGCTCTACTCTTTCATTTTCTTTTCTACACAAGCCAGCCTCACTGTGTTCATAGGCTATCTCATTCCACAGCCTTAAACTAAAAACTATCTCGTTCCCCACCAGAATGGAGAGCAATTTTGACACTCCGGTAAGTGTGCTTCATTACCATTCCTCATCCAGTTTCGCGTGTTTATTGTTGTTTGATTGACTCCATGTCATCATGTATATACCCTTCAGGTTTCCACTTTGAAAGTTGATTTCGGGTGCACAAGGGATTGCCCAACGGATGTGAAGAACATGTTGGAACAACTAAAGGGTATGCATCCTGTTCAATATTGTTTTTGTAAATGCTGTTTAGATTCCCATGCAATGGCTGTCCTAATATTTCTTTATTTTATCGAAATGGAAAAATGTAACTAGGAGTAAAATCTATTTCCATTGATCCGAATCAAGGGAAGGTAACAGTCGTAGGCAATGTAAATCCAATGATGCTAATCAAGATTCTTCAGAGGATGGGAAAGAAGGCACAACTGTGGTCCTTTGACAAAGCACCGCAGCCAAAAAGGGCTGGCTCTCATCCCAAACAAAAACACAAACAGACTTATCATTGTTGCTGTGAGAGTATCGACTCCGAGGATGATTCTGGCACTGATTTTCATGATAGTCATATCTCTTGCAAACACAAACAAAACAGTTCAAGGCATAGTCAAAGGAGCAAGACAAGGCATAGCCAGAAATGTCTGTTTGGTTCAACTTATAAACATGCGGCACCAGCAACAACAGGATATCACCCTCCAATGCCAGGGTTCCACCAACAACATGCAGCACCAACAACAGGATATCACCCTCCAATGCCAGGGTACCAGCCATTCACAGGATATAATTTCCCAATGCAGTACCAACCTCTTGCATATGCAAGACCAGTGCCTCGCTATGGTTTCTATGGGCGGGTTCAGCCCATGTCATCAAGGCACTTGCATCCACATTATGGCTCAAGGTTGCTGCAACAACACAGTCCCATGATCCACTACACCAGTTATGCAGACAATTATCACTATACTATGTAAATGCAATTGTCAAAGCAGCTATGTTGGCATGCTATGGATAAGTTCAAGTGATTATTTGGACACTACCATTTTACCTTTTTATTTCTTATTTGATGTTATCCAGTTTTGCTACCACCAGTTCTATGTGCTGCTTTTACTCACACTTGGATTAGATTTTACACATATCTTTGCTATGTGAATCATTTTTCATTTTCATGAATCATGATTGTATTTCTCATTTTGCTAAGGGAAAAAAATTCAAGGATACTTAATTCAAATTCTCTCTCGAGATATCATTATTTTGGTAAAAAAAAATTATTATTAAAAAAATCTTTTTTGCTTTTTCAATATGATTGGGTAAATTTTTTAAATAAAAGCATAATCACAATTGAGGAGCTATAATTTTCATCTTATGAAAAAAAAAATCTTTTGTATAACATGAAAAAGATATTTGACAATAAATAAAGATTTCTTAATATTACATCTAAAGATAAATTAACGTTATATCCAAATATAAAATAACTTTTACTTTTTTAAAAGATCTTATTTAAAAAAATCTATTAAAAATATATCTTTTTCTTAAAGATCATCCAATCAAGCCAAAGATAGGTATGCTAGCATACATTCATAAAATCTAGGATGTCATATTGTACTCATGTCACATTTCATATATGTACTACTTTGACAATTTACAATAGCAAACAGAATAAGAGGCAAGGTTAAAACATCCCCGGGGTATATAAGGGATTCCTTTGTGCCATAAGGGTACGGGACCTGAAGCAAATGCTTGTCAGCCACAACTAATATCAACCAAGTGAGCTACGGAAATCCTGGCATGATTTAAGTTATTGGCAGTATATTATTCATCCAGTTATCCCTGACAGGCAAGCCATATAGGTTATAGCTTTTGCAAATTTCTGCAGTCCCATTAGCCAAACGAACGTGAACATTTGTTAGACTACCTAAGATAAAATAATTCTGCAACAATTGAGCAATGAAAAAAGGAACTTGAGATGTAGACTGATATTTTTATCTCATTATCAGCTGAAGCCTGAATGTCCCTACAAAAATATGATTCTCAGATACTTACAATGTTTTCTCGAAGATAAATGAACAGAGGCATCAAAACAACGTCTATAAGCATGAATAGTTAACTATAACAACTCAACAATGAAACCTGATTGAACTGTTACCAATGACATCGCACATAAAGAATTCCAGAACTTTAAATCTTGTCTTCACAAGAATGTGAATCAAAATAGGAATTTAGGCAATATCCGCGCGATCAAGCATATCAAAGAAAGTCATCCTCCTTGGAAACCTTGGCGGCAGCTTCAACACCATGGAATCTTCTATCTCAATGGGTAAATGAGTTGCCACAATTACAATTCCGCCCTGCTTCCTGTGTTCTGCAACAATGTACTGAAGTAACTTCACACCTTCATCATCTAATGCAACTGAAGGCTCATCTAGCAACCATATGGGCCGGTCGATTGCCAGCAACCTGGCAAGTTGCACTCTTTTCCGCTGGCCCATTGACAGCATCCTTGGCTTTTCATTGGCCAATCTTCCTAATCCCATCAACTCGAGTGCAGGCAAAGCCTTCCCTTGCTTGCCTTCAAGAAGCTCAAACCACTGAACATTCTGAAGAACCGTAAAACTATCTGTTATGGCATCCTTGAGGGACATCCAGTTAAGCTGAAGCTTATACTGATGGAAGATTCCAGATTCTTGAATATTATGGCCATTCCAAAGGATTTCACCAGCAGAAGGACGGGTAAATCCAGCTAACATGCGCAGGAAAGTTGTCTTTCCTGAGCCGTTTGCGCCACTTAGCACAAGCGCCCCTCCATCATGAACAGAGACATTAACATGACGCAGAATCTGCTGGGCATCTCTCATGCAAGAGACATTGTTAAGGAGGAGACGAGGGAAGGGAGGTCTTCCTACAGACATTAAGCTTAACAATTGAAAAGTGAAACCTAATCCCAATATGCAGCTTACTGCTTTCTGGTCATTCGATTTCAGCCAAAGATGCAATTAGAATAAGTCATCGATCAATTCTGGCACAAGTTTACTGTAAAAAGGCAAGAAATTTACAAAAAGAAAGAGAATTATTTTCTGGGTTTCTGAAGAGTGACTGACTCAAGCTATATAATACACAATACATATGTTATAATCAAAAGTACCCTAAACCACATAAAAGCAGAACATCTAAATTACTTCCGATGATAAAAGAATTTGAATATCAGTTCCAAATAAAGGTGAACTTTTGGGGTTGGAATAGCATGATATATTTGTTTCACCTCCAAACCTACATCTCAACGTGAACAGATTCAAGATATATAGAGCGAAAGGAATTATATTGGGTACTCAGCACAATTTATTTTCAAAGTAGAGAACAGAAAATATATATGTATATATATTAGGCTCTATCTTCAATTGCTTTAAAATTGAAGTTCCCAGTGATAATGATCCAACAAAGAAAAAATAAATAAATAAATAAATTTTGAGGCGAAAGAAACACCAAGCTTATTATTATTATTATCAGAACAAGAAGAAGTAACCACCTTCGGAATCCGCCAGCCACCTTTGGTTTTTGAGGGGCAAACTAAAATCAGCTAAGTCCCTTCCTTCATAGACAAACAAGAGTCAAACAGTAATTTATGCTTTAGCCCCCAACTTCATCGCGATAATCGAAGTGAGCAAAAATAGCCGCGAGTAGTAAGCCAAAACACAAGGATCACAGGAAAAGACATAATTTTACCGTTGTTGGAGAGACGCAGGGCGAGTGGGTGAGTGAGTCAGTGGCCGCAGCTCGATCGGCTTCGAGAAGAGCAGCGAGGCGTGGGAACGGCGGCGAAGGACTGCGGGATGAGACGACGCGGAGGACGTGGATACTTACTGCTTAAGTGATTCACGGAAGGGCGTGTTTGTGTTATAGTTAGATTTTGTTGGAAATGATTATAAAGTGTACAATTGATTTTGAGGTGAAAGTGATTTATGTTTGGTGACGGAGTTTTTTTGGGTGAACTTTGGTGACGGAGTTTTAAGTGGTGATGATGAATTTGTCACTATTGTGGTGATAAAATCTCAGCCTTTAAACATTAGATCTAACTGTTAAATTAATTAAAAATAAAATATTTTACGGTTTATAAAAATTATCATACTGTAAAACAAGAGTGCTGAGTCCGTAAAAGGTATCGCTCTTGTTTGGTGCAAGAGCGAGTTCTCCTCCTCCCTCTCTGATTTGCGCACTTCTTTTTTCTTTTTTCTTTTTTCCGTGGCTGAATAAATCACATTTCACAATTAAGGAACAAAAAATAATAATAAAAAAAAGCCTTTATTTCTTTTTCCGTTTTCCCTTTTTTTTGTTTCCTTCCATTGCATATATTATAGTAATAATAATAATAATAATAATCAAGGTGCCCTGTCTGGGTTTAGAATTTGCATTTGATACTGATATTGTTTAGAGCAAATAATTTTAAATCTTCTTTTACATTATTCTATTATAGAAGCTAATTCATTATTTTCTAAAATTTATATATTGTTTTAAATTACTCATATAAGTACATTATTCCGAATAATTTTTAGCTTTTGAATATAAATTAATATAAATAGATTTTAAATTTTTTATTTGAAAAAATTATTTTCCTATAAACATAAATCCAAAATAAACACACCCTTAGGGTGTTTGTTTAAGATTATTCGAGGTGAAAACAACTTTTTCTACCAAACAATCATTTTTTATATATTTAGATAATTTTTTAAAAATAATTAAAATTTAATAAAAAAATCAATTTTATCTTTTTCAATTATCTATAAAATTGTGAGTTTCGTAATCATTTTTCGAAAAATCTAAAACAAAGGCACCCTTTATCTGTTATCACATTATAGCTTCTCATGATTATCACGATAGGACTTCTCCGGTAAGGAAAACACGCTTCTTCAAAGCGTTTTGTCAATTGCAAGATTCGCCAGTTCCTTCCCTAAACAGGCTACATAAAAGGGCACTACCAGGCCATATTACTTTGAAAGGCACAAAGACATCACCAGCACATATAATAATAATAGCATAATGAATAATAGCCAGGTACTGGAGTCTCATCTCTGCTTCGGTTGTGATCTCCCGAAGAATATATATTAAAAAACGAACACATGGATTTCTCAGCTTGGAATATTCGTAAATGGAAAAAATTTTGCTGCTATCCTCTTCAATTAATTCTGAAATTCCTAACCTACAACATCTCGTTTGATCTCTACATACACTGATTGCTCTGCGATAGTGTTTCATGATTCCCGCTTAAAAAAATGAACAAGCTACGTCAGGAAAAGAGTAATCAATACTAGCATACAGTCTAACAACACAGAACAGTCATCACTAACATCTATGATTCACCTTCACCCCACAAAGACGAGGTTTGTATGTATGTAAACAGCATCTATTTGGACCTTCCTTTACCAGCATGCCTGTAGATTTTCTGCCCGGCCATTAGAGGAACTCAGGTAGTGCCAGTATCAAGCTGTTTCAGTTTGGACACCAAAAAATGCGTCACCTGTAGTAGTAGATCAGTTTAATTTTACATTTTACCTGTATATACAGTACAGTCTATAATAAATGTATTGGTACCATGGTTACATAAGGATATTAACTACTGAAGAAATACAAATGATCTCAAGCCCTATCGATGCCATTTTCAACATTAAATTCGAAAGTATGGCTGGTTGGGGAGGGTCTAGATTTTGAAAAATCAGGCCAAGCAAAAATTCTCCCAGTGTCAAACTAGACTAGACTTTCCCAAATTTCTCATTTAGTTATTCATCCACCTCCTTTTTCGGGCCGGTCGCTCTTGTTTGACTTCTGTATCCACTGGATTTTCCCTTTTGGCTGAAGGCAGTGGTTCGCTCTCTACCTTTTTTGTAACAATGGACTCTTTCTCACTTGGCAGAGGAAGCTTGAAACGCTCACTACGCTTCTTCAACTTCTCTACTGTGTCAAGGTGCTGATCCCCCAACCCTTTGGTATCAGCATCTTTACTATCCATGTCTCCACAATCCTTCCCTTCAGCCAACAAGAGATCTTGGTTATCAGTGTCAAGTATTTTGGCAGATTCATCCGCAGGGTTCCCAGCTTGAGAAGAACCATCATTATTATCCTTATCAAGGTCGTTGAACTTCGAGGAAGATGACGGCTTGCTGCTGATACTGAAATCCCTTTCCTTGTGGCTTGTCCAGCGTTCCAATTTAGAACGTCCTCGTTGAGAACCTTGCTGTTCATTATCTGAGGAAATGTCTTCCAGATGTTTTCTGGACTTTCGATGCCCTGGAATTTCATGTTCTTCATCACCAGGGCCTTTTGAGCCCTTCACAGACAGAAACAAACTGATTAAAAGGACAAAATTAAATATCTATTGGTATTTTATCAACATCAGTAAGAGCTTGCAGAGACAGAAGAATGAATTGAAAAGAACTGCACAAGCACCTGTTGGTTTGGAATGGGATGGAGGAAGACCAAGGCAAAAAGCAATTAAAATAGTAAGGCTTACTAAGAATGATAAACCCAATAAGCAGCAATAATCCATTTTTCTCAAGTGTCCCAAAATGTCTCAATATTAAGTTATTATCCCATCTATCAAAATTTGAAAGTCTAGCTCAGGTCCAGTTACAAACCAAAATGAGAAGAGAGAGATGGAGAGGAAACCGAGCTTGTCAATTTCTTATCAGATATGAAAAGGAAACCATGATATCAAGATTTTCTTGGAATCAAGATTGCTTGATGTCACTGATCACTTAAATGATATTTCAATCAAGGTCATCGCTGACACATAATAGCAGTCACAGCAAACAATAATAATCTCTAAACCAAAATATCAAGGATTAACAACAGGAAAAAATGCAATTTCCAGATAATAGTTTGTCATAAACTGTCTAGACTCTAGATACTAAAGCATGGCTCCCATATCACACATGTCATAAATCCTAACTGCAAAAAGGGACAAAATTTGCTAGAAAAAGGGCATATCATCTAATCTGTCTTCCTCCATAGACATTAAGTTGGGGACGAGGAATCACGAGAATGCAAAACTAGTCATTCATGATCAAGCTTGCCTTGCCATACAAATATTCAACCATGTACCAAAACTTCAGATAAATTGGGTTCGGATAAATAAGAGCCAAATCTCCTACTTATTTATAGCTAGGCACTTACTCATGATAATTCTGGATAGAAATGATTCTATGAGGCACACAGATAAATTCCGTGCACACACCGCACGCGCACACACGCACGTGCGCACGCACACGCACACACACTCTCTCTCTCTTTCTCTCTCTCCAGATATAATTTCACACTCTCTCTCTCTCAAGATATAATTTCACATTTTACATATTAAGCATGAAGCATACCTTCTCATTTATCTGGACACTTTGATCTTCTTGACTTCTCTTGGACATGCCTAAACTACTAGAACTACCAATAACAGGTTCTTTACTTTTCCTGGAGCCCTCTTTATGATTTCTCTCATGAACTCTATGGTTATCTGAAGCATTAGAAACTCGATCACTATGACGACTTGATTTTTCCTGCCTCGGTCGCTTTTCTTCACTACTATACTGAATTCCACGGGCATAAGCATCATCACGACCCTTATGATGTGGACTTACTCCTAGAACCCGATCCCTCCTTTTTAACTGGTCACTGTGTTGCATTACTTCAACAGATTGGTATTCTTTCTCAGAAACTTCAAGTTCATCCTTAGCCCTAACATGCCCAACCCATGTTTTTTCTTCAATTCCTCGACCACTTCTAACAGAACTTCGTCCTTCTTGTCTTTCACGCTTGGATGGGAGTTCTTCATGAGACAGTTTCAACCGATACCGCTCTTGCCTATCTCTCTGCCTATCACCCCTCTCCCTCAATAGCAAGGCTTCATCTTTTTGCCTTGCAGCATATTGATCATCAAGGTTATCTCTACTTCTTTGATGGCCATCTCGCTTCCGCAGATCCAAAGCTTCATCCCTTTCTCTCCTGCGCCAACTAGTATTTTCCCTGTAGCCATGCAGACCTTCTTCTCTGTCTATATGCTCCCTTCGAAGATATTCCTCATCCTTCCTCTTCTTGCTACGGGAATCCTCCACAGCTTCATGCCTGGCCTTCAAGGAACCATCTCTTCCCCTGTGTCTTGAGGCTTTGGACCCAGCATCCTTATCAAAAGTAACCCTGTAGCTACCATTATCCAACTGTTTTCTTGAATGAATGCTATCATCTTTGTCGCTTCTCTCATTCTCTCGAACCTTACCCCTATCCCTCTTTCTTGGCTCATCATTTCTGCCCCTTCTACTATAGAGATCATCATCTCTTTGCATCCATGATTCCTCTCTAGCTTGTACCATACGATTTCTCTCAGGTTCTTGCCTTCTGCGATGATCTCTTCTGTCAAACACCTGCTCATTTTCATTAGATTGCCGTCCAATACTACTCCGATGCATAGACCGTGGATCCTGAACTACTTCTTCTTCAAAACCCTCTCTCTGCTTCTGATAACCCCTGCTGCTTGCTGATCTTGCCTTGCTGTTATCACTGCTTCTTGCAGCTTTTGAATCCTCCCAATCATCACCTTCATCAAGAAAAGGTTGCTCAACCTGAGATGTTAATTTCTGTGTCTCTCCTATCTCATCCTTAATGGTATCTCTGTTCTCTATTGTATCTACATCAATGTCCTCCTTCTCCATTCTGGAACTCCCATCAGCTGTCCCAGATTCCTCAAGCTCAGCATCTTTGTTCTCCATGCTGGACTCCCTTGCATCCTTATCAACAGGAGATGACAAACTTGCACCATGTCTATCTTCCATGCTTGCAACTGACTCTTCTTTTTTATTGTCAGCAATTGCCATTTCTTGTCTAGGAGAAATATGAGGAGACCGAGCATGTACTCTCCCTTGCATCTGCCTGCAGATAGAAAAACAGAGATTGTGTTAAACTGTTAATGAATGTTAGAATAAAATAACTAAGCTTAATTAGTTTCATATCATCAAAAACCACCAGAATCAGCAAACCAAATAACAAATTAACTAAGCTTATTAGTTTCATAAGCATCTAACATGACGGACAATTTGTTTTCTTTATATAATTTTGACAAATCAATTATTTACCAAAGACTAAGTTCAACAACCTGAGTGAATGCATAATTTTTATCTTAGATTCAGCCTTCCTTTTCTCTAGAGGTGCTAAATATGTTTCATCATGTTTTTGAATTTTGTTATCATGTTCATAATATGTTTCTCCAATGCACAAAGTACAACTCAAACTTAACCGCTTAGACACAGAAAATTACTGAAAAGCAACATCAAAGTGACCTTTTGTCAGTCAATATTCATGTTGGCCCATTGCCCCATTGTATAACTCAAAATTTACCTTACTCATTACAACAAACCTTGACATGAATTAACCAGTTAAAAATAATATTGTTCATGCTGCATCAGGCACATAAACTTAGTACAAGTTTCACTTTGTTTAAATTTTCACATAAGAAATTAGAAAAAAATTTCAGCCGAATGCTCCTTCAAGAGTAATTTTTTAACACAGGTTAACCCAAACAAGCAGTAATGAAGATAAAAAAGGCTAGCAGTGGAACAAAGTTACTAAAAATTTTAAAATTAACCAGGTTCACTGATATGTATATATACCTGGGAGTTTGGCGCATAGAATCAGAGTATTCAATTGGATCTTCCTGTTGGAAAGGCAAATTTTCATCTTCATCAGGGATGTTAGCAAGATTGGAATTCATGAATGGCATTCTTCTCCCTACCAGTTCTCTCTTTCGACCATTATAATCCTTAGGAAAACCAGCAAAATACTCAGGCTTCAACTTTGGAATTTCATCTTCAACTACATTGTTGTCTTTAAAATCCTCACTCTGGGGTTCTACATCCTCTGGCTGATCTTGAGCATCAATTTCTACAGAGGAATCATCATCTGCTGTATCCTGTAAAACTATCTGTCGAGACAAATACTTTAACTTATGTGTACACTGCACACATGCAGGATGCAACATAAAAGATTCATCCATTTACCACAAATCATATTAATGCAAAAGAATTAAATACCTCGATGATTGCATCTGAATCACGTATTCTGGGAGGCCGGGTATCAATGGAAGGAAGACGTTCACCATAACCACCTTCCACCTGTATTGCTCTCCCAGTTGGCTGGTATGAAATAAATTACTATAATGAGCTCAAAAAAATTTAGAGAAGCGCAAAATATCTACCAGAAACATTGTAATTACATCATATTGACCAGACAGAAGTAGGCTAAGGGCACAATGACACCAGCTATCTGGCCTTAAATATGAGAGGAAAATTCCATAAACTAGTAGAGAAGTACTTTTAGATAGTGTTTGGTAGCGGGGACAGGACAGGAAATAAAGGGACAATGGAAACAGAAAGATGTATGGTGGTGGAGATAGGGACAAGGGATAGAATTACATAAAATTCCTGAACCTCCAAAAAGTGGGGACAGTAGGAACAAAAAACGGAGACATAAATTTAATATTTTTTCTTCCAATAATACCCCAATACATATTTATTATTTCCCAATGTGTCCTCATAACCAGTGGTGGTGCAGGGGTGGTTTAGCGGCCAGTCGGCGGTTTGGTGTTGGTCCGGTGGCTGACCTAAGGCAGGGGTACATAGTGTCTTTTATCGTGTATTTGTTGTATTGTCCCCGTGTTTCCAAACAAAATACAGAGAGAGTTATCATGTCTTGTACTCCACAACTAAACACAATACAAAAACAGTGCTTTTTATGTCTCTATCTCCACTATCTCTATTGTCTCTGTCTCCATTGTCCCAAGACAGATACCAAACACTATCTTAGGTGTGTTTGATATGAAAGTAAAAATGAGGGGAGGAACTTTCAAGGATTGGATTCATGTGAAAGTCTCTCCTCTATTTTTACCTTATACCAAACTCACCCTTGGGATGCCTTGATTAAAGGATAAAAATAGGGTAAAAATTTTCTTGAACCAAATTCCTATAATTATAGACTTCAGCTTTAAAACCCGTGGTCAGTGCCTACCCCTTTAAACAGGCTTACAGTATGCAAAAGGATTAATCATTGTATCCGACAGTGGATACCAACCAATAAACATGAAATTCAGCCATGAAATTTCCACCCCATATTTATCCTCAGCCAAACACACCCTTAAAATAAATCTTTAGGGAAAAATGTACGTAGACAAAAATGCAAAATGCATACAATTGGTGGCCGTATAGGCCCAGAACCATTCGCGAGATGACTTTGTCCAACATCTGACTTTACGGAATTTGCATTTCCAACAGCAACATCATGTACTCCAGCGGCTGCAGCTAATTCAGGGGGCAAATCTGGATCAAATTCCTGGGAATGAAAACAGCTAGATGATTCACTTAATAAGAAAAAAACAGTGCGCCAAATCATTTCATGAAATATGTAAAGTGACTGTATTAAGATGCTAGCAGTCTAACACCTCTACCTGCTCTGTTCTTCCACTCTCATAAACTCGGATCTTGCTTTGCATTGTAGACTCCATGCGTAGTTGCTCCTAGAGAATCAAATACAAGGATTTTTTCAGTCTACACTAAATTTCTGCAGGGTATGAAAATATGCAAATAATTTTACCAGCTGTTTGCAATAATCCTTCCAGCTGTCCTCATTCAAATCAAAGTTAAAAAAAATTGACACATCAACGCCAGGATATTTCCATGGTTTCTCCTCAAAACTATCAATATCAACATCAAATATGGTCCTGAAAATATTAGGCAGTTAAAAATTAAGTACGCACAAAGTGACACAAAACTGATATAGTTAAAAAGGAAAAAAAATAGATAAAAGGATCTAAATAACAGGAGATAAAAGCATACTGGATAATAGATAATGGTTCGGTTTAAGCCTAACAGAAAAATAGAAAGATGCATGTGATGCCAGGCTCCATAAAAAGTAAGCAACTCTTGTCAGCGAGAATGTCCATCCAAAAGAAAGCATACAGATACGCAAATAGACTAGAGGAAGCATATAATAGATTACTGTAAATAATGCACCTTAATCAACACAACAACGTGACAAATTTTTTATGCCATATAATAGATTTATGTAATGAAAGCCTTGAACAATTTGACAAAAGACACTTCATATTTGGTGTCTTAATATAACTAGAGACAAAATAAAATTGTTAGTTAAAACTAACTTGTGAGAAGGAAGTGTGAAATCCAGTCCACCACCAAAACCTCGCCCTGCTGCACTGTTGACCCAAACAGGTAATCCAGGACCTGATTGAAAACCTTTTTGCATAGCAGCAGCACCTTTTACTCCAGCTGGTCTCCAGTCCCCTCTGCCACGCCCAGCCCCAGGATTCACATTAGCAAGTGGACGAATCTGACCAGGAGGGCCTCCTGGAGCAGTTGTTGATCCAGGCATTGGTGCTGCACCAGGTCTGACATACTACATTACAATAAAAGAAGACCATTAGATATTTTGGTTCTTTTCCAGTTTGCTAGGCCATAATCATTGCATATTAAGCCAATGAAACAACTATTGCGAATCTATAGTAAACAAAATATTCAAATGTCTGAAGAAAGAACTATGGCTAGAATATTCTCTTCAATAAAAGCATAACATTGAGCTCAATTAATATCAGTAAACCAGCAGAAAGAAATACAGCATTAAGACAAAATCAGGAGATCTAATACCTGATATACAAAGAATCTATGAACACAGAAGTCATTTTTGGTTCAAGATGCAAAGACATGCATTGATTTTAGAAACAAACAATAGTTAACAAGGTCCACCAAAACATTAGGCACCAAGTTAATGACAAACATAGTTTTTTTTTTTTTCTTTTTTGTGATAATGACAAATATAGTTAAAGAGTAAATCAAACTGTCAACTGATTTTTTTTTTTCCTTGTTTCAATGCATTGAAAGGTTTCTGTGGGAAAAAGAAAAAAAAGATCACTGTAAAGTAGGTGAGAAGTAATTTCATAATGAAAAATAATATTCTCAGCAAATTTAAAACTCATCACAGAAGAAGAAAACTGCAGGGGCCTCAAAAAAACATCAAGCAGTCCAGTTGAGGTAAAAACAGAGTCCAAAATGATCTGACTATAATTGTCTCCAGTAGTCCAAAATAGAGTTAACACACGTCACAAATGATTGTTAATATTATTATCATGTATACAAGAAAAATAGTTATAACCAAGTGCTTCACTAAAAAATAACCCAATAGTTTTATAGAATATATATTTTTCAAAAGGTGCAGGCTTGCTACTCAAATGGCAGAGAGATGAGCTTCAGAAGTTTGGGGAATCAACTTGTTTAGGTATAGGAACCATCTTTACACAAAAGTAGCTTTGACAATTGAAGGAAGCTTTTCCTTATCCTTTTTCACCGTGTTTGTGGGTCATAAGTTAAAACGAAAAACACAAAAGTCATACTATGGCCTCCCCTCTCAACTCATTTGTCAGAATCATACATTTTATACGCCATTCACTCAATTTCCATGGCTGTTCTCAAGTGAAAGCACATGTAAAGATCAAGCACTTTCAATTCCCCAGGGTCAAAACTAGTGACTGTGTCACAACAGAAAAATTAAGCAAAACTGCTCCAAAATGCTATAAAAAGGACCACTCATTTGATAAGTTGAGTAAAATAACGAAAGAAACCCATAGAATGTCGTCTTGGATTAACACATGGTCGAGTAACAACAGACCTCGAGTCTAGTGTCAGCCCATACAGCCCTCCCTCTTTCATTGAAAAGGAAAATTAAGAACAAGAGAAATGGAAAGGCAACATATCAGTTCCAGGACTGGCCAAAAGCAGAAGCACTTCATAACCAAAGAGCTGGAAACACTCACTCCAACATTACATTTACAAATAAATGATCCCATTGGAGAATCATCAGGAATAACCACATGTTTTATGACTATGCAATTTAATTGTTTTAGTTTTCTGGGCTCAAAAGAAGTACATAAACCTCAAAAGGGAAAAAGAAATTGATAACAGATTAGGATTAAGTTCAATGGAAAGATTAAATTCTTTTAAATTCTTTCCATGTGTGTAAGCCCCAAAAGGAAAAAAAATCAATAACAGAAAACATATGACCAAATCTTTTCCCAATGATTGATTTTGATCAGGCGGAAGGCAGAAGTGTTCCCATTTACTTTCATACTGATATTAATTTGGAGATGTTGCTCCCCAGATTTCCATCACTACATCGAGACATATGTTAGATTAGCTTCTATTGTCACTGCCATTTAGCTTCTTTTTGTCGTTTCTTTCCAGCTCTTGATAACGATGGCGCACGAAAGAAAGTTCATAAACAAAACAGGAGCTAATTTTTATAATAATCAAACTTGACTTCATCAACAAAAGAACTACTATATATCAAACTCAAAACTGTACAATTACAATGCATAACAACAAGTTCACTTCATAATTCCTTCTTCATAGTTGATACTATAACCTAACATAATCATGGGGTGAAACAATAAAGAGATCCCCCAATACTACAACAAGAAAGTGCCTAATCCTTTGAAGTATCAACACACAATACCACTGACCTTAAACTGTGAATGAAATTGATGATGATAACCCTGATGCCCGCCGTACCCAATCTTCAACGGCGCCGGCGCCCCTTTCCCCAACTCCGCCGCATCCTTCCCCTCACCGTCCACCGTCTGCGCCGCTGCACTCTCCCCCCATTCTTGCTCCTCCGCGCCGCCGTTCGGATCACCGCCAGCCACAATATTCAACCCGCCATCGTCGTCTCCGACGCCGTCGCCGCCGTCACCGTCGACCGCCATGTCGGCTCTTCCCATAGCCATGAGGCTGTTGTCGTTCAACACTATCTGCAAATCGTCGTCGCTGTCGCTGTCGTCCCAATCATCCCCTCTCTCGTCGATCCTTCCAGAAGCTTCTTCTGCGACTGCGGCGGAGGAAAGCCCCGGGATGACGGGCTCCGAACCGATTCCGTTGTGGTTGGCGGCGGCGTCGTCCTCGATGTCGAATTTGACATCGTTGTGCATGGAATCGGCATCGGGTTCTTCGTTGGTAGGGTTCAAATCTTGCGAAGAAGCATCTTGGAATTGGGGAATTAGGGGTTGTTGAGGTGACGGGTGTTGGTGTTGGTGCTGTTGTTTGGGGATGGAAGAATCGGAGGGAAGAGGAGGATTGGTGATGGGAGGAGGCGAAGGTGAAGAAGAGGAAGAAGCGAAGGGTTGAAGGACATCGGTGTACAAATCTCCGAACTCGTCGTCGTCTTCCATGGAGAAGGAAGAGAAGAGGTTACAGCTTACAAGAAACAAAGAAAGAAAGAAGAAAAGAAGGGTTTTGGCTTTCGTCTTGGTATGTGTTGTTGACGAGGTTTGGGGAACGGGCAAATGGCGAGTGCCAAAGCCGATTCACTTTCGGCTTCATAACGTGGCCTTTTTATAAGGATGTTCGGGAAACCCATCACAAAACAAGGGTGAACTTTGATTGAGGGGTAAAAATTATAAATAAATTTTATGTTTATTATTAACCTATAAAAGTGATAAATCCCTTTTATAAAATTACTCTTCACAATCATTGTTTAGGGTATATTTGGTTAGAGCGTAAAATTAAGGTAATTATATGAATGAATTTAATATATTATTTTACGCATAAAGCTTATTCATTTAACTTTTACTCTCACTTTTACCTCCTAACCAAGCAAACTTTAATGGTTTTGGAATTCATCTTCTTTTAAATAAACATACTTAATTTTATGTATTTTTCAATTTTATAGAATTTTTCAATTTCCTTCTATCAATAATTCCAAGAATAGGAGTTGTATAGCTTTTAATTGGCTTTTATTTGCATCTGTAATACTCGATGTATACATGTTAATGGATAAGTTTCGTACAGCCTCGGGATCTCCTGGGACCCACTCGTGTTACCAAACGATCCCAAATGCCAAGATGGTAGAAAATTGCAGAAGTTAGTGTTGGTGGATCATTATAGCGGTTGTGAGTGACCAATTGAGGGAATTGCACACTCCCTAACAGCTATAACAGTCCCCTTGGAGTGTAAACAATATGAAACGACGTTGTTCCACTTATTGAGAGCCCCTAAGACCCTTCCTCCACCCTTTTCTTCCTCATTTCTCAAACCAGAAACCCCAAACCTCATTCTTCTCCCTTTTTTTTCTCTCAATCTCACCGAAACCCATCATCCCCAGTCATCAAGATACATATGTGTGTGTGTGTGTGTTGATAAATTTTGTCTCCTTTCTTCCCATTTTTTCATGTTCTAAGTTTGGGTTTGTTATTTTTATCCCATTGTTATCAAGTGGGGGTGCTCCCCTAATGTTGTTAGAGTAAATATAGAGTAATTTAAGAGCACCCATAGATTTCTTATGAGTTTTATGGTTGTAATGGCAGACATTGGTGTCATTCCTCTTCCCTGGAGTTCCTGTGGTGTTAGTGCTTCACGTTCCACTGCCCCTCCAAGTAAGGGAGTTTGATCTCATAGCTCTATTTTGGTCATTCTAAAATTTATTTCTAGCATTTTGAAGTGTTTCAAAAATTATTACTTGAATTTCATCATTAACCAGGACTTTTATGTGTATATTTTCAAGGATTAGAGTATATGTTTGACACTTAGCATGAAAATCTATGTTAATTAAAAATGCATGGGACCATATTTGAAAATTGCTATTATATGATTATCCATGATTTGAAACTTGGTTTATTTGAATGGGAAATGATTATGATTGTTGAAATAAGTAAAGCTTTACATTTATTTATGAGAATATGAGACAGGTTAAACTTAGAAGTATAGAATCCCCTTTTTCATATTTCAATATGATTTTAGATCAGGGAATTATTGAAAGGAACAAAACGTGAGTTAACGGTAGTTATTTCATTAACATTGGTATACCAAGGCTCGCTAAGGGCAACTTATCGTCATTTAGATTAGTCCACCAGAGATACAATTCGTTAGGAACCATTAAGATCTTAGTTACGGGCTCATGTTCGCCAAGGAATGAGTACCACTTTATATTTACGGATAATTTGTTCTCTTTTGTAATTCTTGAAAAGATAAAGATGATATTTATTATAAAATATTTTATGAATGTTGCCTTATTATTATTATTATTTTATTCCCTTCATGTGCCATGTATGGTTTTGAGTGAAGATCACTAAGTTTTGTAATAAAATTCACCCCTCTTTTCTTCCTTTTCCCCACAGATACAGGCATAGCTTGGGATCCTCCTCCCCTTTAGCAGTGGTAGCTTTAATTTTCGGTGAGCTTCATGTTACCGTGAAGCGATTTATTTTGATAAAGTGCTCCAGTGCTTTGCGGGCAGGGTCTCAGGCATGCATGATACAACACTATTTTGAATAGCCACAATTTTTTTTTTTTTTTGTATTTACATGATATGTATAGCATCTCATGGCATTTTTGTAAATGAGCAACTTAGTATGATTTATATTACAACCACAGTTCCAGCTTTCATATATGAAAAAGGATTATTCAACTTTATTAGGAGTTTAATATGAGAAGTGAATTACGATTTAAATTTGATTTTATTAATAAATTAAGCATATAGTATGACTTAACGAATCACAAGGCTTACGTGGGGACGGGGTTCTTCATGTGCTAGTCACAATCCAAATTAGGTCGTAACAACATCCTTAGTCCATCATTTTATAACTTGAAGCACTTTCAAGTAAAAAATTTGAGTTATCACACGATGCGAAACCCAAGAACATAAAGATCCTGAAACCTGATGCAATGGTTTGGAACCCCGAAGGATATAAAGATCATGAAACCCCAATTCACATTGATTCAGAATCCCAAGGATATAAAAATCTTGAAACTTCACACGCAAACTGATATGGAACGAGCAATAGAATAAAAATCCTCTCCACCAAACCCCTAAGGAATTGATTCATAGAAATGTAGATGATTAGGATAAGATTGACATCCTATTAAACCCTTAAGATACATCGTCCTTAGAGATGTAAATAATTAGGATAAAATAGGCTTCCCCATTCAACTCCTAAGATACATTGTCCTTAAAAACATAAATCAGAAGGATAAGTACAAACCTTGAGATAAGTAAAGATATGATGAAGTCCACTAGAAATGAAGAAAATTCGACATTCCAAAGAACACCCATGAGGGATTTCAATTTCACGCCTTGAAAAAATTTCTTAACAATGAGTTGATGAGAGGTATTTATAGTCTCCTCATTACGGCAAATATTTAACTAAATCTAAACTAATTCTAAGCCCATTTTTTAGTCCTAAAATAATAAATCTAGACCAAATAAACTATACAAAATATAAATCCAAACTAAATAAAACAAGTACATATGAAGAAAACCTAAATACATAACAACTAAAATTAAAATATTCAAATGATCCATTTGAATATTGTCTTTTATTTCTTGACTATTCTTGATGAGCTCCATCTTGCTTGGGACGTCTAATTTAGTCTTATTGAGCACGTATCGTATTAGATTTTTTCTCTTGATTTATTGAGAAAATTTGCAATTTATAATTTAGATTCTCATTTGATGAATTTTTGTCCTTGATTCTCTTTGTAGACTTAGATCTTAAAGGTATGTCAATTGGAAGCCAAAAGAAAAGAAGAATGATTAGGGCAATGGAGAGCTTAGAGGTTAAAAAAAGTGAATATTTTTGTTCATGCTATTTAGCGCATGAGTGCCCACTCCGGCATTTGAGTGGCTTAATGACTGGTTAAAGTTCAAAATATGTTTTTATCGGTGAGGATCTGAGTGTCCAAACCAATGCCTAAGCACTGCATGTTCACCATGAAAGTTTCAGCATCCTATGAATTTTTCTGCATGAAAAACACAGCCAAAGGGGACTAAGTTTTTTTTTTTTTTTTTAGGTTTCTAATTCTAGAGAGAGCTCTTATCGAAGTTTGACAATAAAAGGTTTAGATGAGATTGAAGCATCTAAGAGTTCATCACCATTTGTTTAGCTATTCTTTCTTTTCCTTTGTTCTTTGATTTTCATTATGAGTATTGAACTAGTTATTTGTTTTGTATTGTTAATGGATAGTTAAACTTGTAACTTAGGGTTCATTTGAACTCATCTATGGAGCTTGAATGCATGTAAATTTTCTTTTGTAATTGTTGTTCAGTTTGGTTTTATTTATCTATTTCTATGCTTAATGCTCTTGTATGATTAGCCACTCTTAAAGTTTATTGGAGTGATTATCTTGAAATAGATATTGGAATAGAGAAATTAGAAAATGGTCATGACTAAGGGGTAAAACTTGTTCAAGTATACTTAATTGGCTCAGGCGTGTTGATTAGTTAATAGGAGTGACTTTGCAATTTTGCATGACAAATGATAGATGAACATTCTTAAGCAGAAATTCATCAAGTGGTATCAACTCACTTGCACTTAATTATTTGTGGACACTAGCATCGCACGAGCACGACCACGACAGTATTGGAACTTGAATGATAGGTACCTGTTAGTGTTAGTTAGCAGCGAACAACGCTAGTTAGTTACTGTCAAGACTCAAGAGTCAACACTTGTGATGTTACGCGGTACTAATAGTAACAAGTGCGTTGATTCGTAAGTGCGTAGATTCATGCCTCTTCTTCTTCCTCCGCAACACGAAACAGTGTTCAGAGACATCGTCCACTGCGCCCACCACCACAAACTCCGCCGCGGCCTCGCCCTCCACGCCCGCACCCTCCGCAACGGCTCCTTCTTCTCCATCACCCACCTCGCCAACGCCCTCCTCCTCCTCTACGCCAAGTCCCCCCACAACCTCCCCAAAGCCACCCTCATCTTCCACTCCATCATCAACAAAGACCTCGTCACATGGAACTCCCTCATCAACGCCCTCTCGCAACACCCTTCTCACTCCTCCTCCGTCTTCCCCCTCTTCCGCCGGATGAGAGCAACCCTCAACTCCCTCCCTAACGGCCACACCTTCGCCGGCGTCTTCTCCGCCGCCGCCTCCTCCTCCGATGTCATCGCCGCCCGCCAGGCCCACGGAGTGGCGTTCAAGACGGCGTGCCTCGATGACGTCTTCGTTGGGAGCTCTTTGATCAATGTGTACTGCAAAACGGGTCTTGTTTTCGATGCTCGTAAGGTGTTTGATAAAATGCCTCAGAGGAACGCGGTTTCGTGGGCCACGTTGATTTCTGGGTATGCTGATTCTGAGATGGCTGGTGAGGCGTTGGATTTATTTGGGGCCATGCGTCGTGAGGGGGAAGAGGGTGTGAATGAGTTTGTGTTCACCAGTGTTCTTAGTGCTTTGACCGGTGGTGTGTTTGTGGACACTGGTAGGCAGGTTCATTCCCTTGCTATAAAGAATGGGTTGCTTTCGATTATCTCTGTGGGGAATGCTCTTGTGACTATGTATGCCAAGTGTGGGAGCTTGGATGATGCGCTTAGGACTTTTGAATTTTCGGGGGATAGGAATTCAATCACGTGGTCGGCCATGGTTACTGGTTATGCGCAAAGTGGGGATTCTGATAAGGCTTTGAGGCTGTTTTATGATATGCATCATTCTGGGTTGATGCCTAGTGAGTTTACTCTTGTTGGAGTGATCAATGCTTGCAGTGACCTTTGTGCTATTGTGGAAGGGAAACAGTTGCATGGATATTCGTTGAAGTTGGGGTATGAACTGCAGTTGTATGTTTTGTCTGCTTTGGTGGACATGTATGCAAAATGTGGTAGCATAGCAGATGCTCGGAAGGGCTTTGAGTATATAGAACATCCCGATGTTGTTCTTTGGACTTCTATCATAACAGGGTATGCGCAAAATGGGGATTTTGAAGGTGCTCTGAATCTGTATTGCAAAATGCAGATGAAGGGAATTGTCCCCAATGAGCTAACTATGGCGAGCGTGCTAAGAGCCTGTTCTAGTCTAGCTGCTTTAGATCAGGGAAAGCAAATGCATGCTCGGATTATTAAGTATGGTTTCAATTTGGAAGTTCCACTTGGAAGTGCTCTTTCTGCCATGTATGCCAAGTGTGGAAATTTGGATGATGGGTACCTTATTTTTTGGAGGATGTCGAATAGAGATGTAATTTCATGGAATGCAATGATATCTGGACTGTCTCAAAATGGCCGTGGTAATGAAGCCTTGGAGTTGTTTGAAAAGATGTACTTGGAGGGAACAAAGCCTGACAGTGTCACATTTGTGAATCTTCTCTCTGCTTGTAGTCATATGGGACTGGTGGAGCGAGGCTGGGTTTATTTCAAGATGATGTCTGATGAATTTGGCATTGCTCCAACAGTAGAGCATTATGCTTGCATGGTTGATATCTTGAGCCGTGCTGGTAAACTCAATGAAGCAAAAGAGTTCATTCAATCAGCGACAATTGATCATGGTCTGTGTCTGTGGCGCATACTATTAGGGGCCTGTAGGAACTATCGTAACTATGATCTAGGTGCCTATGCCGGAGAGAAACTGATGGAGTTAGGCTCACCAGAATCATCTGCTTATGTATTGTTATCAAGTATATATGAAGCCTTAGGAAAGAAGGATGATGTGGAGCGTGTAAGGAGGATGATGAAAGCCCGAGGGGTGATTAAAGAACCTGGTTGTAGTTGGATTGAGTTGAAGAACTTGGTTCATGTATTTGTTGTTGGAGACAATATGCACCCACATATAGATGAAATACGGTCAGAGTTAAGGTTATTGACCATATTGATGAAAGATGAAGGATATCAACCTCTTTCAGATTCGTTGCCTGTAACTTCTGGAGATGATTTGGAAGGTATTGTTTCATTCGTGTTCCTATTCATTCCCAAGGTGCCTTTCCCATTAATCAATCACTTGAATGATTTTTCTTTTGTTGTATGGTATTATGGATTGGTCATCAGTATGGATTTGTTCCCACATCCCACCGTTAAAACTTAAAACAAGCATCTTAGTAACTATATTCAGGTAAATACAAAGTGCATTTGGGCCGGCCTTCATGTCTTTAAACTTAATTAAGCCATCTGCTTGCCTTTTTTCCATGTTATATTGGTTTCGATTGAACAGTGTTGGCATTTATTCTACTGTTTTAAGTTTCTTATGTTTCCATTAATTTCATTTTTCTTTTATTCACGTAGATCAAGAAGGCAGTGACGAGATACAACTTAGGGCTTGTGCTGGCTTGTAGCAAGATTGGACAGATGACCACTCATGCAAAAGTAAGACTATATTATTCATTGTATTCAGAACACTTTTTTTTTTTTCTTTTATCAGCCTTTCTATCAGTTCTTTGATTGAGATTTTTGTGATATAATTGCTCTTACATTTTTTATTTTTTTTTGTTGGATGAAGTTTATCTTTTCCTTTTGAATTTTCTTTTACCATGTTCTTCAGTACATTTAATAGCCGTTTTCTTATAGAGATAAGATTCTATGTCAAAGAATGCATGTTACCATTGCTTCCTCTGTTGCTCCTATTGAAAATCCTGGAAGTTGTTATTTCCATATTCTTCTTGTTTTCTATCATTTGATTACAGTTTATTCTTCTCTTCTTTTATGAATCACTCAACTTAGCAGTGGTATATTCTTTTCAGGATGGCATTTCACCACTGAGTGGTGGAATTAGTGCGTTGGTGTTGCTGTCTTATGATTTTTGGCTGGTTGACTAGCTATAAGAGGATTATCAATCACCATGAAGGAGTGTAATTGTCGAGCCGGTGGTAAAAAAAATCTAGCCAGCACCCAAATATCTCAAACTGTGGCTGACATTTGCAAATGATTAGTTCACTAGTCATGCTTTTTATGGATAAATGCAGGCACGAATCATGACCAGGCAGATGTCAGTTGTCATCTATTTCACTTGGGTCAATCAGAGGGAAGCTTTCAAAAACAGCGGCGGGAACAACCAGCTAATGAGTTGTGATTCTAGAACTAGAGCTGTTAATTTGAACATTATTTAGACATCAATTGGGGACACCGTAAAGTATATACCTTAGAAAGTACACATAAATTGAGTTTGTTGTAAAGTAATTTATGTTACAAACGTTTATATGAAAATCAATTTTTATATAATAAGTATTTATGGACGATATTGATCAGAGTTACTTTCAAATATATGATTACAAAAAATAATAAATTTATCTATAAGTTGCATTGAAAATTAAAAAAGAAGTTAGAGGAAAGGGGTAAAATAGGTATTTGGTCATCATAATTATTTTGTTATATCCAAAATCATGGTAGATGAACGAGTAGAACCAACATAAAAATGCTACAGGTGAAATCTCAATTTGATTCCAAAATCAAGTTTAAAATATGAATGTGGGCTCAAAACCAAACATATTTCTAAAGGAGACTGAAATAACCAACATACAACTATACTGTTAAAGTAATGGGAGTTATGACTTTTTTCACGTCATTAGCTAATCGTTAATTATAACCATATTGAAATTATTTTGTTCTCATAGTAATTATTTCAAAATTCATATATTCAATTATATAAGATTGTATATATTTACGTCACACGTTTACATTAACAATGCATTAAAATCTTTTCATGATTTCTTGGGATTTACTTATATGTTTTCTTGTCAATATTGTATTTCTAGGATAAATTATTTTATTATAGAGATTAGATGATTGAATAACAATAATATGAGATTTGGAAGAAAATTACACTCACTATGCTTTCCTAAATCTCACATTATGCGATATTATAGATAATATACATCATTTTTGTACTGTGCAGCACTTGAAATGGAGTCTGTGCATGCCATTGCCTCACTATCAGAGACAGACACATGTCGCTGCGCCATTGGGAGTTGGAAATCACACACCATGCGAGATTTTGTTGATGCTCCTGCTGCACGCCACGCATCGCCTCCTCGTTGCATTTGGGAAGTTTGCATCATGTGAGATTTTAAGAGTAAAAGTTGCTCATTTATATATATTGCAACTTGCTGGTTTATATCTCATATTTAACATCTCTTTCTCTCTCTCTCTCTTTCTCTTTGTGTTTTAGGCTGAATTTTAAGGAAGCAATTGTTAATCTTGACATCCACCTATTCAAGAAAGTTCATGGAATACCTAAGTACGAGTACTTCGAGAAAGATCCACAGATAAACTGCATATTTAACCAATCAATGACTGATGTATGCGCCACTCAAATGAAAAGGATACTTGAAATATACAAAGGACATGAGGGAGTATCAACTTTAGTTGATGTTGGAGGTGGAAGTGGACAATGTCTCAAAATTATCCTCTCCAAATACCCTTCAATAAAGGGTATTAATTTTCACCACCTCCAAGTGATCGAACATGCAAAACCCACCCCAGGTATAATAATTAACCATTTCTCTTGCCACAATTTTCTACTTTCGAAGAATAAATAATTTGGTTTCATCACTTATAATAGAAAATTGCCAAATTTCATTTAGGGATTGAGCATGTTGGAGGAAGTATGTTTGAAAGTGTTCCACAAGGTGATGCCATAATACTAAAGGTTAGCATACTATACCTAAAACTCTTCAATGATTAATTCTTAATATATACATCGATTACCTAAAACTCATCAATGATTAATTCTTGGTATATAACTTGATCAAAATCTGAAAAATAAAGAGTTTTGATAACCAGTATTCTGAGGACAATGGTTAAGGAATAAAGAAAAAAAAAAAGTTTCAAAAGTTTTGGGTGGCTCTCAAGACCAGCCAATCCCTCAAGACCAACCAATCCCACATCACTAGGTGGACCAACCATTCCCATACCATTAGTCATTTGCACATTACCAGCAGGACTAGACATTCCCATACCACCAGTCATTCCCACAGTACCATCGATTCCCATACCATCAGTAGGAGGCCCTTCCACCTTTGCAAATTACAAATGATGATGTGGATCAATGGTTAAATCTAAGTGGGAATAGTCAGCGGTCCTCCTTGGTGCAGAGTCGACATAGCATTGAACAATCACAATGTCCCTAGATGCAAGGGGCAGCTAACGTGGTTCAAGGAGCATTTTGAGTCAAGGAAAAAGGTCTGTTGATAGCAGTAGCATTGGAGAGTTTGGGATGAATAATTCTTACAACATTGATGATGTTCAATCTGCGACATGACTTTGACCTAAACATGTAGGCTAGTGAGCCTGGTGTTCAGGAAGATATATATCGACCTATAGTTGAAGAGATGTAACCCCAGCCAATACTCTCTCCAATTCATCAATAGGCAACATCAATAATGCACTTGGCTCATACAAAACATGGGATGGAGTTTGAGTGCACATCTACACCTGGCGACGTGGAAGAACCTAAATCTAAATTTGCAGGAGATAATGATGGAGGGAGGGATAGGAGGAGGAGAAGCAGTAGTCCCAGCACACATTGGTTGAGAGAGGTTGACTCCAGATTACGAGAAAAGATTTGGCTGCCTTCTAGATTGTCTCTTTCGGGAAAAAAGCTGCCTAAGGGAAAATAGTCATTAATATTCTTATTTTATCTTTTTTATATGACATGTACTTGTAGTTCGATATAATGTAAATATTGTAATAACTTTAAATTAATAATAGTTTTTCTGTTTTTAGAGAAAATTGTGTCTAACAAAGTGATTACTCACATAAGATAACAAAGCTGACACTTTGTCTATCTGAGCATAGAACAAAGATCAAATTAATTAACAATAATATTATTGTTAAAAATTAAGCAAGATTCCTTTTTTCCCACTTTCCATTATTGACTTCAGTAACTGAAGTAGCACAATTTTACACTATTTAATGTGATGAATATTGGATATGAATCCGAGCGCACTGTAATACCTTCTTCTTTTAGACAAACAAACAAGTCTCTTTTTTTTAACTAGTAACACAAAATCAACTGATGAAATAATGAGGAAGAGATGGAGGACTACTTGGACAAGAAATAAAAAGAGAGAAAGAGAGAGAATGAGGATTGAGCACTCACCAACAGCTGTGCGCCTGGACTTCTTCTATAATGCTGGTTCAAAATTGTGACAAGTTGTTGAAATTAATTTAATATTACAAGTCTCTTGGCAAATCTGGTTTTCTCTTCTTTTCTAATTTCAGTTATTAATATTTTATTTTATTTTTTGGCAAATCTCGCATAGTGTGAAATTTTTGTTTTAAAAATTTTAAAATTATTTTTTTAATTACCTCGCATAATGCGAGATTTAATAAATCCATATTCTTGTAATTTTCTATTGAATTTCATATTATTGTATAATTAACCCTCAAAATCCATATTAAAAAAGCTGATCCGTATTTCTAACCTTTTTTTTCCTACAATAATTATATGTATCCCTATCAATTTTGAGCTGAAGCCTAATTACAAATCAAGCCCAAACTCGTACGACCGTACGAGGATGTCCAATGGTTTATGTCCATTTGGAGCGTGGCTGGTTGGTTCCTGAACGTGTAATTGTACACTGTTCTGACCCCAAAAAAAAAAAAGAGTCGTACACTGAAATCAGGGTTTAACGTCCTCTCTCTCTCTCTCTCGCCTCCTTCTTTCTGTCACTGTCTTCCTCGCTCGCACGGTGGCCTTTGTTTTCAAATCATCTTCTGTTGCTTCTGCTCTGGTAATGCTTCTTCTGGGTATCTTTGTTTTGCTGTCCCATGCTTTCACTTCTGTCAAAAATATAATCTTTTAAGTGCCATTTGTTTCGGTCTATCACAAACTGGATATGGGGTTTAATAATGAAGTCTCTGTATACTTCAGAGTGTTGGCAAAATATGCATTTTTTGTGATTTGAGCAATCACGGGCCCTTGTTCTTTTATGATTTACTGATATTGGCGCCCCCAATGATATATGGATATTTGCCGTCTATTTTTCATGCTGTTTCAATTTTGAATCGGTTGATATGGTTCGTCCCTATTTTTTTTCTTAGCGGCCTTGGAATTTATATAGCTGCTGAAAATGACTTTTTTCAGATTAGTTCCAAAATAACGGTTGAAAGATTTAGGTTTTTTTTTTTTTTTCGCTTGATTTCATGCTTGCCTTCTATGATGTGCTTAGTGGGTGGCTGTTGCTATGCTGTTCCCTTGGGTGGAAATCAACAGATGAAATTGACATGAAGAATGAACATGCTATAATAAATTGATAAGAAATTTGGAGGGAAATATATACACACATGAACAAGAAATTAATACATATCGGCTTATGTCTTTGCAAATTATTGGTTTCTCACTTTCTTGATCTTGTGAGACAAGAAGAAACCACAAAACTAGAGTTCACAGTTGTTAGATTAGTTCATTATAGTTTGATGAAATAGAATTTGCATCTGAATTTATCTGTGGAAACTAGAAATGTAGAGCAAGAATCTCTAATGTAGCTTAGGCTTTGGTCATTTCTGTATTAATAAATCAAACTGCTGTTTAGGTTTGTGGCATCATGCTGATGTCATTGGTTTGGCCATAGTTGTTGCCTGGCCTGGCCAGTGACTCTTGCCCTGGTCCCCTTTCCAGGTTTTTGAACATTCCGGGTTTTAAAGCATTCCCTTCTGCCAGCCGTATTCTTATCACTTATAAAAAATGGAAACCTCAGATACACAGCTGACAGGTTCATCCCCACCGCCACTGCCGTCACCACCCCCACCACCACCACCACCACCTATTGTTGGAGAAGAGCCGGAATCAAAGAAGCTGAAGATGTCCACCACTACTTCTGATGATGAAGAATGCACAACTTCCACGGGCACCAAGAAAAGATACAAGCGCCGTAAAATTGCTATTTTCTTTGCTTACTGTGGTGTTGGCTACCAGGGTATGCAGAAAAACCCCGGTGCCAAGACCATTGAAGGTGACATGGAAGAAGCCTTATATGTGGCTGGAGCTGTCCCTGAACAGGATCGTGGTATTCCTAAACGATATGATTGGGCTCGCTCTGCTAGAACCGATAAGGGAGTCAGTGCTATTGGTCAGGTTGTGTCAGGCAGGTTCTATATTGATCCACCTGGTCTTGTTGATCGCCTTAATTCAAACCTTCCCTCACAGATACGAATATTTGGTTACAAGCGTGTGACAGCTTCTTTTAATGCCAAGAAATTCTGTGACCGGAGGAGGTATGTCTATCTCATTCCTGTGTTTGCTCTTGATCCATCTTGTCATCGGGATAGAGAAACTGTCATGGCTAGTTTGGGGTCTGAAAATGAGCTTGTGAAATGTTTGGAGTGTTCTGAGAGAGGCCGTAAGGTTGTAGGGTTAGTTGGTAATGGTCAGCACAATCTAACACTAGAAGCTGTGGATTTTGAGGCTGAAATTTCATCAAACAGAAATGCTGTGCTTAACTCTGGAGTTGCAGAGGATGTGGAGGTTTCCTTGAGCAAAGGTGATGATAATCATTTAAATGAGGAATCCAGTAATGAGGGTAAGGTTCTAGCTGACAATGTGAACTCTAAAACTGACCTTGAGACTATAGTTCCTGATCAGGATGAGGGTACTCCTTTGAATGGTGGATCAGTGAATAATTCAGCCATTTTTGAGGAAGATAAAGTTAATGGAGTGGACAAGCCGACTAAAGGAAGTGGATTCTGCTATGGTGAGAAGGAGAGGGAGAGATTCAATCGGATCTTGAAGTATTATGTGGGGACTCATAACTTCCATAACTTCACCACCAGAACAAAAGCGGAGGACCCCGCTGCCCGACGTTTCATTATTTCATTTGAGGCAAACACTACTGTTGTAGTTGAGGGCATGGAATTCGTGAAGTGTGAGGTTGTGGGACAGAGCTTCATGCTTCACCAGATACGGAAGATGGTTGGGCTTGCAGTGGCAATCATGAGAAATTGTGCACCAGAGTCACTTATCAGTAAAGCTCTACAGAAGTGAGTACTGCTTCTGTTGTGTTATCTTCAAATTTCTGTTTGAAATACTGTGTAATTCTCATCTGATTTCATTTTTAAAAAATGCAGGGAGGTTAACATCAATGTGCCTACTGCCCCAGAGGTTGGTCTATATTTGGATGAGTGCTTCTTTGCTTCATATAACCAGAAATGGAAAGATAGCCATGAAGAACTGTCAATGAAAGCATACGAAAAAGAAGCTGAGGACTTCAAAATGAAGTATATTTATTCTCATATTGCTTCGACGGAACAAAAGGAGGGAACTGTGGCTCTTTGGTTGCATTCTTTGAACCATAGAAATTATCCTGATCTGCGTGTTGTTAATGAGGAAGGCATCACTGATGACAAGAAAGTTGTTGATGAGGAAGGCATCACTGACAACAAGAGAGGTGGGGATGAGGAAGGCATTACCGATAGAAAGAAACGTGTTGATGAGGAAGGCATCGCTGATGATAAGAAAGCTGTTGATGAGGAAGGCATCACTGGTGATGAGAAAGCTGAAATGGAAGTTGTGACTGAGTGAGCTGCTGCCGATCTGTTCGATTTAAAACTCTTTTCTTCCAATTAGTTTGTGCCTTATCCTTTGCTACTTCATAATGATTATTTATTTGGCTAACAAATCTGCTTCGTATCATATACAGTACATGGTCTGTTTCATTGTCCATCAAAGGAAATGGAAGAGTATTTTTGTTATGCTTACTGTGTTGTTGTTGTTATTATTATTATTATTACCGCTTTCGTTTTATAGTTTTTCCTCAATTTAAAATGTGACTATGCAATGAGCAATGGTCGATCATATGATGCTGTAAATTTAGATCCGTTGTGAAAGAAACGCTTAATGATATATACTATCGTTTAGGCTAAGCTCCTTTATTCTTTTGTACCAAAATCCTCCCCATTTTATTCTTTTCACCTTGCTCTCTGTATTTTCCCAATTCATCGCAACCCAAATATAGGATTTTAAACATGCTACCGGTTGAAACGATAAGAATGAAATATCCAAGCAATATATGTTCAGTTTAAATGATATGAATTACATTCACCATTGGCAAAGAAGAAAAGGTAGTAATAGAACATACTCTGAAGAATGGGCATCACCACTGTACAAGTGTAAAAAAACAAGCAGTTAACCCGAGTATCACAGGTTCAAACCCACTCACGCATTATGCAATTTAAATATTCACTATAGCATGCTACAAGCCCACAGCCGGTACCAAATCAGACAAATTTTGCTCAGCAACTCAAAAGAAAAGAGAACGAAGAACGAAATACACAGCACATTATTTCCTTTCCACAAACATTATTTTGTACAGTCAAATCTTAAGAAAGAACAACGAGTAAATTTGCCTCTTGAATGATCAATGATTATCCGATGACAATGACACCACCAGTAAATATATCATATCAAAAGCCAATATTTTCTCTATAGTGACGAACTAAATTAAAAAACATTCAGCAAAAGATAAAAGTCTTAACACTTCAAACCAGTAACCCCACCAGACATTACCACAATATCAATTTATCTAGTTTCTACCAAGAGGCAGAGATCTACAAGTAAACGTTTCTTTGAATTCAGACTTCCTGGAGGAAGTGAAAATTGAAGCATAAACTTCCTTTGTAGCATTAGCCGGTGCCCTGGCAGCTGCCTTGAAACGCTTTGCATTAGCAGAAGCAGCATCACTCACACCCTTCAAACCACCATTTTTCCCATTCACAACAATCTTCCCATCAATTCCTTCCACTTTAGCAGAAACCTTCTCCACATCCTTAACATCAATTCCATGCTTTGTACCACTCAACCTCGACCCTTCCAAATCCTCCCCATTCACAACAACTCCCCCACCATTCTTCACTTTCTTCCCCTTCTTCTCCTTCATTTTGGCCTTCTCCTCCTCCATCCTCTCCCTCAGAGCCGCAACCTCCTCTTCACTCCCATTGATCACAATCTTATCCCCTTCCTCAAACTCCCTATGACAGACCAAACAACACGAAGACTTTACCTCCTTCAATGCCTTCGCACTCAGAACATGCCCACAATTCCTCAACGCCAAAAACCTATACTTTCCGTTGAACTCAAGCCCAGCAACAGGGCACTGAAACCTAGCACCACTCCCAACATCGCCAACACCTGGAATCACAGAAACGTGAACATTGATCATGTCCTTCAAACCCTTAATGTGCCCGAACTCCTTCGGGAGCTTCTTCCCCAATAGGGCTTCGACGAGTGACTCCTTGTTGAAGATGTTACCGAGCTTGTCGATGACGCAGGGCTCTCTGAGAGGCTCGTTGGAGAGTGCGCAGTTGTGCCATTTCGAGAGCCTCTGCTCGTTCGGGTCAACCTTGTCGGGCTTCTTGTCGGCGTACATGTTGAGGTAGCAGTCGCGGGACTCGGCGCCGGTGGCGCCCCCGTCTCCGCCGCCGCCGAGGAGGCGGGATCGGAGGAGGAGGGTGGCGAGATTGGGGATTTGTGGGCTAGAGAGAAGGGTTTCGTCGGCGAGGGTTTTGCCATCGAGGGTGAAGTAGAACAAGCGATGGTGTTGGGAATTGGGGAGGAGAGAGCGTTTGAGGTGCGATAGGGTTTGGTGATCGGTGGTGGGAATGGTTACGGATTTATGGAGGTCTAGGGATTGGACGAAGAATTGGTGCGATTTGGGATGCATGTTTTCTAGGGTTTCGTAATTTGGGGGTTGGAGAAGTCTGATTGATTTGGTGTGATTTCTGGTGAATTTGGGGCAATGATCGGAACCCTAGCTTTTATCAATGTATAATCGCTTTGCTGGTGACTTAACCGACCTTGATCTCACGACGGCTTGAAGCTGGAATTTCATCCCTCTTTTTTCGTTTTTTTTTTTAAGGTTTTTAAATTAAAAAAATGTAAACTGTAAGCTGTGTTTTTAAAATTAGGAATTAGTTTTGGTCAGGCAATTGTAACCTTTTTTGGTGAACAAAAACAATTTAAAGTTAGGAGGTGGGCCGAATTGGGCCATGCTACCCGGCCCATGCATTGTTTTGTTCTTGACCAGAAACAAAGTTTTTGTTTTTGTTCCAAATATAAATTTTTTTGTTGCACAAGAGACGTGGTTTTGGCAATATCGGCTGCCTCTTTAAAAGTGCACACGAGTTCAAACCCTAGCAGAGCTGGTGGCCAAACCCCTTACCCCTCCTCCCCTCAACCCAAAAGAAAAAATGTTTTGTTATATATTTATATTAAGAACTCCTCCAATATTTGGTTCCAAGTTGTATTCTAACTTTGTCTCCACCACTTGTCACATATACAATGCTTCATAAAAGAAAAATGGGATTGGATTTCGAATCTCTTGCTTTAGTGAGAGGACTCAATTTTGATCCCACTTTTAGTTCCACATTTTTTTTAAGTTTTAAAAATATTAACCTATAGTAAATATTTTATTACAAACATGCAATTCAATTTTAAGATAGATTAAAAATTGTTATTTTTTTAATAAAATTAATTACTTACAACTAGTCTTTTAAAAATTAAATTTCTAATAAAAAATTTTAAATTGAAAGTTAATATATTAAAAAAATAATGTATTTTTTAGAAGTGTTACATAATTGAAAACTTGCATAACTGAAATATATATATAATTGAATCATTATATAACTAAAACATTATATAGTTAAAACTTGCATAATTGAAATATTACATAACAAAACCATGCATAATTGAAACATACATGATTGAAATATCACATAATTGAAATATACATGACTAAAACATTACATAACTAAAACAAACATAATTGAAACATTATTTAACAAGCATTATGAAATTGCTAAATATGTTCTACCAAGTCTATTTGCAGTTGTCGATGTATTTGTCTATCACGTAGTTGGATATTGTTTTGGATATACCTTTTATTTGGAGTAAAAGTTTCCTCACCAAGCTCCGGTTGTGATATATCATTGTTCATATCATCGTAACTGTCACGACCTACCTATGGAGTGTGACCGGCACGTGAGGATTTGGGTCCCCACTAAGCCTCCGTGAACGAATCGACTAATATAAATAATCCAAATTTATTCAAAATATCTCAAATTAAACTAAAACTTCAATAATATGAAATTGTTCTCAAAACATAAATTCTGAACATAAATTTGCATAAAATCCATATTCTAGGCCAAAGCCAAACATAACAAAACAATTAATGTAAATTCTGAAAATATATCATGCATGTCCGAGGATCCTGCCTACACAATTTATTGGAGCACTACTAGACTGACATAATTGACAATAAGCTCCACTCCAAAGCGAAGCTCACCAAGGAAGCTGTAGCACAACTACTGAGGATCCTGTGGTATAACTAAAATTGTAGCTGTATCTGTAGGGAAAGGAAAAGAGAGGGGTGAGTTCATCAAAACTCAGTGAGCGAGCCTCCACTCACAACCCACACGGGACAATAACAAAATACATAACATATACATGCAACTGATGTGAAATATATTACATATATAATTACATATAAATTAACTGAATCTATGGCAATAACTAGTAGAGAAACATGAATTATTATGTACATAATTATCTGAGCTGAATAGCTAAATCTGAGCCAATGGCTAATCTGATGGGCACCTAACTAGGTCCCATAAATGGACACCTCACTAGGTTCCTTATTGTGGGTGAGCTAGTCCCCTAGCGGACCACTTGGTACCAAGGTTAACGATCAATCCTGCAGCCGTTAACTCGCTGATTTGTTTCTCACTAATTAATATAAAATAATTTATTCATAAACCAAATAAATATAAAAGCTCTGAATTCATATAATTCTAACAATTTGACTGTAGCATAACTGAGATTCTAAAATCATGCCCAAGGGATCACCAGCTTGTAAACATAGTGATTTCAGTAATCAATAGAATATGTATCTGACAATTGTTATGAATTATACTTTATTCAACACTTTTAATAAATCATATCTAATATTCTAAAATCTTCATAGGAAATACATAGTCTGAAAATATGATAATCAATATTTCTACTGTAAACATTAAACTGAGGTCTCACAATTTCATAAACTAGGAAAAAGATATTCTATAACACGCAAGGTATCAATTATGGTCCCATGAGTTTTTCTAAAATGATTAATTTTCATGATAACTGTAAAAGTAATAATATTTCTAAAACAGACATAATTATAGCAATATATTCTCTTGACATAAATCATTCTAAAATTTCACAAATAATTTATATAATATGAAAAAAATATTAATAATGACCAAAAGTATGATTATGAGTTTAAACCCACTCACCGTTGGTAGTCGTGAATGTGCTTCTACTAATAACTTTACTCTGAAGTATTGGAATGGTACAAATAACCAATTTCACAGATTAAAAGAAAGGAGCATCACAACATTCCAAGAGAGGATTAGTTAGGCTCACTGAAGCTCGGCCATGAAGATCATGAGCTTGACAAAAGATGAGTTCGGCTAAGAAGAGGTTTGGTTTAGAGGAGGTTTGACTTAGAGGAGGTGGAAGCAAAACTTAGCAAAATGAAACTAAACATTTCTTACACATACACACTCCTACACTCATATATTTATACACAAAGTAATATTAGTGCTAGGTCTACACTTAATAATAATAATAAATATTATTAATGCTTACTACATTTAGTAATTATAATGTTAAATAATAATAATGCTAACTACACTTAGTAATAATAATTATAATGCTAGCTACACTTAGTAATTATAATGTTAAATAATAATAATGCTAGGTAAACTTAATAATAATAATGCTAATGCTAGCTACACTTAGTAATAATAATGTTAAATAATAATAATGCTAGGTACATTTAATAATAATAATGCTAATGCTAGCTACACTTAGTATTATTAATATTAGTGGCATATATCTAGACTTAATAATAGTAATGACTAATATTAATGCTAACCACACTTAGTAATTATAATGTTAAATAATAATAATGCTAGGTACACTTAATAATAATAATAATAATAATTCATAATAATTATAATTTCTTTATTTGGGATATCACAGTAACTAGATAACTAAGGAAAGTTCCTTGCAGATATATCATTTTCATCCTCAATAATCATGTTATGCATTATTATACAAGCTCTCATTATATCCTTCTAAGTTTCTCCTTATCCCAGAATCATGCTAAACCACAAATAATTGCAAAGCGAGCTTGTAGTACTCTGAGTGCTGGTTCCACATTCTTTTGTTATCCTTTTTAATATTTGGCAAATAATTTTCGTTTATCTTTTTGGTCAAGATATTGTTTTGATGAATATTGCTCATTTTATATATATGTCATATATTAAAATGTACCCCAAGGTGTAATTGGTACTATTTACAACATATTTCACGTACGAAGCCTGACCTTCAAGAACTTCATTAAAAACTAGTGAACAGTTTAACACGTTGATGTCATTATTCGAACTAGCAAGTCCAAAAAATGCATGCCATATTCAAATATCACGGGAATTCACAACTTCAAGTATTATAGATAGAACCCCACCATAACCACTAAAGAACATACTTTTCCATACTTTCAGGCAATTTTTCAACTATTAATGCATGGAGTCAATATTATTCATCATGCCTGGGAAGCCACAGTCCTCCCCCATCTTTAGGAGGCATATATAGGACATTATTTGAGTTCATCTTTAGCAAATATTCAGAATCAAATACCAAAATTATATCTTCAACAAATTTTTCTAAACACTCAATTCTAATGCTTTCACCTATCCACACATAATCTTCTATGACATTAACTGATACTCTAGATGCCAACATTTGCATGGCAGTTGTGCATTTTTGTAATGAGGATTAGTCTTTCTCCCCTACAACATTGAACATTTGCTGGAAATATGGATCAATACTTGAGACGACATCCACAATACGAAGGAATACATGTCTTACCATTTGGAAGCTTTGCCAAAATGTATCAAGAGGGCATACAAGATTAGGTGCAAATAATCCCTAAAAAGGCATTCATGTCCTACTTCACGGTATTTGTATATCCTTTTACAAGATCAAGAGTAAAAGCTTTTCTCATGCAATTGAAATAGTGGATTCATTATACTTTCCGCAATGCAGTCCTCTGAATCACTTAACACAATTTCATCAACCATGTCATCCCAAGACATGTTTTTAGGTTCACTATAGTTTCTAGCCATATGTAGTAATGAAGATTTAAGTGGTGGTCTTGAGTGAAAAGGTGTTTTGAAAGGGATAATGAATGCATATAAGGTTTATGAATTCTTATTGCTAGAGGAGGAAAGATGTTGTAAGCAAATGTGAAAGAATGGTGCCCGTATTTACTAGTTTTGTAACAGCTATTTTAATAACAGTTATTTTTCATAATGGCTAGTTTTGTAACAACAAATTTTAAATAACATTTCACAATTTTAAAAATTAATATTATAAAATAAAGTACCTGACAAACAACATTGCATAATTGAAATATCGAATAAATTTAAAATACAATGAACAACTAAAATAAAATACAGTCAACATTTGAATTAAAATCACAATCAACACATAAATTAATCATAGTTTGCCTTAATTTTCTTTATCATTTTAGCATGAATTGATCGTTGCTCTTCACTCATCAAAAAGGCGTCTGTATTCACATTTTGTATTTCTATTTCCATTTCCCTTATAGCTATCATCTTCTCCCTTTGCTTCAATTTCTTTTGCTCAATGCTCTTACGATTATATTAGAAAGCTAATTGCTTAGTGGTTGTAGATTTGTTTGAATCAAACTCTTCTTCTACGGTGCACCCACCTTCACCGGCTTTTGATTGCCCCCTACCATTTCTCTTGGATGTCTTAGTGCCTCGTGGGCGAACTGAAAACTCTACACCAACTTTCTCAACTGATTGTGTTTCTAGATTTGATGAACATGAATATGCTATAAAAATAGTTATCTTTGTTCTGTTGGAACCTCCATTCTTAGTTGATTGAGATCTTCATTTTTGCTTCTTTCGAAGCTCGTTCCAGTGTCTCATAAAACTAGATTTCTTCTTTTCTATTGCTTCAAAGATTTTATGAGCCAACACAGTTATATCGTTATCATTTGAACTGTTTCTTATTCTTTGAGATGCTTGATCAGGATAAGCACCAAATATTTGAGCCTCGATATTAATCCTATGTCATCTTTTCCTCATTGCAATTATCCCTCTTTTGATGAAGCCATGGTTACTTTCCTCGTAATAATCACGAATTAGGTCCCAAAACACATCACCTTTTTTGTCTGTACCAACCACAAGATCCATTGATATATTCAACCAAACACTTATCGGCACTTTATCCTCTTCCCACTGTCAATGGCCACTATCTTGACCGGCATGTTCAATTTGCTCGCTATCGAGGTTGATAACATCTAACCCACTATGGTTAGAAAATTGTGAATGTTGTGAACCTAGAGTCAAATCAATGGGCGTTTGGGAGGATGGGTCATGATCCCCCAACATTAGCAGATGCTGATTCTGAACCCCCCAAATTGAGTTTGTAATGGAAAAGACAGTGTGCCTACATTTTTGGCTAGTGGATTAAAGATGGGATAAAATGGAAATTGAAATATTTGAGAATTTTGATTCTTTTAAAAAAATGAACTTGCAAATTAAAAGGAATTTGAGCATTGAAATTTTGAATGTTTGGAATATGGAGAAAGTTTGGAATTTGTAAATTAGGACTTGGATTTTGAGAGTTTGAATATTGTGAATTTTGAATATTTTGATTTTGAGGAAAGTTGGAATTTTGCAAGTAATTAAGAAAAAAGTTTAAACTAAATTGATTTTTTGGATCCATTTTTTTTCAAATGAATGAAAGGATAGAATTTATATAACAGAGGAGTAGAATTTGTGTTAGGAGAATTTGAAAGGTATTGAAAATAGTAAAAATGAATTGTGAAATACAAGAAGGAAGACATGATATTTATAGAGTATAAAATTTAATAAATTATTGGTGTAAAATATAGAACTATTGCTTAGCAGTTTTTTTTTTTTTTCAAAAAATAAATGCTCAATGGTTAAGTTTTGGTAACATTGCTCTTTGTCAAAATATAAGGCTAAGGAGTTGCTTTATTCCATGAATAATACTCCATAATTTTTTAATATTTTATTATTATTGTTAAAAGGAATTGGCACTTGCCACATGTCCATGTGTTATATGTTGTTTTCTAAAAGAGAAAAACTATTTGAACACAAAAAAGTGGGTGTCTGAAACAGACACCCACTTTATAACCATTGGATGTGATGGATGTCCCCACTTACTCTTAACATCCATCACATTCAACGGTTAAAAAGTGCTGTGTCTTTACACCCACTTTTGTGCTGCTCAAATAGCACTTCAAATGGCCAAGTCCCAACTCAGAGTCTCATTTTGAAACATCACTTCAATGCACTCCATGTAGGTAGAACCATCCAAGTGTGCCCACCAATGCAATTTGGGACTGCAACTGAGACGCGTTGGAGTTGCTATAAGGGACAAAGCTTAAAGTGGACCTTAAAAGGATCATGCTTAGATAGCCAAGCAAAAGAGGACAAGGCCCATAGATCACACCTCTTTTATCATAAAACACAGTACTTAGCAAATGTGGTCGATCTAGGACTAGAAGTGAGTCAGGCCAAGTTTGGCTCATTAGTTTCGAGCTCAGCTCAAGTTTGGCTTATCAACAATTGAGGTTATTGTTTATATTCAAGCTCCAGTTGCTAAAAGTTCATCGAGCTCAAATATGCTCGTTTACTAACTCATTTAAATATGGATTAAATCTTTTAGCTTAATAGGTTAGTTTTTACCATAAATACATAACTTATTTTCAACATAATTTATGTCATTCATGACCAACATGCTATTATATGTATGTGTGTGTGCACACGGAGCCACCTCAAAAGTTAGGGAGTTAAACATAGTGAAGCTCAAGCTCAACTCATGAGCTTGCTTTATTGATCTATTAACAAACTGAGCTGAAAGGCTTGATTTGCTTTTCGGCCTAGCTTGAGCCATAGATCTTCTTAATTGAAAATTTCAAAATAATTTAATAGGAATCACGATTTTATATATATATAATATTTAAAAACCATTTAATACATGTGATGTGAGTGAGGTTTTGAATTAATAACACACTAAGTTTATGGTAAGAGGATTTAAGATTTCTCTTTCTTGATATAATATTATAGTTTCGGACTGAAAATCTAATGGTGACTCGTTGTGCTTCTATATTACAATGTCACACGATCGACTCAGTAGCGGTGTTTAGGATAGCCCTGCTTGAATGAATAAGGCCAAAACATGATGGGCCTTGATCAATGATGAAAGTCATGGTGATGGTAGGCCATGCTTTTCTTTTGAAACGAAGCAATGTGCATATATAATGTTGGTGTGGTCCATCTGCTTTTTTGGAAGCTTTTGTAATGTCGCCTCTGATGGCCACAACGCAGTTATGGGAAAGAAGCGTTCAACCACAAATCACAAAGGAATGGAGGTGGACTAGCCATCAACCACGTGTGGTGTGATAAAAACTAGTGGATCTTGCTTGCTCCAGCTAGGGACTAGTCACCGGTCCATGCAATGCAGGTACCAGTAGCAGCGCTAGCTTTGTGTGTCTGTTTCTAATTCTATCTATCTATCTATCTATCTATCTGTCTATCTATCAAAGTTTCAACTTTCAACCACCTCATTACCCCCAACGACGCCCTTCTTTTTCTTGTCAGCTTGTTAAATCACACCTTGCATTGCATCTCTCTCTTTCTGAAGCACTAAGGAATATGCGTAGAATGGAAATCATTCAAATTAATGTACCACTTCGCTTGAATTATATTGAAGCGTAATTAGTACAAAGCCATTAGATTCTACCTACAAATTATAGCATTTACCACAAGCCTATACAATACAAGCATTTACCAAAGAATATATATATATGTGTGTGTGTGTTCAGGTGCTCTTACACATAGTAGTACAACTACACTTGGTTGCACATATATATGGCTCGATCAGTTGGACGTTTCAAAACTCTTCTTGTTCTCAAAGGATCCATTTAATCAAAGGGATTAGGGTATCATAAAACTCATGTTCTAGCATGTGACAGCTAAAAGCAAAAGCCACTGCTTCACGTTGCATTTAATCTAATCTTTCATGAGTTAATAAACACATCAAAGTTAATTTGTAATTTTGTTCGTCAAACGATCTAAAGAGGGTCTTTATTTCTCCCAATTTTTCATTTTCTTTTCAAAATTTACTGAACTCCAAACAGTGTTCTTCCACGAATTAAGCTGTGAGATTTCATATTTTTCATCAAACACTTGAGTCCTTGACATTTTCATCCCTTCAAATCGCGAATTTGGTGCTCTCAAATTCATAGGACGGGAAGAACGGTACTTAACAGCGCGAAAACAATTGCTGTCAATATGTGACCAAGGTTATACTAATCAATCATGGGAAGCATAGAATGCAGTTGGAGGAGAGAGAAAAACCATGACATGTCAAAACGCAAAATGATTACTTACCTTTTTTAAATTCGCACTTCATTTTTACTCTCTTAATTAACATTTCTGGGACAGGAATACTATCACGTTGTTGATATATTTCACACGTGCAAATACGTGTTAGAATGTTTCAATTTTTATCCCCTTATCTATGCCATGGCCAAAAGAGATTTAAGGAATTTTTCCTTTCCCTTGGATTAGTCAATGTCCTAGTTTGTCTCCTAGATCTTAGCTCACTCCGCTTATATTAACCTATGTACTACTGTAACAGCTTTGAATCAGTGAATCACCCTCATTCATGCATTTTCTGATCTTCCATTTAACATGATATCATCATGGACACACTCATGCATCTACTTCCAAAGTAGGAACACTTTAGCAGTGAATAGCAAGGTGCCAACAAAGAAGAGAGATACACTAGTCTGGCAAGGACGTCCTTTTCCTCAACGATATATCAACTGCATGCATTGCTCATCGGACGCTGGAATTTCTGTAGCAATAAAAGGTGTCTACTGGATTTGAATAATTCCTTTGTTTCATAATAGTAATGAAAGCTTACATTGGATATTATTTTCATTTCAGAATTAATGTAGTGTTTAGAACACTTTCACTTTAGAATTGAAGATAACTTAGTTATTAGATAAAATTATTTACCAGTGCAAAGGCGTTTCCTCACTATGAAATGTTAATTACATGAATGATAGTCATGAATCTGTTGAATTTTTGAACTAATGACATTGTAAAAAAATAAAATAAAATTATAACGAAATGAACTTTTAATTTTAATTCAAATACTGAAAAGTGGAGTTAACGAGCTGGCTCTAGACATAGTAAAAGTTTGGATCCAAGTTATTTGCTTCCCCTATTTGAATCAGACATCCAAAATGTATTGCCATCAGATATGATATAGAATTTCACATGGGCAAACCCCTCCAAATTAAAACATTGTTTGTTACATACGTTATTAGTTTGTTGGAATGTTAGACCAAATGAGAATGTTAGGAATTATGAGATGGTGATCCATATATTAGGTACATTTGGACTGGCCCTGTGGAGTTAGTACTAGATCAGCGGAAATTCTTTGGAACTAGTTAGAGTTATGGGCTTACGGCATCAAGAGTATAACTTAAGTTTTTCAAAATTTAATCTTTCAGGTTTCAACAGTCGTCATTAATTTTCAGTTTTGGCCCCTTAATTTATGATGTACACTGAGTATCAGGTTCAGCTGGTTCATTTTTCACCCCTTCCTCATCTTTAGGTTGGACCATTTTTTACTTGCTATAGTCCACAGTATATATTAATGCAAATTGAGTTGTGTTGGTTAGTATCTTGAGCAATATTTAGTTAAGAACTTTAACTTACATATTTCAGCCCATACTTTCCAACTTCCTTCCCTTGAGGATTCAGAGTCCCACTTCCCCTTATCCGAATGAGAAATTGATAATGACATTTTTCTATAATATTCAAGTCCAACATATGTCATTTTGACAAACGAGTAGCTCCGACACCTCTCCGATTAATTAGCACCACATAAAGCAAACAGAAATTATATCATAAAATAGGGTCAAATTTATCAGCCACACGAGTTAGTTTTATTGTACAGATAGCAAATACATTTACTTTTCCAATTTGTCGATATCTTAAACTATTCACCTTGGTTCCCACACATGTAATTGAAAAATGTTTTGGGATGTACCTGAATTAATTCTTAACAGACTCCTCTCAGTACTTAATGTGGAAGTTATTGGAATATACCTCACTTAGACTTTTCCGCATGGATTAGATTATAAGGAACGAGCAATTTTAATTTCCTTCTTCTAATAGATTCTTTCTGCCACACTAACACTTTCTTAGTCAGGAGAATCTCAAAATTAGTAAATTTCTATCAATGAATTAAACATCTTGAATTAAAATCTTAAATCAATAAATTTGTAGGTCCATTTTATTTATACAACTCTGACTTAATTCTTGTATCACTAAACTCTATTGCTGCTGATCTCTCTCTTCCAGGAAAAGAAAAGGAAGATAACTTCTAACTTTTGTCCAAATCATAATTTCAAAATTCCAAACAAAAATCTAAAACTCCCATGCATTAGATTAAGTTTTATGGTGACATCCTATTTTACCATGGTATGCCAAGTTTCAAGATAGAACAAGATGTTTGAGATAATTAAAGGTGACATGGCAATCTCAGAGCCACCTAACTCAGTCTAGCTTGTCCTGAGTCACAAACTCTCAAGGCAGAACAATGCGTGGTTCACCTTCTCTTTAATATAAACAACCCCATGTTGTCATTCACTCACCAAACCATTACCCACATAAGCAAACAAAACTACACCAGACACTCCTCCTAACCTTCAATTCAGCTCTCCTTCCTCCTCTCTATCTCTCTGCATTATATTATATATGTATAAGCTCTTGGTGTCAAGGAAAGTGCTTCTAACTGGGATTTGCATTGTGGGTGTGTTGTTTTTTTTATAATCTTAACATGGCTGGGACTGGACTGTTTGCAGAGATTTTTGATGGAGATGTGTACAAGTACTACACTGATGGAGAATGGAAGAAATCTTCTTCTGGGAAAAGTGTTTCTATCATCAACCCCACTACCAGAAAGACTCAATACAAAGTTCAAGGTAATCAAACATTAAAGATGTTATCACGTATTCATTAATTCCCCTTTTCTGTTGCATTTGAAGTCCTTTGTTTCTATTGCCTTTAACATTTGCTGGAGTCAACTCTACCTGAAAAGGAACACCAATAGTAACTTAATTAACTGCATGCTAGCAGATTATGCTTTCTAAACATGCTATTGCTCGTTTTCAGTAGATAAATCAGAACATGAAACCTTAAGCTTGTAGTTGTTTTAAGAGTACAACATACAACTATTTCTGGTATGCTCTTAAAGTGATTTTAATGCATGCAGCTTGTTCACAAGAAGAGGTTAATAAGGTGATGGATTCTGCAAAGTCTGCACAGAAGTCATGGGCAAAGACCCCACTGTGGAAGCGGGCTGAGCTTCTTCACAAGGCAGCTGCTATCCTTAAGGAGCACAAAGCTCCAATTGCAGAGTGCCTAGTCAAAGAAATAGCAAAGCCAGCCAAAGATGCTGTTACTGAGGTGCATATTGTGTATCGTGTTCTGTAAAAACAGGACAAGTTTTTGGCTAGAAACTAGCACTATAAGTTTGAAACATGAAGATAACTGGTTTTTATTTATTTCTTTTTACCTTTGAAGGTTGTAAGATCTGGGGATCTGGTTTCTTATTGTGCTGAAGAAGGGGTAAGGATTCTCGGAGAGGGAAAATTCTTGGTATCAGATAGCTTTCCTGGAAATGAAAGGACCAAGTATTGCCTCACATCCAAGGTGTATTTTCAGTTACTTATATTCTTTTTCCATTTTTCTTTAGAAATTCTTGCATAATCATAATTTTAATACTTTACATTTAGACAGGTGCACGAGAAAAGTGAACTTCGTCATTATTTTCTAATATACTGTCGTCTGTTTCTAGACCCCACTCACTTTAACGCGGGTGTGACTAAATATTACTAGTTAGAATTGTTTCTATACGAGAATTTCATTTTTTTTTCCTGTTACTTCAGGACTTCTTTGCTATATGACCCAAAAGTTTAACATAGAAGCAACTATTTTTCCCTTTTAATACAACAGGAATGTTTCCTACACTCTTGGATAACACAGTTGGGGAAAAAATGAAAAAAAATCATTGTGTGGTTGGTTTTAGATAATAACCAATCTTGTCTCTCAGTTAGAACCATGGCGGCATGTGTTGGCTGCATGGCGGTATTCTGTTACAAGATGACATGTGCCGGCTGAGAGATATATAACTAACTAAGATCATGTTCTACAACCAACGTTTGGATCAGATTTCTGAATCCTTGCCCTCCTCTTTGTCTATTTTGACCACTTGTTTCATCTGTGACGTTCTTTGCTTTCTAGTTGAAGGATTTTTCCTTTGTTATTTAATTGAAAGGTTTGTCTTTGGTGCACATTTCTTACGTGTGGGAAATGCACTCACAAAAAAGCAGCAAGTTTTATTTGTTGACAAATCACACACTTTCGTGATAATGGATAATTATTTTTTAATAAGAAAAAGCTAGCTGACTAAAGAAGCCTTGTAACAACCTGAAAAAAGTATTGCAAATTCATTTTGTTATTGTGAAGGACAAACAGTAGAAATTACAAGATCCAGTTTTTGGTTTTGATTTCTGGATTTCACTATTTCTTCATAAAATCCAAAACAGTAAATAGAAAATGAAAACCAAAAACTATTTGTTGAAACTAAACGTACACTGATTCAGAATTTTATTTTTTCATAAAGATCTTATCAAGATGGATGAATATATTATAAGTCACACACACAAACAAAAAATTGGGGCCAATTTGAATACTTGTAATTTATTAGGATGAACATTGGACTAATTTTTGTGTTATTATGTGACTCTTGAGTTGATATATGTTTGAGAAAGAGCTCGGGATCCCTGATAATAATAGGATTTCATAGTTATGACTTATGATGCAATCATACATACATAACAGTCCTTGCTAGGACGAACCAGTAAATTACAGAATAGATCTTCAATCGGTATGGATCATCTATAGCGTCTCCCAAGTTGGTTTCATGAAATCACTGCATGACATTTCATTATCTTACTGACTAGCAACTAAAATTTACCATGTGAATTGTCATCTGTTATCTTATGTTTTGCTTGGTTGATGATGGTAGTCTAAGCAAGTTCCAATTGATTTTCATTTTTCAGATTCCGTTAGGAGTGATTTTGGCCATTCCACCTTTTAACTACCCTGTCAATCTTGCCGTATCAAAAATTGCTCCAGCGCTGATTGCTGGAAACTCCATCGTGCTCAAGCCTCCAACTCAGGTAACCATATCCTCCATTTTCAAACTCTTCTGTGGCACCATATATCATGCCCATATTCTCACAGCACCTGCTAGCTCATGCCATAAAAGTGCTAACATATATGTGTAAGCTGCTGAAAGAAACTGCCACAATTATTTCATTTCAGAATCTTCCTAATTTTTTTCCTTTCTTTCTGTGTTTTTTCCTTCTAAATGTTTGGTTAATGATGCATTCCAGGGAGCAGTTTCTGCTTTGCACATGGTTCATTGCTTTCACTTGGCTGGTTTTCCCAAAGGCCTAATCAATTGTGTTACTGGCAAAGGCTCAGAGATTGGTGACTTCCTTACAATGCATCCAGGAGTGAACTGCATAAGGTGAGAGCTTGTTCCCTTTAATATGATGCCGTGATAGTACAGTATCTGATGTCCCCTACTTCCCGTATGCAAGTAAATTTTTTCTCTGCTGTCTGTCAGCTTCACTGGTGGAGATACTGGCATTGCAATTTCAAAGAAGGCCGGCATGATTCCTTTACAAATGGAGTTGGGAGGAAAAGATGCCTGCATTGTACTTGAGGATGCTGACCTGGATTTGGTTGCTGCAAACATTATAAAAGGAGGTTTCTCATACAGGTGAATTGCATATCTGAATTAGTACTTTTGGGGCAAAAAAAAGGGGGGGGGGGGTGTGTGGAGGCAGGATTTATCCTTTTAAGCATTTACACCTTAGCCAATGACCCCATATGCAATACTTAACATGTAGCATACTTTTCCAGCTTCTGTGAAATTAAAAGAGGATTTTCTACTATACTGCGGCTAATCTCAGAGTATTTCAATGTAAGATGAATGCTGCATGATAAGAATCCATATAGATATAAATACACATGTTTCCATTTCAGCTTCATAAGCTTCTTTTATTATGAATGTATTTGTAAAACCGAATCCAGAAGGAATTTTCTTTATTCAATGGCTGCTTACTTGAATTATTGTTCTTTTTTTGTTTTTCCCTCAATAAAAGTGGTCAGAGGTGCACTGCTGTTAAGGTAGTCCTGGTAATGGAATCTGTTGCCGATGCTTTGGTTGAGAAAGTAAAGGCTAAGGTGGCGAAACTAACTGTAGGGCCACCTGAGAATGACTGTGATATCACTGCAGTTGTGTCAGAATCATCGGCCAATTTCATTGAAGGCCTTGTCATAGACGCTAAAGAGAAAGGAGCAACATTCTGCCAGGAGTACAAAAGAGAAGGGAATCTCATTTGGCCTTTGCTACTTGACAATGTTAGGCCTGATATGAGAATTGCATGGGAGGAGCCATTTGGTCCAGTTTTACCAGTAATTAGGATCAATTCTATAGAAGAAGGAATCCACCATTGCAATGCTAGTAACTTTGGACTTCAGGTAGAATCTTTGCCTACTCACTTGAACAATGCCAATTACCCTTTAAAGAGTTACTCCCTTCATATAATATATATGTCAACAGTGACCAAATCAACACATTGAACTTCTGCAGGGATGTGTTTTCACAAAGGATGTCAACAAAGCAATATTGATCAGTGATGCAATGGAGACCGGAACAGTTCAGATAAATTCTGCCCCAGCTCGTGGACCAGATCATTTTCCTTTTCAGGTAAATCCACCATTAAACGAATAAAATTCCGTTATGTCACAACTACTATTTCCAAAACTTTGGAAAGAACCAAAAGCATTTTTGTTTCACAAAGCAATCAACCGAAGTGGAAATTTATTACTTTCTATCAAAATCATTTTTATATGAATTACCAAATATAAATCACTTTACTTTCAAATCAATTTTAGTTAAACCAATTCTACAAATACAGAACCAAACACATACTGTGTCCCATATTAACAAATGCTTAACTTGCAGGGTATAAAGGACAGTGGAATTGGCTCCCAAGGGATTACCAACAGCATAAACATGATGACCAAGGTCAAAACGACTGTGATCAACTTACCAAGCCCTTCTTATACCATGGGCTAGTGATAGTATAGTTAAATGTATGGGCAAAAACTATTTACAGTTAGTTCCATGAATCATATCAAAGTGAGTTTACAACCAGCATGAGTTTGGTACTGCATTTGCTTTTGCAGCAGGGACCCAGAGAGATAAATAACTACTGTGATAGGTCTGTCACATAGCTACTTCATGTGCTACTTATTGTACCAATATTTAGCATGATATGAATCTTGAGATTTATTTAGCACCTTGTCAATGAGTGAGGAATATGATTCTGTTCGTGTTAAATTGAATGTCAAATCAGTGAAATGGGAAAAATGAATGAGGAAAAATATTCCATTCCGTGCTCAATTATTTTTTACTTTGCCTTTTATCTCCTCTGGAAATCTTATGGTGGAAAAGTTTTTACCTGCCAGTAAATTGATTTTTAATCTATATAAAAGTATATCAAATATTGAGAAATATAGATAAGATTTTAACACGATTCATCTAAGTTAAGATGTTGATGATTCGTTTCCATACTTAAGGATTTAACAGATTTATCAGAATTTAACAGGTTTTAAATATTAAAAGTTTTAGAAAGGAGGAGGAGAGAAAAGAAGAGGAGAGAGAGATGAGAGAAGAAGAGGAAAAAGGGGGAGGGGGGGGGGGGGGATTAGTCAAAGAATTAAGTGCTAAATTTTATCAGACTATTTTTCACGGTGCTAGACTTGATAGCATTTGTAACTTTGAATGAAGAAAATTTCCGAGAATTGGCCTATTTTATTAGATCACCTTATAATACAGGCCTAGCTTATGGAAATAATTAAAGGCCCTTTGTAACTAGAAAGGAAAGGATTGCCCTTTGAATGATTAAAAACAAAAGGCCATAAATACCAAAAGTTTCCCAAATCGGTTACGGATTTTCCTTGGCACAATAATTTTTAGCGTGTTAAGTGGGAGTTGAGGTGTAAAGAGAGCCCTATCATCTGAAGGGAAGTGGGGATGTGATTGCTACAAGACAGGGACGCAAACCTACATATTTGTTCTTGCCAAGACATAGTAAAGATTTATTTATGTCTATTCTAAGCAAAATTTCATCCCCGTATATTTTTTTTTACTATTTACGCACTACCAGCCAAATCGTTCTCTATGTTTTCAAGCTTTCTATCGTCTCACGAATATTTGGATTTTGCACCCATTTAGATTTCATTCCATTCCATTCAACAGGGGTTTTATCATTGTCCCTGCGTTTAACGACATAACGTCAAGTATAGTCAGCATCTTTTGTAGTTTGTACTCTTCCATGAATTACAAAAGAACAAAAGAATATAATCAACGAAGTCAGAGCTCCAGATCTATATTTTTATTCTTCTCATAATTACCTGTATGATAAGATCAATGAGCAAGCTTTGGAAAAACGCTTTTATATATGAAATCGTATCCAAGAGGTACATTTGATTTTCAATCACATATACATGGGGTTCCAATTATAAGACTAATGATGTAACAGGTGCTGCAATGGTTACTTAACATTCTCACTTTATGAGCTTCTTCGATCTTGACATAACAGAAGCAGTATCGTAGGATTTTTGTCATTTTATGTCATTCAATTGATAAATCGAATAGTCTTTATGTCCGTGAATAGTTTACGGATCTAAATTTTACTGGTAAGTGGTAACTCCTTGTGGCTAATTAAGACTATGCTGTAGATTTTTAATAGGGGATCACTTCCACGCTCTATTTATGTGTGATCACCTCATTGAAAGAGAAAAACAGAAAGATTCGGAGGAGCTAGATTAAGAGATTGTATCTATAATTTTGTTTGACACAAATATTTATACTTCATCATTTTAATGAACCTCCTATTTTGTTTTATAACTTGCACGATTTAGTTCGAACGTTACTAAATTTAGCGAAGTTGTTGTCCTTCGTTCTTTTCTTCAATTACCAGAAGAAAATAATAATAATAATAATAATAAAGATAGCAGAGTTGCCTAAAACTTTTTCAAAATTAAGATTGTGATTATTTCCGTGGTATTTTAAAACATTGTAGGATACGTACATTAACTAATTACGGCACAACATCGTTGGTGTGGACGCTTGGCCCAGAGCAAGAGAGTTTAATTATTAGGCAGTAATTGACTAATTGATTGTCTTTTTCCGCAGAAAATTATTCATTTTTCAGAATTCGTTAAATGGGAAGCCTAGCATATAATTGGTGCTCGTGGAAATCATAGCAACTCCACAAAGTGATGTACGGAAACAAAATGAAATGAAAATTTTGGTTATGCTATATTGGCTAAAAGAACAGAAACATCCGTCTATTGGGTACATTTGTTTATAATTGAGAGGTTTGGCTCTTCTAAATTATGTATATACTGTATTAAAAGGTGAAGTGTATATAACATTTAACGTTGATAAAAATTTTAATAACCTGAATTAGGATGTCGATTAACTCATATAATCCAATAACTATTACGATGTCTAATATTTACTATAATGTTGAGTACTATCAAGTAACAACCTCATTTTTTTGAAAAAATAAATTCAGTCTTAAAAAAAAATTACACTTCTGTTGAAAATGTTTTCAACAAGTGTGTCACAAAACATCTACGACAAATAATATATAATTATATATAATGATCATTTATATTTATATTTATATATATAGTTCTTATAATATGATATTAATTTGATATATATAATTATACTCGAATAATCACAATAGATTGATTGAAGTCGACTGGAGTAAGTCTGGATCTCAATATCTGATATGTTGGTTTGAGCCCTTACTCATTTTCTTGAATGATATAAATGTACGCTTTCTTTTATAAGTATACGTGCTGTCACGGCCTTGGACACACTCCAACGCAACCGTGTCGACACTTAGACTTACTCAACCTCTTGAGCTAAGCACCAAGTCAGTCTCACTCAAAATAACTAGTAACGGAAGCTAAGAGCACAAGAGAATAAGAGAACTTTGGTGGAGATAACTTTTTTGCACTACACAAAGGAAAGCTTACAAATGACTTGGATCCCTTGGATGGTTTGGCCAAGAATGGCCATCCCTTTATATAGCCTTCCACCTCCTCAATGGACGATGGAGATTGATTCTAATGGGCGGTCCGGATTTTGTATCCAGAACCTTCCTACATTCTATACATCTCTATATATATCTAGAGTCATCTACACATATCTACTAAGGACATTCTAGATAACTCCTACATGCCTCTAGAAGCTTCTAGACAGTTCTACATATCTCTACATGCTTCTAGATGCTTCTACATGTTTCTACATAGTTCTAGATGATTCTACATGGTTCTACAAGATTCCACAAAATTCTAGAACATTCTAGAGTATTTTACATTATTCCATAATATTCTATATTTTTCTATGATCTTCTGGTATCTTCTAAAATCTTCCGTTAATTAACCCGTCAAGAAAGACCGTTCGTGAAAATCTCCCCCACCTATTGCGCAGACGTCCTCGTCGCGCTCTGGTCATGGTAACGCTTTAAGGTGGTCTTGGAACTGCCAGAGATCTTCTCGTGTTTCCCAGCTTGCCTCGCTCACTGGCTGTCCCTTCCATTTGATCAAGTATTGGATAGTTGGTGGTACTCCTCTCTTTCTAATGACTCGATTAGCTAACACCTCCTCTACCTCTTTGTCAAAGGACTTGATCACTATAAGTGGTGCTCGCCTTGAGTCACTTCTAGTTGGCTCCTCCATGTCTTCATGGTATGACTTGAGCATGCTTACATGGAAGACTGGGTGGATCTTCATGGTTGGTGGGAGGTTTATCTTATAGGCCACTTCCCCTATTTGCCCAACAACTTCATACGGTCCTTCATATTTACGGATTAAGCCTTTATGTACCTTGCGAAAGGCCTTGAATTGTTGGGGAAGGAGTTTGATCATTACTTTATCCCCTATATTGTAGCTTGCATATCTCCTCTTCTTATCTGCCCACTTCTTCATCCTTTTTGCAGCTTTGTCAAGGTAAGAGCGGGTAACATCAGCTTGCTCATTCCAAGACTTAGCCATATGATATGCTCCGAGGCTTTTCCCTGCATAAGAGGATGAAAGGGTATGGGGTGTAATAGGTTATTGTCCATTCACGACCTCAAATGGACTTTTCCCCGTAGACTCTCTCCTTTGCAAGTTGTAGGAGAATTGAGCTACATCAATGAGCTTAGGCCAATCCTTTTGGTTAGCACTCACAAAGTGCCTCAAGTAGCATTCCAACAAAGCATTCACCCTCTCGGTTTGCCCATTAGTTTGTGGGTGGAAGCTAGTTGAGAAGTGTAATTCTGTCCCCAAAAGTTTAAACAACTCTATCCACAATCGACCTGTGAAGCGTGGGTCTCGATCACTGATGATTGTCTTAGGCAATCCCTAATACTTCACCACATTCTTGAAGAATAATCGCGCTGCGTCCTCAGCAGTACAATTTGTAGGGGCAGGGATGAATGTAGCATACTTGGAAAATCGATCCACCACTACCAAGATGGATCCATACCCCTCAGACTTCGGTAACGCAGAGATGAAGTCCAAGGAGACACTTTCCCATGGTCGCTCTGGGATAGGAAGCGGTTCCAGTAATCTGCTAGGAGATCGATTCTCTATCGTGTCTTGATGGCAAACAAGACATGTCTTCACATAGCTTTCCACTTCATCTCGCATTTGCGGCCAATAATAGGTTGCTTCTACTAGCGCCAACGTACGATGTTGCCTTGGGTGACCAGCCCACTTCGTGTCGTGACACTCCTTTACCAACTTTCTCCTCAAATTATCCCACTTGGGGACATATAGTCTTCTTCCTTTGGTGTAGAGTAGGCCCTCTTCTACCCAAAATCTCTTGGTTTTTCCTTCTCTAGCCATCTCTACCGGCTTTGAAAACCACTTGGCTTTTCCTAACTGATCAAACAAATCAGCTATCAAAGGAATAGGGTACTTGTTCTTGATAGTTACCTTGTTAAGTGCCCGATAGTCGATGCATAGCCTCAATGAGCCATCATGCTTCTTTTGGAATAAGACCGGTACTCCATATGGTGCTTTGGACGGACGGATAAAACCAGCATCTAACAACTCTTTGAGTTGCTTCCTCAACTCTTCCAACTCTGGTGGTGCCATCCTATATGGTGCTAGTGCGGGTGGCTTTGTTCTTGCTTCTAAGTCGATCTTGTGATCCACCTTCCTCCTAGGAGGAAGTTGTTTTGGCAATTCAGGAGGCATGACATCCTTGTTTTCCTCGAGGATTTCTTTGATTTGTACGGATACATCCCCATCTTCCACTATGGGTTCTTCCTTGAGCAAGGCCAAGTAGGTCACCTCTCCCTTCTTGACCCCTTTCTTTAATTGATTGGCAGACAACATAGGAGTTCCTCCAGGTTTGGAGAGTGTAGGGATCATACATGGAGACCCTTTCTCCATAACACACACCACATCACAATACGGCATGGGTACCACGTTCACTTTCCTCAAGAAGTCCAATCCAAGGACAATCTTGAAGTCATCCATAGGTGCGACTGAAAAATCTACAAATCCTCTCCATGAGCCAAGAGTTATCTCTACCTTTTTCACCATTCCTTTAAGAGGTTCTCCCTTAGTGTTGACGGTCTTGAGCCAACCATTCTTCTTCATGACCTTTAACCCAAGTCTCTCTGCTTCCTGGGGTGTGATGAAATTATGTGTGGCACCAGTGTCAATCATAGCTACAATAGGCCTCCCTTTTATGAGTGCTTCCACGTACATCAACCCATTCTTCTTCTCAGCAGGGCATAATTCTTTACCTTTTAAGACATTCAAGAGTTGGACAGATCCAACATATTCAGTCTCCTGTGTTTGGGATTTCCGTTCCTCGACAATGGATGCCAATGTCCCTAGTTTGGGACAATCCTTCATTTGATGTGGTCCCTTACACATGAAACATCCTCCTTTAGGCACAAAAGCCTTCTTTTTCTCCTCATACTCTCTCTTAGAAGAGTATTTGAAGTCTTTCTTTGGAGGAATATTTCTCCCTTTGTCTCCCCTACCTTTAGAGGAGCTAGCCTTAGAAGATGGTTTAAACTTGGAGTCCCCTCGTTGGTACTCCGTGAGTGACTCGACCACTACAATAGCTTCATCTACATCTTGGACTCCTCGCCTTTGCAACTCTTGCTTTGCCCAAGGTTGGAGTCCATTAATGAAGAAGAATAATACATCTTCTGAGGCTAAATTAGGGATTTGAAGCGTGAGTGTGGTGAACTCTCTTACATAGTCACCAATCGTGGTTTTATGTTTCAATTCTCTTAATTTCTTTCTTGCTTCATAAACCACATTCTCGGGGAAGAATTGTCTCTTCAATTCCCTCTTGAAATCTTCCCACGTGGCTATGTTGCAAGTGCCTATCTCTATGTCTGCATGCTTTCTTTTCCACCATAAGATTGCATTATCAGAAAGATAGAGAGAAGCAGTACGTACCTTCAATTGTTCTTCTGCCACCCCTTGGCATTCGAAGTACCTCTCCATCTGCCATAAGAAATTCTCCACCTCTTGAGCGTCCCTCACGCCCTTGAATTCCTTTGGCTTGGAGAGATCAACCCGTGGAGTTTCCCTTGCTCCACCTTGAGTACTAGCAGTAGTTCGTAACCTGACTTCCTCAAGGGATGCTTGAGCCTCTTCAAGTAGCTTCATGACACATTCAAGCTTGCTTTCAACTTGATTGAGGCGTTCATCTCTTTCTTCTCCACTCTTGAGAACAGTCATGACATCTAGCTCTCCCAACACATGAGTTTCTAAGGTTTTCTTGTCATGCTCCACCCTTTGGATGCGCACATCCATGTTTGCTAGAGCATCCTCCAACAAAGAAACCCTTTCCTCCAAAGCAGCAAAATCTTCGCCCCTTGGTTTGCTTGACCCACGGGTCTTCTTGGTATGAGGAGGAATGAGATCCTTCCCCCTTGGAGCCTCCACATGTTCCTCAGTCACATTTGAAGCCATTTTCTCCACACGAACCACTTGTGCTCCCACACGAACCTGGCTCTGATACCAAAATTGTCACGGCCTTAGACACACTCCAACGCAACCGTGCCGGCACTTGGACTTACTCAACCTCTTGAGCTAAGCACCCAACCTCTTGAGCTAAGCACCAAGTCAGCCCCACTCAAAATAACTAGCAACGGAAGCTAAGAGCACAAGAGAATAAGAGAACTTTGGTGGAGATAACTCTTTTGCACTACACAAAGGAAAGCTTACAAATGACTTGGATCCCTTGGATGGTTTGGTTAAGAATGGCCACCCCTTTATATAGCCTTCCACCTCCTCAATGGACGATGAAGATTGATTCTAATGGACGGTCCGGATTTTGTATCCAGAACCTTCCTACATTCTATACATCTCTATATATATCTAGAGTCATCTACACATATCTACTAAGGACATTCTAGATAACTCCTACATGCCTCTAGAAGCTTCTAGACAGTTCTACATATCTCTACATGCTTCTAGATGCTTCTACATGTTTCTACATAGTTCTAGATGATTCTACATGGTTCTACAAGATTCTAGAACATTCTAAAGTATTCTACATTATTCCATAATATTCTATATTTTTCTATGGTCTTCTGGTATCTTCTAAAATCTTCCGTTAATTAACCCGTCAAGAAAGACCGTTCGTGACAGTGCTCTCTAAACTTGGATACTTTTTCCGTTTTGGAACCTCTCATTCTAATTTTCTTTTTAAAGTCAAATATATTATTCTCGGCGAAGTGATATGTACTACCCCTCCAGTCATTTATAATATGTTTTTCGAAAAAAAATATATTTGTCCAATAATACGTGTCATTTGAAAGTTTCAAGGAGGTATTTTTTTTTTTTTCACTTTTACTTTTGTAGATAGTATCTCTCATATAAACTTCTTATAGTAATAATTATTATGCAATTTCTTAAAAAAAATTGCTAACATAAGTTTTTTATGTGGGTTTATGTATTTTTTTAAATTTCTGTATCAAAACTTAAAAGATAATTATAAATAAACGAATGGACAGTGGTGGAACATAGCGTATTTTGACGGGGGTAGCTACTCCACATTATATACATATATTATGCCTAAAATGTTATATATTTATATGATTATTAAGAATGTTAGAGGATTATTATCTTGTTATATGAGAGAAAAATCAATTAATATATAATAAGTTTAAGACGTTTTCGTTCTCTAATTTATGAGAAAAAAAAGTCCATTAAAACTTTTTCTATATTCTTTGTGTTGTCATTAAAATATTTCATTTGTAAATTAGTATTTTAAAATTTTCTTGAATAATATATTTGTTAAATAATAGTGATTTTTTAAATTATTATATAAAATTTTTTCTTAATTTAAAATCTCTTTTACACGTATTCAATAATTATTGGGTATATCAAAAATTTATAGGCCATACCATTATTGATATAATTTAAAATTAAAAGAATTAATTGTTAAAAAAAAATATTATTACTCTATATTTATCTCCTTAATTTTTTAATCATCCTCTGTGACTTAGGATGGAGTGGTTGCTGGCAACTTGACGCGTCACCGAGAGTTGATGAAGTGCCAATACCAGGCGTGAGTAATCCAGCTGTGACAAGCTCGTGGGAAGATTTTATTCTTTTTTTTTCGCATGAGACAGAAAGAAAATAACACACAGTTGAAAATTGCAAAAAGCTACAATAAAAAAAAAAATCCCATTAAAAAAAAAAGAAAGAAAACCTCTGGGTCGTCGGCTATTAAATATCGATTCCAATTTCCAAATCACAGAAAGAATACATGCATAGTATTTCATCTCCCTTCTCTCTATCTGCAGAGTTGATCCCCAAAAAACGGAAACTACTCTGTTGCACCCGTGTTCCTCTCTCTACTCCCCACTACCTTCCAATTCCATTCCTCTCTCTTTGAACTTCAAACTTCAGAAAAACACACACTCTCTCTCTCTCTCTCGCTCTCGTCTTCATCTATAATACTCCATCATGCAGCCCTGTAGCAGGGAAATGCAAGGCCTTAACTCCCTCTTCGATAACAATCACCACACTCAGCAGCACAACCAGCAGATCCAAATGAATAGTAATAATCATAGCCTCGACCACATGGACCCAACTTCGCAGGACGATTTCCTCAAGCACATCCTCTCCACCCTCCCTAACTCTTCTTCCTCCCCCTTCTGGGGGGACCTCAACCCTCCCTCCAACTCCGGCGAAACGACCACGCCGTCTGCCGTCGACAATGTCGCCGCCTTCCCTTACGACGAACACGCTGCCCTGGCATCCAAGTTCCGTAACCACCAGATCAGTAGTGCCACGTCATCATCCAACAAGGCCGCCGCCGCCGCCGCCGCCGCTCTCATGCTCCAGCACCAGCTTCTCATGTCCAGAGGCGGCGCAGATTCCGGCCTCCTCCAGATGCCCTTGTCCTTGGGTGGTACCGCGCCTGCAGCTGCAGACTTTGACTCCGCCCGAAACGACGTCGTTGACGGCTCATCATCCTTCAAATCTCCCAATCCCGTGAGTCAAAAAACACGCTAATATCAGTAATTACTTTTATTTTATTTTATTTTTTCATTTTTAAACTTCTGGTTGCATTAGAACAATTTGAACTGAATTTTGAGGGCAATTTTGGCAGGCCGGTGAGGGTTCCGTTCATGCTATGTACAACGGGTTCGCCGGATCTCTCCAGGGAACTGCCCTAGCCTCCAACCACGCTACTCACCAGTTTCAACATCCACAGGTTCTATTTCTTTTCTTCTTTTTTTCTTTAAAAAAAAGTTATTATATAATTATTTGTTGGAATTTTTTTATATTTTGATTTTGGTTTTTGAATGAAAGGGTCAGGGAGGTTCGAATCCGATGATGCAGGGGCAGAGTTTTGGAGGGTCGGGTGGCGGAGCGAACCAAGCTCCGGGAGGTGGCAACCCGGGTCAGCCGAAGCAGAGGGTTAGGGCCAGGAGAGGTCAAGCCACGGACCCACACAGCATCGCTGAGCGGGTGCCATTTTTTTCTTCTCTCACTTTCTTCATTGACTTTGTTAATAAAAACACGTTTGGATGCCGAGAAAAATTGACACCCAATAATAATTTCTTCACCTGTCATTTTCCTCCTAGCATGATTTCATAAACGTCAACACGTTTTTTGCGGGGGAAAAAAAAAAGCTTCGTCACATCAGTTAGGGTTTTGTAATTCTTTATTTATTTATGTATTTTTGCTAAAAGAAAAATGAAAAAAAAAAGGGAACGACGTAATAGATTAGATCTGATGAGCAAATTGTTTTACGTTTCTTGTTCTGAAGCTTTATAAGAATTGAGTTGCGCGTGTGTTGTGGCAGTTACGAAGGGAAAGAATCGCGGAGAGAATGAAGGCCTTACAGGAACTAGTTCCCAATGCCAACAAGGTAACCCCCTCTTTACCAATTTGTAATTAAAGAGATTTTAGAACTTTGCGTTAAATTTATGGTGGAAGTGGAAACAGCAATAACTCATAAACTTGAAGTGTCAAAAAAGATAACAGGATTACACTTCTTTTCTTTCTCCAGGAGCGTGCCTAAAACCGTGTCTTCCTTTACTGATTAGTAAATAGCAATAATAGGTTAATAGTCAGTCACATTTCCATTATATCTTTATGTCCCGTGCGTGCCATAAACTTGAAATATGAACTTAGCTGGAAAGCACAAAGGTTTGGTCATCAAAGGAAGGTGAACAAGTGGGAATATAGTTGCTGTGATGTGTAAAAATAAAGGGGTCAGTAAACACATGAACATTATATAATAATGAGGAGTTATTATGCTTATATAGAAAATGCCAAACAGAGACTGAATCTTACTCGCCATTCATTCATTTTATCGTTTTCCTTCTCACTTTTAATTTGCTGTCATCTATTACCCTTTAGGTCTTACACTTACATATACTTTAGTTCCTGCCACTAACATGTTCTTTATATATCAATGAAAAATGTTATTTATACTTATTATTTATGAGATACCGTACCGGCATACCATTATCTATCGTTGGATGGGGTATGGACTCCACTTAGTTTGAGATCTGCATCTCATCTAATGGTAGATGAAAGTACGTCGACACGATATCCTATAAAGGATCAGTAAAAATAACACTACTCTAGATCCATTGTTGAAATACTTGTTTGGTTTGTGGAATGACAGACAGATAAGGCCTCCATGCTAGATGAGATCATTGACTATGTGAAGTTCCTACAGCTCCAAGTCAAGGTGAGGTTACCTCAATGTTTTAAAGAGATATGTCAAAATTTGCGGATCCAAGAATGAATTAATAGCAAAAATATATATTTTGATGTAAAAATATGTTTTATTATAAATAATTTAATACTTCATTTTATATTTTAAAATATAAAACTCATTGTGATCGATGTCACATATAAAAAAATTATTACCTTTTTTTATAAGGATTTATTGACTTACTTATCAAATAATTAGTTATTTATGTCATGAATTATTTATTTAAAGTAACGGTTCTACTAGTAGCTTCTAATTATGGGCTTCATATTTACATTTTTGTCGCCGCTTCCGTAATTGGATTACAGGTTTTGAGCATGAGTAGACTGGGAGGTGCAGCTGCTGTCGCTCCCCTTGTTGCTGATATAACCTCTGAGGTAATTATACGAGATTTTTCCATTTTCATTCCATAATTTCCCAAAAATTATAACGAGAGAACCCCTTGTGTTTGTGTAGCACTTTGACTCCTCAAAACCAAAATTATAGGATTGCTAAAAACTTTTAAGTTTATTCCATTTTCATTCCCCGAAATTAAATCATTGTCCTTTGTTTGAAAATTTTTATTTAAACAATTACAAAATTCTGCTGTCACTTACACTTCCCCCACTCTTATGCTTTGTGAATCCGACAATTTTTATTGGCAAACGAGTCAAAATTTCTCCCCAGTTGTTGAGAAAGATATACGCTTTACCAACCAAAAATTGAGAAGACAGTGAATTGAGGGAGAAATAGTCTTTTTTTTATTTTTTATAAAACAAAATTGTGAAAGTTTCCATATGTTTTTTTTTGGTAACAATGTGAAAGTTTCCATATGAAGAAATAAAAAGGGAATGAACAAAATTTGGAACACACAGCGCATCAAATATTGTCGGAGAGGACCGATGATTGAGTCTGCTTTTCTCTCTCTCTCTCTCTCTCTCTGGTCTCACACCCACTACTACTAGTCCTCCTCCTTTTCTGTTGGACTTGGCTTCTTTCAACTCTGAAATTCTCAATCACCACAAAACGACAAATAAAAAAAGTAGTAGTAGCAGCACGCGTGCCCACTTTCTCAGATTCCTCTCTCTCTCTTTTCATTCTCTCTCCGTGCCATTTTTTCCTTTTCCATTTCCATTTCCATTTCCATCCCTAACACTGTCACATACGCGTTGCATCTGTGTTAGCAGGGAGGCGGTGACTGCGTCCAAGCCAACAGCAGCGGTGGGGCCCACCACAGGAACCCCAACGGCAACCAAACGACGCCGTGTTCCTCAAACGACAACAGCCTCACAATGACGGAGCACCAGGTGGCCAAGCTCATGGAGGAAGACATGGGCTCCGCCATGCAGTACCTGCAGGGCAAAGGCCTCTGCCTCATGCCCATTTCACTCGCCACGGCTATCTCTACCGCCACGTGTCACCCCAGGAACCCCTTGATCAACAACAGAAACCACCCGATCATTGCATCCAACGGTGATGGCCCCTCCTCTCCTGGAATGTCTGTGTTGACCGTGCAGTCTGGTACCGTGGCTAACGGCGACGCCGTCAAAGATGCGGCCTCAGTTTCCAAGCCGTGATGACGCCGTTTCCCGGGCTTTAATTTTGACGTGAAATCGACGAAAGGAGACATGGAATCAGAATAGAAGAAGAAGAAAAAAACCAAGAGAGGGAAAATGACGTGGGTTTGCTGAAGTCTAGTAAAATAAAGCGTCACTGACACGGGGGTGACTAGACGACGTGGTATTTGCCTAGACTTTGGAGCAGATGATAGCTTTCAAGTTTCAACCAGCCAATCACAACTCTATTTATTGCCTATTATCCTCTTTTGTTGTCTTTTTTAACTAGAAAAATAAGAATACTACTTTACTCTTCTCGTTATGGGTTTTTGTTCATTTGTTTTTCTTTTTATAATTTGTATTTCACTTTTTCTTTTCGGCCTCCTTTTCTCCCCTTTTCTCTTTTAACTTCAAGTAGGTCTGTCGAATACTAGCGTTTTATTTATTTATTTGATGTGCTCACTGATTAATACTTTGAAAAAAAAAATTCTATCAATGCAATTCTAAGAATTAAGTTTTAGCCACATTCATAAAAAAAATAGTAAAACTAATACATAAATAAGTATGTATTAAACAGAATTGATGAGATTCATTTATATTGAAAATATATCTAAATATAACATGTTACACCTATAGACATGCAAATATGTTTCGTACTTCTATCTTGCCTAAAAGAATACTATTTCCGCTTCATTTTTAGTTATTTTATAATAAATCAGTAAAAGTTTGATATGTTAAAAATTTGAAGATAATTTAATCCTACCGTACATTAATAATTTATTTCCGCCAACTTAATTATATATTAATATTTAGAGGATTACTACGGATCAGAATGACTTTTCATAAAAGGAATTAGCAGCTTTAAGTAGTAAATGAAAGACAGAATTTCAAAGTGCTTTTAGCTGTATTTTTATATATCATCAAAATCTAGTTGCTTCGCGTTGCGGACTTGGGAGTTTGGACTTACGGGGAAAAAGGGGTGTCAAAATATAGCCTCGCCAGGGATCGGGTTTATACCAATTGTCAACGGGCTGCCATGCCTTTTAATTATTTAATTGGAACAAATGAAAGCTTAGATCATTTAGACCCTGTTTGGTTTACCTAGTTTCCCTTTTCTTTTTCAATAAAAATAGAAAACATATATGAAAATATGTTTGGTTGAAGTTTCATGCAAATATTTCTTGAAAATGTTTTCTAAAAGAAGGGTGAAAATGAAAACATCAATTTCACGTTTTCAATGTTTCCTTTATATTTGTTGAAAATATTTCTGGTTGAAAATGTGGTGGTATGATGATAAATACAAGGAACTTTGTTTCTTTTTACTTCGATGACTCACTTTTGAGTCTTAGTGTATCCGCTTCATGTTAAAAATAAAAAAGCAAGCAATGGATTCTTGGGTGGACCAAGGCACAGAGTCACTCTCCCTTTTCTCCTCCTTTCACCTATCTTCTCATAGGCCCCAACAACCTCCCTTCCACCACCCTTAGCTCCGTGGCGCCACCTTCCTTTCTATGGCGCTGCCCACTGTCATTGCCACCTACTGGAGTTGGCGCACGATTGAGGTAGTGTTGAAGTTCATCTCGCGAGTTCAGATTTAGTGTAGGGTTGTAAATCAAGCCACCATTCATCAAGGATTGTAAATTTAAGCAAAAATCTTTATCTAATGTTAAAGATTTGTTTAGAAGGGTCACATTTTTTAAGAGTATTAATCACAATGACAAATTTAAAGTTAAGTATTCAATTTCACATGGACTGGGTTTTGCAAAATGTGGGTATGAATTTGGGGATGAAGTGGGAAGCGGATGGATCAATTGAAATGGAAAGTGCAGGGGATATTCTAGTAAGGCAGGATCAATGGTATTGCTTGGATTATGAACAGTGCCGGGCCTTTACGCGATTGGTGGGTTGAGGGCAGCGGAGCTATTAGATGGAACCAGTAGGTGGTGGTATTGTTGGATGGTGAAGCGGTTGGATGGAACTATTGAAAAGGATAAAAAGACTTCAGCCAAAGAAGCTCCCACATAGGAATATGCTTCAAGGCTAAATGGCCAATTGCATTCGACACCAGACCCACCAAAGTAGTTACCGCAAAATGGAACCCAGTTAACATATTGGCTGCATAAAAGAAACAAGGTAAAAATGGTGGTGTCATTGGTGGAGCTTATGGATGGAACTGCCTTCATCAGAGCCGCGACCTTGGGGAGTTGTCGACGTATTGTTTTCCGGTAGGTGGTGGTGGACGGCAATTATTTTATAAAGAGATCATTGAAACATTTAGATGATAAATTTGTACTTTTAAAAATATATTTTATTATATAAATATTTTTATTATCTTAAATTTGATTTTGAAAAATACATTTTGAAAATAGACAAACCAAACATATTTTTATTGTTTTCACTTTTTAAAAATAGAATCTATCTTTATAAACCAAATATATTTTCTAATTTTGAAAATCTGAAAATAAAAATTCTTTTCAAGAAATAAAGATAGGAAATATTTTGACAAATCAAACACACCCTTAACTATGCGGTGGCCTATTGGCCTTTTGTTTTATACTAAATAGACACAGGGAAATTACTTGTACTCAAAATCATCATATGATGTCCTTTTTTAACCTTATCAATTATTTATTATTATATATAAATGAGTTCACAGTTTAGTAATAGACTCTCATATGTTTCAATACATTAAAGGAGATTGCGAGTTTAACTTTTACCATCCCACCCCTATTTCCCTAATATCTTTATTAAAAAATTATTATTATGCAAAAGACAAGTGGAGTAATATTCATTTGACAATTTTTTCAAAAACAATTAAATATTCATCTTTTATGAAATAAGAAATAATTAATGCAACAAAGAGTGGAATATAATTCTTGTACATATGATTTCCGTCTATAACAAGACAGTGAAAAACTAAAAAAAAAACTTTAAAGTGGTTCTTGTCGGGTAAGAACCTCAAAGAATTTGCGGCTTTTGTACTAGCTTATAGTTGTGGCCACACGAATTTGTCCACTCAAACTTCATAGTTATCTGTAGTCTCGCAAATGGACCACCTATAAGTAATGATATGTGTACAATATTCTTGTATAATATTTTAAAATATCACAGAGAATGATGAGTAATGTTATTTATACTCATATTTTATAAAATATTATGTTGACATACTCTTATTTATTATTGGATGAGACGTGAGTCTCAAAATAAGTTGAGTTCATAATCTATTTAATGATAAATAAGAATATATCGACACAATATTTCATAAATTGTGAGTAATATTTCTGAAAGTTACAATCCTATCAATAAGTGGCATAATTGTTTTATTTTAATATCATTTTAGACTAATGCCCATTAAGTGCTTCGTAAACGTCGTATTTTCCCAAAACAATCAAGGTTATTTTTTTTTTAAACTTGTTGTCTGCATTTTCAGGACATATGCTAAGAAATAACCAATTTATTATTTATAAAATAAATATACTACAGTAAAAAAATTTTAAATCACCATTCGTCAAATTCTCTGCATATACTACTTTTGAAGTATACAGTGAGGCTCAATCTTATTGTACTAATATAATATGTGATTAAATGAATGTGTAAAAATGTTATATAAGTAAAATTAAACTCAAGAAATAATATATATATATATATATATATATGTATGTAAAGTCTTAAATATAATTTTGGTTATTGAAAAGTAAACAGATTTTTGTTTTGGTCCCAAATTTTTTTTCTAGTGTTTCGGTCAAAATATTTCTAAAACTAATTGATTTTTTATTTTTGTCAAATTCCGAACTAACCGATGGAAGATCAAGTTATTCAATCTTACATTACAGCAACAATTATACATGACAAGAACAAAAACCAAATAAAAAATGTTTGGATTGAAATCAAATGAAAAAGTTTTCAAGAACGAAAACCAAAATTTATTATTTCAAGACAAAAACTTATTTAACTCACATATAAATGTACGAATAGTGTAAAATAGCATTTAGTGCCTCAGCTGAAACGTGGAGTTGTATTTTAATCCCTCAACTGAAACGTGCAAGGCTGATACGACCGCATTCACCTTCATATTCGCTAATAATATAGAAATGGGCATAGAACAATGGCCTTTGTTATCGGTCCTCAAAGTTTGTCAATTGACATAGACGTGATGAAAATAATTTATTAGATCGTGCTTCGTATAGAGTCAATTGAACATAAGCTACAGCTAACACGAGATTATGAGACACCTTTGGCAGTTTAGTCGGCAATCAAGCGAGATCAAAATGTTAGAAGAAAATTACTTTACTTGTGTAGTTAGGCAATTGGATTGTGACTTATGAGTCTCAACTATTGTGATTTTTTTTAAAAAATTTTGGTACATGGTGCTAAAGAAATTATTGTGATGTTTATGAGCCAGTTTAGTTGCGTAATGATGCTTATAGCTTAGTGCCTCATTTTATCATTTGCTTTCATCATAAGCTGAACTTGATTATTATGTTTGTAAATTTGGAGATTGAGCAATAGTGGTGTGACCTGAACCAATTAAATTGAATCGATTTGTTTCTGAGTCACCGAGTCTAATAGGATAGAAACTAACTAGGCCGATCATGATTGATTTGAACATTATTGGACATTGTAATCTTAAACTCAATAATCTAATATCCAAACCAATGACCCAATCCCTTTCTTTGTTATTTATTTATTTTCTACCCTCTTACTTATATCATGACCACTTGAAGTTGGTTTCAAGTTACGACTGCTCAAGGGGTTTAGAAGAAACAGAAGTATGCAGACCTTCTGTGTTGTGGAATACTCTAGCTATTTAGAGGGTTATTTATAGAGATATAAGAGTCTCAATGGGAGTAGTTAAACTCCAATTTTCATGGGATAAATTCTTATCTAATATTCCCTTTTTAACTTATTGAGGATATTTGATGATAAAATAAGATATGAGTCGTTGGGCTATTCAACGACGGAAATAAGTGACATGAGAGATCTGACGCGGGTCCTAAAAGCCAATGCCCAACTTATTTGATATTCAGTCTATAATATAGTCTGTATTAGGTTTGGTTCCAATTTGATAAAAAAGCATTTGATCCAAATCAGGTCAAACCAAATTTTTTTTCTCTCAACAAACCCAAATAAAATTTATACTATATTGAGGATTGAGCCTATGAGTTTAGGCTGGTAATGCTAGTAATGGAGGAACAAATCAGTCGTCGTTTATCTGATGGAATAACTCTACCCTTATTAGCTGATTTTGTGGGATTTGTTTTTGTAAGGCAGTTGCGTTTCTTTCTATCTCTCTATTCCCTTGTACTGATGGATCATTATGCAAATCTTAATATCACATGCAACTCAGTCTTCTCTTTTCTTCTTTTTTTTGATACTTTTGGAATTAGATTGGTTACGAAGAGATTTAAATCTAAAATCCTATGTACCACTCGAACTATGCACTATTAAACCAATCTTATATAGTGGCCTCATGTAACTCCTTTCAAATCATATATAAACAAAAATTAAGCATAAAAATTCCTTATTTTTCCATAATTGAAAATTTGTTTGTAGTGATTTCTTAGCGTGGAAGATATATATAATATAACCATCATATGATACAATTTAAAAAAATTAAGGGCTGATATTCAACAGAAAAAAGAAGAAATAATAAAGGTTGAACTTAGGTGTGTTAATTTAGATGAACAATGAAAATACGACAACTTAAATAAACTATTATAAGTATAATTTTTTTTAATAATTGATTATGATAAAATAAATGTCATATATAAATGAACTAACTGGAGTGATTTTAATATAGTGATTTTTATTATGGTTTTATTAAAAATTATTTTTACATAGTAAAGTATTAAAAAAAACTACGAAAATGATTTATTTAAATTACATAATATTTGATATCCAAGATTAATATTTTCAATATATCATAACTTCAAAATAGTGAGCTTTTGGTGCCAATTAAAATAATTAAAAATAATACTTTTGAGAATTTCATTTGAAATACAAATAAAATAAGCTAAAACATAATAGAATTTATCTATCGCTATTAAACATATCAAAGTATTTTTTTCCAGGGGGGGAAAAACTATTTTGAGAAATAATTCATTAATTCATCATTCCAGAGAAAGACGAATGGACCGAGGTACTAGATAACATAAACAAACTCGATAGTGGGCAACAACTAATGAATCCTGTAAGTAGAGGACATTCGGGAAATGAAATACTCACGCGTTTGGAATGGGAATGGTAGCACGGACCTGTAATAATCAGTAGCCCCTCCATCCATCTATAAATGTTTAGAAATGTTATTTTGACTCACAATATGGGATACCGTATCGACACATTCACATCCACCAATAGATTGGATATAAACTACACTTAGTTTAGATCCCACACCCAATCCAATGATGAATGTGAGTGTGTCGACATAGTGTCCCTTAAAGTGTGAGTCAAAATAACATTACTCATAATTGTTTTTTCAGAAAGATAAAAAAAAATTATCTAATATTACCTGTGATAGTTTCAAGGAAATATTTATTACTTTTTTTCATACTCATCATTACATAAATTTTCTCAACAATTATTGCACAAATAAAATAAAATAATAATTTTATCAATATGAACTAATTTATTTTAATAGTTATGCTTTTAAAATAATTTCTTAATCTATATACCTAGACCTTAAAAGATAGTTATTCATGGACGAAGGTAGCAGAAATATCATGTTTTGGCATCGTCATAACTATCAAACCCCCCCCCCCCTTCTCTCTCCCTAAATACCTCCAACAACGCAAAAAAAAAAAAAAAACTCTCTCCCCTCCTCCTGTAGATGATAAAGGATTGCGATACAGATAATTAGTCTCAAATTACTGCATTGATTTGGGCTGAAATTGTTCATGTAAGAAAAAAATAAAATAAAAATAACGAACAAAATTTTATATTTCATAAGCCGGCAGTTAAATGGCATGTATATCTTTTAGAATTATTTAGCTTATATCTTAAATTGTGGTAACTGATTATGCAGTAATTCTATCAAGTCTCCTATATAGAATCTTGGCATGAAATTTAGTTTATACACGACATAATAGGTACATTTAGTCAATGCACGAGATCAGTCATGAATTATGTTATTTTAAATTTGATTAACTTTGACTTTTGGAAAAAAAAATATTGTTTAGCATCATTATAATCGATGTTATCATATATTATTTAACAAAAATATGCTACCAAATTACAGCCTATTAATAACTTACGAGTGTAAATTCACTTCAGAATTATAATAAAACGGAGAATTGGGGAGAGAGAGGAGAGAAAAAGAAGGGGGCTCCTTATCAAGATCAACTCAGTACTTCAGATCTACGCTCCGGTTGCAGGCATCCAACTATATCTTAAAATAAATATGCAATGACATAATCAATGCTAGATACATGAGTTGCATTTCATTCTTATATAAAACTTTATCCGGCTTCAAGTTTAGCTTTCTGAAAATTTAAATTAAAGCCCCTTACTCATGTGATCCGATACAATATACACGGCCTAAAAGAGCCAAACGCCCAAGGCCCAGGCACCAAGTCCAGGAGAGGATAGATCACCCAATAAAGGGGGTTGGACCTTCTGACCAAAAACATAAAAAAAGGTGGTTGGACCTTCGGACCAAATACATTAAAAAGAGAAACATTAAAAAGAGAAATAAGTGTTTATCTGATCCAGACTAAAACTTATTGGGTCGGATTTAGGTCTCAAATTTAACCTAGTTCACATTTCAAGTCAAGTTTAATTATACTTTGAGTTGACCCAACCCAGCCTTAAGTCAAAGATTTTTTTTTAAATAGTTATACTTTTAAATAATAATTAGTAATAAATTATAAAATTTCATACTTGAATTAGCACATTTTAGATAACTTATATTATTTTTATAGTCACATAATTTGTTTTAACATGTATATTGCAAAAAATCTCTTGAATTTCGTTTTACTTTTTTTATTTTGATCTCCCACCCAGCTTTTGACCCGGAAGACAGACTAATCCGAATTTGAGTACTGCGGGGCCCAAATGGGGACGACTTTAGCCATAGGTGTTTTACTTTTTTAAATATGTACAATATTAAAATCTGTATAGGTTATAGAAAAGCCGAATTAACGCAGTTTAACCCAGTCATTAATCGGGTCAACGTTGAGTTGGGTTGAATTCCCAAAAAAAAGGCCCAATGTAAAAATCAGATAAAGTTCAAATATAGTCCAACCTGGTCTAACCTGTCCTTTGTATACCCTTATAGAATGGGATTAAAAGCGCACATATCGCATGTAAATGCTATATGGAGAGGCCAAGGCCATGGTTCAATTTGAGTTTTGCAATGATAATCAAAGTACAAAGCCAATTAAGCACGCATCGCCTTCTCAAAATAATCAGCAGTATGCTTAAGTCTAGGAGACCACCATGACAAAGTCCCGAGAGCACAAAAGCTGGAGAACTGAAGGCAATACTTATGACATGTTTGGTTTAGCTTTTATATAGCTTCAAACCATGATTTAGGTACGCACTTGTTTCAAACGATAGTTTTTAAGATTCTAAAAGCTAAAACAAATATGCCACTCAAATCTTAAACCATGTGAATATTACAGTTAGAACTTGCAAATCAAAATTTAGGCTCCAATCTCAGCCTGCATAATAAGCAGCCTCATTATCAAGTCAGGATTCTTCTCAATTTTAGTCTCCCATAGCAGCATTACCCAAAGTTGCTATGACTACAAATATATTCTCTATAAAACTAAACCAATTATGCTTCCATAATAAACTGCGTCATCATTATCATTTAAAGCAATAAGATCTAGTAAACATTAATAGCTCCAAATAGTTATCAGTCTACAATTTATTTTTGCCAGAACAAATTACAGAACAGATCTCTTTTATGTTTAGGATGGCATGGCACTTATTCATGAATTTTTCTCCCCTATTTTAGTCAAACCCCAAACACACCCTTAGTTGAACATATGCAAGCCACCGTTCGCTCTAAGTGATATATGATGACTATACCAAAACAACAGATTTTACAAGCAGCAGCAGGTCCAGAATTAATTTTCAACACAGGACTTCCCAAAGTATCCGTGACTTATTAAGTTCTTAACCACGCATATCCTAACAAAAATAATGCTTGAAACTCAATAGAAGGTGTTTTTTCGCTGCAGCCATAGATGAGTAGCTCAGAGTACAGGTTTTTATGTCATACTTCAAAGTTGGTCAAGACATGCTATAGGGTATAAAAGAAAAAAACATGTTAGGTGATTTAACAATGACATCTGCTACCAACTGAGGTGTAGTCTAGCAGTAAAGGGACTAATCCACCACACTATGACAAACTATGGTTCGAACCCAGCTTAGAGAGTCACCCACATTTATGTGCCCCTATAATACTCGAACATGATTGCCTCCAACGGGAGCATACGAGTGGGAAACCATAAAGAAACCAATGACATCTACTGGCCCAAAACCACTCCCATTCCCATTCACTAGCTGGACAAAACACATGCGCAGCCACGCACAGTCTCCCACCCACACATCCACGATGAAACAAAACAACCATGATGAAACAAACAGCTAGAATAGAGAGGAGAGACCCATAGAGGAGGACAGAACACAGAGCAAGAGGCCGAGAAGACTGCTGCAGCAAAATGCAGAACAAAATGAGAGACTGTGAGAGGGCATGTACCAGGTAGAGAGACTCAGCGGGAGATCTAGAGAATAGAGGTAGCAACAGAAAAAAATAATAATAGAGATTGGAGGCAGCAAACATCTCGACTGAGTGTTTAGGGTATTTAAGATTGGGGTCAACTTGGGCTGGTGGCTGAAAATGGGCCACACCAGCTGCAAAAATGAAGATACCCACATTACCCAACTCGCATGATGTCAGTGAGTTGGCGATATTCTCCAACGATCCCACCATGATCCCACAAATCCAAGCTGCATAGGAGAATCAGCATAGGAGATGCCACATAAGAGTGTAAGATTGTGCATGCAAGATGGTGATCTTAATAACCTAGACAGGCAAAATAAAAATAAAGAACTAAAAACAAGTCACTACATATTAACCAATTATGGATTCCAAGCGAATGCACAAAGTTGAACCTAAGTCAAAATAATTGCACAACTTCAAGGTTCAAACTCCAGTGATTTAAGCAGATTACTAGCAATCATAGAACTTTCAATTTTAGATTGGACTATTTGTGATTCTGTATCTATATACAGGAGAGGTATGACATGGAAGTCAAGCAAATTCCTAGTGAACAAGATGGAGGCACAGCCTTCAAAAGCATTCAGAAAACACAAAGTTACTCAAACTGCAGCTTAGGACTTGGCATGAAAAAGAATCCAATTTGAAATAAAGACAACGGGACCAAACAAAGTAGGGGATATTTGCTATGGTGTTCCTTCGTTATATAATGTTTCATACCATATGGGTTAACCATTTTGCCATATTAGATAGTTTTAAAAATAGGCTTGGCAATATTGCCGTCTCTATATTAAATAGGTCCATTCACCTAAACCAAAGACTTAAACATAGGTAATCCATTGAACCACCAAGCATTAGATCCTCAAGGCATTAAGTTCACTATTTACCTTTTTCAAGCAGATTAGTCAGTTAATGCAATAAGTGGCTGTGAACTACATTGCGTACAAGACAAAACCTGCAGTGGGTTATTTCAGTTATTTCTCTTGACCGATGCACAGATACCCTACACTCTAGTGGCAAGCCATCATAACAATGAACCATGCAAAGCAAAAGGAAACTAAAAAATTGTTGAAGTGTGTGTGCATTACAATAGTCCAAGTCTTGAGGCAATAAATACATCTCATCATGTCCAGACAAATCAATAAAACAATGCTTAAAACAGCGAGAAGCAAAGCAATGCTTAAGCTCCAAACAACACTGCAAAGCACGAAAATGATTCTAAGACTCCTGTTCGTGTCGGACTGACTTAGATATGTATTCCACATCAACCCATAGGAAGACCATGACATGATCTCCCATCTCCAACAGGGGCCAAGACAGTCTTTATACCCCTGCCAAAAATGAATAAACTCAACCTAATGAGCGTACCCTTCACTCAAGCTACTTGTTTACTCCGACCTAGAGACACATTTAATTGCACTGTGTTTGATAAAAAAAATTTTAAAAAAAAAATATTCGTCTCAACATCAAAAGTAAGAGCTAAAATTAGCTAGAGTGCGACCGCCGACTAATGCCAAGCAAATACTTGTAAAGAGATCAATTTTCATTTCGACATCATGACTGTACACCCATAAAATCATGCACAAGAGCTATGAGTGAAATTAGAATGACCCAGAATTACTAATTACTATAGCAATGGATCACTAGACAAAATAATAATAATAATAATAATATCAAGCAGTGGGCTTGAAAGTGTAAGGTTGTGGGAGCGACAACGGACCTCTCCTGGACCCTTTGTCATCCAAAAGCCTCTGGACCCTCTTGTTCTGGCAGTACTGCCTATCAAAATGCTTCACCTGAAGTCGCAACAACAAAAACCAGCAAGAATATCAAAATTGAACACACCCCCATCAAGCAAAGTATCGATTTTTAACAACACAGGATCAAAAGAACAAAAGGGGTTGTGATTGTGAGGTCACCCAAGAAGAGCGGCATTGCTTAACAAACTCATCCCTGGATCGCTTGCATTCCACAGGGTACAGCAGACCCACGGATGCAATCTCAGTGGGCTTCTTGTCGGACTCCTTTTCCAGACACGCATAGAAAGCATCACGGGCCTTATGCAATTCCCATTAAAAATAACCCAGAAAATAAATAAATAATAAGACATAACCCCATGAACGTGATGGTGTATTATGTTGCATATCATAATGAATAAGAAAAGGAGGGAGAGAAGAGATGAGTGACGGACCTTGTAGCAAGCTTGTCTAGCTTCTGTGAGGACGTCAGTGTGGACTTTGTCAGGGTTTCCTGCTGCGTAAGCTTCCAGAGCCATCAAAGAGTCAGAGATAACAAGAGAACAAACACAACCTTCTTTGTGCGCCAGCTACCGGCAGAGTCGAGAGTAGAAACCAAACTGTACACCTGGTTCACTGCCTGCAATCCTAACATGTATTGGACTGGGCTGGGCTTTTGCAGAACTCACGTTTCTTGGGCCTCAAAGTTACGTTAGTGGTTCGAGGAGACCAGCCTTCGAGGAAAGTGGTTTTTTCTTGAAAGCTAAAATTCATAAAACCCTTCTGAAAAAAAAAAAAAAAATATATATATATATATATATAACCCTCTTCAACTATGCTTCCGGCTTCCGGTAATGCTTACTAGTTATTACCTGAGTTTTGAAATAGCGAAAAATAATCTTCAAATTGACACAATTCTTCTACGGGCACAATTCGAAGAATATATTTTTAGTCATGCTCATAAAAAAAAATAGTGGGACTAATAAATGAGTGACAATATATTAAATAAAATTGATATAATCTATTTTTATTGTAAGTGTGGCTAAATATATTTTTTTTAATTAGAATGTGTCTAAATGTAATGTGTTAGACTTGTTCCTATACAAAATCATCTCCTTCAAATGATATATATTATGCTAATAACAACTTCCTTGCACATTGTTTCTCTTACTAACAACCATTAGCCCACGCCATTTGTCATAATAATCACGTTTTTGGAGACAGCATCATCGCTACAAATGAGTCTAATGGTGTGTGTGTGTGTATTTTTATTTTTTTTAACTAAGATATTAAAGCATGAAATGGGATTAGAATCAAACTCAGAATCTTTTATAACTCATTGAAATATACAGGAGTCTATTATTAGACTGTAGACTCACTTGCAAGTCTAATGGTGTGTTTGAAATAGAATAAAATAGAAAATGGATTGAATTGAGTTATAAATCAAATATCATCCTTGGAAATCCTTGAATTGTATAAAACTTTTTAATATTATCATTGCATCAAAAGGAAATCCTTTTACAAAACAAAATTTGAATTGAATTATAAATGAAACAATGTGTTTGGAATTCAATGAAATGAGAATTGATTTGATTTGGTTTGGTTTTATTATTTTACTTATTTACCTTTGTTATATCATATCTCCCTTCTTTCAAGATTTTTAAATTTTTTAACATTTATAAGCTCAAATTAAAATAGTATTTTTTATAGATAAATTTAAAATCAAATAATTTTCATCCAAATAATATAAAAATCAAAGTATTTCAAATAAAAAATGGAATCCCTTGAAATTAGACAATTCAATTCATAAATTAACAAATGATTTGATTTACAAATCAAACTATTTTCATTTTTAGTCATTGCAAATTCACTTAGGATTTTTAAAATTTTAAAAGGACAAAATATTATTTTCAAACATTTGAACTTAAAAGCTATTCATTTCCTACTTAATTTTATTAAAAATCAAAGGATTTCAAAACTAAAAGAATAGAATTGCATATAAGATTTAGTAATTCAATTCATTTCTTATTTTTGTGTGCTTGCTTTATAGGGGAGGCAATTACCATTAATTATATGCATTCACATATTTTCTTAAATGCCCTCAAAGGTTAGAATGCCAAAAGCAATATGGGTGATTGGAAATTTTGCCAGACAGTAAACGTATGCACATTGTGAATCAATATATTTCAAGGATCGTATCTTTCTTTGAATACCAAAACAACTATAACTCCATAACATTTCACAAATGCTACTCACGTTACGCCAGGAGTCCAACATGTAAAACCGAGCAATCAAAAATGTCTACAAGGGAAAAAAAAAAAGGGAATAAGAAAAAAAAAACTCAAAATCAGAGTGATGCAAAAGCAAAATTGAAATCAGGGCTCCAAAGGGTATAAGAAAAAGGAAACATTTTCAATGGGGACGGTACGATGAAGAGGAGGTGGATCCGACAAGCTTCTTGCTGGAGATTAAGTTCCAAATATTCACCAGATTCTCGCTGGTAAGAAAGCAATATCCTCCATTGGATTTCCATGATTCAACTCAATCGCCGATTTCAAACTTCATATCAATATTAGTGTTGTTGTTGGGCGTAGCTATCGCATTGATGAGTTGATGACACCAACAACTTTTATACAAATCAAAGTTTCAAACTTTAGTACTGCCCTTTTTGGAATGGTTGGATTTCTTTTAGCTATGAAAACAAATTGTATTTTGCATTGCTTGAGGCAAATGGTGAAGATTATTCTTGACGATGGAGGAACTTTATTCCTCATTGTGTACTTTTGATAAAATTATTTACTTTTGACAAAATTATTGGCTTTTGCATTAATTTTGGTAATAATTTGTAATTACACCCTATTACATTTAACTTATCACTTTGAATATGGTTTTATGCACATGAGCTTTGCATAAGTCTAAAATATCAAGAACAAGGTTGGGAACTCTTTTTGTGGAGCCTATAGCTACAATCAATTTGGGAGAATTTGGTAGTAAAATAGAAGAGTTCTTGAGCTAATTTGAGCACATTTGAAGAAACTATTATAATTGAAAATTTGTATCTCTCTCTATAGGGATCGGATTGAAACAAATAAAGATGTTTGGTTAAAAACAATTGAAAAAGGTCAAAAAAAAAAAAAGAAAAAGAAAAGGAGCTACACTTCAGTAATTGACCTTTTAGAACCATTACTTTTAAAAACAAAAGGGCATTTCAAAAACTATATAAATGTAGCTAATTAATAGAAAATGATATTATATAATTGGGAGTGACTATTGTCATTCCTTGCTTTATAAATCAAATCTTTTTTACATTTTTATCCATTCTAAACAAATTCAAGAGGAAATAACAGTAGATCATTGTGCCACAACTTGTGAGAATATTTAAATTGAATCATAGGAGTTGACTTGATTGTACGCGTGATTACCCATCCACTACGATAAAATGTGGCTTTAGGTCTTGATTGAAATAATAATAACCGTCCCACAGTGGACATAATCAATGCCCCATGATATGTGGAAAAAATGCAACAATAACAAATTGCCTTGGGACGATTTCTAAGTCACTATGGGACACCGTACAACTCTCTCCGTTTCGAAACAACTATCAATTTTTTTATTTTTTTATATTTTAAAATATTTATCCATTTATATATAATATTTATGTAAGATTATTATTTTTTTCATTTATATACTTAATATAAATGTGTCAGGTAAGTAATGAATACATTTAACTAGATGTTTGCTTTTCTATTGAATGAAATGCAATCCCTACCTTTGGTAAAAAAAAACATAAAAATAAATAATCAATACATTTATTAAATTGAATAATAATAATAACTATTAAAGGATAATTTTATCAACTCATAAGTTTTTATATTTATCAAGATGTTTTTTATTTTTCTAAATATGTGTATTGTCTGATCTTTGACAATTATTCAGAAACATACAAAGTAATAGTTAAAAAAATTCTCACATGAATATAAATTTAAAGCCTCATAGTAAGGGGAGGCTCCTTTTGGCACCTGCCCCTAAAAATGTCAATTATATGTATATTATTTGGCTTGCTAAAATTTTTTATTTAATTAAATATTTAAATAATATAAATAGACAATATATATATATATATATATATATATATATATATATAGCCTCAAAAATATTTTTATAATTTATATTTAAAGTTTTAAGTTAAACCAAAAATAAGAAAATAAATATTATTTTTTATGAAATTTACCCATCCTATAGAAATATTCTAGCTACACCTCTCATGTAACATTGCATTTATTATGTAAAATTTTTTTATACTATCATTGAATCATGTGTTGAGACGTTAGTAAAAGTAATTGAGTTTTATATTTATTATTTAAAAAATCATTCAAATAAGATGATTTGATTGAATGATAACGTAAAACTATTTTACTATTTCAATATATAGAAAATAGACTGTTATTTAATTCATCGTTATGTTGCACATCATTGTATATTCTTAAAGCCAAAAGCCAAGTGAAAACAAATAAATTGTATATTATCTACAACAAAAATAAATATTTTTATATTCTTAAGGAGGGCATGTTTCCTCCTACAAAAGTGCATGCATGTGTCTGCCACGGCGGTGGCACAATCAAACAGGTCAAAGACTTCACTCAAGGCTTGAATGATGGATGCCAACCGAAGACCAAAGTTCAGTGGTGCACCAAATGCAAATGGAGTTTGCAAATGTGGGGTTCGAGGACGTTGTATTAGTGCAATGACTTATATATTATGTCGGGGAGTTGATGCAGTGAATAATTCCAGAGTTTGACTTGATGGGAATTTTCCTATTTTGGAGATAAGTGGCAAGAATAATATTAAACAGTGGTACTCCACGATGCCTATATAAGTGGCATTTAAATTAGAAAAAAAAATATTATTTTACTCTCTCAATTATAGATCATATACATTTTAATTTCTTATCAATAAAAAAAAAAAGTCTGGTGCATAATCATTAAGTGTCCTTCTATGGCACCCAAGCTAAGTACTAGGGTTTGGAATCAAAGCCACCTTCAACCAATTATATCATAACACATAACTTAAACATATTTTACAAGAAAAAAAAATACAAAATTAAGTATCATTAATTACAAATTATTCCTTTGAAATTTTTTATTTATAATGCATACATTATTTATTTTTCTACTCTTCTGAATCTTAACCGGATCAAACTTACCAATCACGCCCCATTTTTTTCAAAATTATTCATTTTAATAATTTGATATTTTTATTTACTTAATGTAATTTTTATTTCAATAAAATATTAAAAAACTAGGTGTAAAACATACCTTATACATTATCATATAAAAAGACATATATACCTTATACATTAAAAATTATCAATCCTATTATTTTCTCTTTAAATTTGATTAAGTTATCCATTATTTTAATTTGTGAGAAATATTTTACAGATAAACTTATATAATATATCAAATGCATCAAATACTTGATACAACATATCTAACTATTCTTCAAAAATCTCAATGATGGTGTGCGCAGTTTTTCCAATTTACTAACCTACTAACATTTGGTGTGTCAAACCTATAAGATTGATGATCAATTTATTGATAATTAGGATTTAAAAATTCTATTTTTTTAAAAAAAATTAGTCAGTTTATGCCTACAAGTTGACCTTAAATGGATCAAGTCAAAGCATTGTATTGTTAACACTTACTATATATAGGGTTTATAATAATGTCAAATATTAATTAACATATTTATATGTATAATTTAATTTTAAAACTTTTACTATATAGGCATGTTTGGAAAAACTATAAAATTATGCTTATTTCAATAACTGGTTATTTTGTATAATCATTTTTTATATAATCACTTGATTGAAAATCAATTTATATTTAGACACTTTAACTGAAAATAATTTTAAATTAATGTGCTTTTTGGATTGTTAACAAATAATATTTTTCTTTGTGACAAATTATGAGTATTCAATGAAAATTATGTTAGATGGAATTTCGTGACAAATTACCATTGGTGAGGGTTTTATATATGTGGATTATAATTAAAATTCTAAAATTTAAGTTTCCACTTTTATTTTTTCTAAAACATCTTTTTTCCTCTATATTTGAACCACTTAAATTATTGACTTAAAATATCCAAACAAACTTATTTTTCCAAAACATTTTTTTGAAAAACAAAATCAATTTTTCTAGTTTCCCAAATATGCATGGAGAACAAATATTAATAGAAACAATAATTTATAGTAATTAATTTTTCAAAAATAAAAGTAACATATTTTCTCAATTACTAATTTTATAAATACATGTTAAAATAAAATATTTATTAATATGGTGTATAAAGATGAATCATGAAGAAATAATAAGGAGAATTTTGTTATTTAACTATAAAAAATATATATTAATATTAAAAAAATTAACAGTTGAGAAAATATGTAATTTTATTTTAAAAAATAATTATGATAAATTATTGTTACCATCAATAATTTGTTCTCTTAATATATAGTAATAATAAAATTATAAATATGTATATAAACATTTTATTTGTAAAAGATTAAAATATATAAATTTGAATAAAATTTATATTTTGGTGAAAATTAAAATAAAACCATAATGTGAGAAAACAAAAAACTAACCAAAAAAAAAAGTGCAGCTTATCTTATTTATTTAGGGAGAGAGAAATACATACTTTAAAAATAGAGAAGATAAAAGAGTAAAAATGTAATATCTCAAGGAAAGAGTGGTATTATATTTTACAAAAAAAAAATTAAGATTCATTTATAAATTTTATTTCTTTAAATACTACTTTACAAAATTAAATTTTGACAAAAAGTTATCCATACTTGTCTATTACAAATCTGTCTAGAGATTTCTTATTGGTCCATATAGGCAAGGGTTTTAAAACCCAAGATTTAACTTGGGTTCTATAGAATTACCCAATCATTTAACCTAGAGACATAAAGTGTATTTGTTTTCTACTATAAATAGATAAAAATTTATCAAAAGAAATGCACATTTCTAAAAGTTTAAAGGCTCACATTGCATATTTTTATTGCTCAATAACCAAAGCACACATTACTTATAATTAATAGATGAAATGAAGTTTTCCATTTGACCTATTGAATGATAGTTGCTTAATTTTATATATTTTAATTTGGAGAGTAATAAATTTGTAAATCCTTATAATTTTATTGTCACGATGCTTCTATAATATATAAAGTTGATTACAAAAATTTAAACTGTAAAACCTAATTGAAAATTTAGTAAAATTATAAGAAACTTTGTACTTACTAAGCCTAGTTTGGATATATAATTGTATTATACTAACACACTATCTATCATTCAATTTTTTTATATCTTCACAAATATCAAATTTAATTTGTTGATGCAAGAAATTGCAAAAGATATAAGATGCTTTGATATTGATGTCGGTTAAATATGTATTTTATAGTATGGAATAAATTTTTTATTTTTTGTTTATTTTACAAAACTCATAGTTTAACTGAAAGATCATATGTTATAAATCGTGTCTATAAAATTTCATGTCAATTTGAAATTTTGTAATACACATTTTATACACATCTAAATCAGCACAATAAATCACATATATTTGCATTGGATATACATACAAATAAGAACAATTTCATCACTTATTTATAGACGTCTAATTATTTTAAAATTTGATACAAATAATCGGTATGATATTTTGTTATAATTCAATGGTTGAATTAGTGAAAACTACATTTATAAAAAGGTATTAAAGATGTTAGCTTAATTGCTAATTAAGTCTCTTACACTAGAATATCAAATGATGCTATACCCGCCCCCCCCCCCCCAAATTTTCCCCTAGGGTATTTAGTGTAACATCAATAACTAATCTTTTTGGGTGGAAGCTCTACCATGAGGTAAATCTCCGGTTACAAGATCATTTCCATATATATCGTCAAGGTTTGAATCCCTAACTAGATACTTAAATAATCAAAGTTAGCCACTAAGTGTACTAGATATCATGGTTAATAACATAAAACTCTTTTACTTTATCAATAAATCAAATAATATAGCTTAAATTATTTTTTTATCAAAATAATTTACTAATTATTTTAATGTGTTTAAATCAAAAATTGAAAATACCGTCAAATAAGGGGAGTATTTTTTTAATCAAAAAAATTATCAAGTGTTCCTAAAATATTACGTGAAATTGAGTTTATGTGATGACATTTCAATTTTACTATGTGATCACTAAATTCTATATTTATTCATAAAAAACGAACTTATATATTTATTATTTATATTTATTTAAAAATAAATATATAAACTAGGTGACACCTACCTTAATTTAAGGTGAAATGTTATCTCTTGAGAAAAATTATGGACCTTACGAACACTTGATAGGATCTCTTTTTCAAATAGAAAAGCGTAGCTCAATTACTAATCCATTATTTCTCAAATGCACACACAAATTTGACATTATCGAGTTTGATCAAATATCATATTTCCGTAAATTCTTTCACAATTCTGCATTTCAGTATAACATTTATCTAAAACTCATACACAAAATAAAAAAAACACCTAGATGCTTTCATTGAAAAAGAAAAAACTTACTTTATTTTATTCATGATTGATACTTTAATTGTTTTATAAAAAATTATAATAAAAGTATAAAAATGATAATTTTTATGCTAAATTAAGAATAGAATTTTTCAAAATAATATATAAGAGTTTTAAAAAGGAGACAAAAAGTTGCTACCCAATTAAAGCATTATATTGTGCTGTTTTTCTTCATTGTGTTTTGCTGATTGGGTCCTTCCACTGCCCGATAATTTTGACCGCCTGAAGTGATCATAATTAAGCAATAGTTAACGCATGCACTGAAGCCCATAGTGGCCAGTAAGTAATCAAAAGAACAATAATGAGCAACCAGATTATTGTACTACTTTGTAATCAAATGATAATTTTTTTTCTTCCCTATGTCCACTATCACTTTCTCTATTTTTTTTATTTAAAGAAATGATAATTAATACTAAGGGACTAGATCGTGTGTATTGATGTAATCTCATCTTGCAAAAGGTCTTACATAAAAAATATTATTCTCAAATAAGAATCGATTTGCAGGCGAGAAACGGAAACTTAGATTTGATTTAATTAGATTTATAAGATAACATGCTTAAAAAATATAACATAATAACAAGCAGAGTTAATGTTCATTTCATTCCCTCACATTTCACTCATGAGTTATTTTAATTTCTAATTTTTAAAATGAGTCATTTCGGTCATTGACATTTACAAAAGTAAATAATTTTAATCCCTCCATTAATATTCATTAAACCACCATCAGTTAAATGTTAACGCATCATCGTTAAGTGGCATCATGTTATCTAACATTTTAAGTGGTTCATTTTAGTTCTTTATATTACACTAAATAAGTCACTTTAGTCGTCTTCTATTTGTGGATATCATCTCTCCCTTCTCCAAACACACATATTCTTCTCGCTTTCTCTCTCTTCAATTTCTCTTTTTATGCATTCAAACCTCTTTGTCCTCTACTCACCACTCTTCTTCTTCTACATTTCAAATTCATACTTGAATCCTGAAAACATATAGGATGCTCATAAATTTTGAAAATAAATACATAATCTTAAAATAGAATACATGGTTTAGATCCTGCTTACATATATACAGGAGCAATCTAGTCTAATATAATCCTATATTAAGTCTCACTGTAAAGTAAAACTCACCATTAGAATAGATACAAACTTGTGAATTGTTGACTAAGAGATAATGAGGCCTACAACTATAAGGAGGAAGAGAGAGAGGTGAGTAATCGGACTCAAGGGATGAATTCTCACCCACCATCTACATGATGAGATAACCATCGGGATATACATACATAATATACATGCAGCAAACAGAAAGTCATTTTGATATTCACATGCATAATTACAAAGGAAAGAATTTTTAAATTCATGGTGCGGTAATTAATAGAGAAACAGGAATATCCGAATATGATAAATGTACATAATAGTAAATATAGTTACGTTACTCTAATCTATGAACTTTGAAAGGGCATCTAACAATGTCCCATAGGACGGATATCTAACCATGTTCCATTATCTGAATACTCTGAAGGGGCGAGATTGTCCTTTGATGAACAACTTCGTACCAAGGTTAACGATGTTACAACCACTAACTCAGTGTCTGTTTCTCTATAATTACCTTCTAAAACTAATTTGCTCATAACTAAATAAATCTAAAAACTTTAAAAGCTCTATACTCATATAATTCTAAGAAGCTGACTGTCAACCATGATTAGGATTTTGAAATCATGCCCAAATGATTACCCACTTGCCGACATGGTGATTTTAGAAAACCTATAGAATATGTGTCTGAACAATGTTCTAAATTATACTGAGTTCAAAAATTTCAATAATATAAAGCTGAAATTCTAAGATCATATTTCAAGTTGACACAATTTCATAAACTTGGAAACTCACAAATGATAATATCATGTCTATCAATGGATAAAAACATGCTTTACTTAACATTTTTAATAAATCATAACTGGGTTACTAAAGGCGTGATTAGGAGAATCAAAATCTTGAAAACATAGTAATTTCATCAATCTATAATTCGTGTCTGACAATCTTGGTAAACTTGCTCAATCACATATGATCCAATAAATCCTTTTCTTGAGCAGATAAAATATTTTTATGGCAAACATATCAATCATGGTCCCATTATTTTCACATATAATTTTCATGCTATAATAAAAAACCATAATTTTGCTAAACTTGGCATAACTTTTAAAATTATATTTATAACATATTTTCACTTATAATTTCATGTGTAGTGATCATAATACTTAGAATATTCTTACAATGATAAAAAAAAATAAGGTCATGGATTCAAACCCATTTATCGTTTGGAGCTAAGAGTGCATAGACACTGTCTACTTGACTTTGGAAGCTAGGAATGACATCGACAATAGCCACAAAATCACAAACAACTCATGAACATACCATAACGACACTAGGGCAATTCTAAGGACATTTGGAAAATACTCAAACTAGACAACAATCAAGAACATAAACACCCTAACTCATCAACATGGAGGAATAGAAAGAAAACCCAACACAAACCATGAACAATTCTTACCTTGAAGCTTTAAGGAGGTATGATTGAAGGAGGAAAAGAGTAAAAGGGTGGAAGAGGAGTTGAGAGGCTAGGGTTTGCATTTTTTTTTGGGTGAAAAATGCACAGGGGGGGTTTATATAGGGATAAGGGTGTTTCAATGAAATTTTATCATTTTTAGGCATTTTCTGGCATCGAGGGACTTGCGATGGTGAGAGAGAGGCTCGTCGTGACAAGTCTATATGAGCATTTCTCTTTTAGGGATTGATTAACATGCTCGCCATGGCTTGGCAAGGGGGTATCTGGCCATGGTGAGTTTCTTGAACGTGCCTCATACAAGGACTAGCCAATGAGCTCACCATGGCGAGGGTATCTGCATAAGCGGCTATTGTTTCTGCAATTTGATGTGTCCAAGGACTTCTTAGGGACACGAATAAGTCCCTATGGACCCTAAGGCTATAGTAGACTTATATAGAGACATATAAACCTAAGGCATCACAGATAGAGACTCAATACAATCTTACAAAGTAAAAAGTAAAAAGCTTTTCAGATAATGTTTATACTTTTTATATAGTTCAAATGCTAAAGTACATATGAAGTGTAATTAAGATTAAAAAAAATTGAGTTTTCCTTTATTAAATACAACACTTTTAAAACACAAAAACTCTCCCCATATTAAGCAGTCACAATGCAAGGCGTATCGGCTCCTCCATAATCACCACCATATAGTCGATGCCACTTGTCCGAATAAAAAAAAACTATGGATTTATGACTTTTATGTGATGTTGGAGGATCTTTTTTTGCATATGCGATTTTGGTGGTGTATTTATATTAATATGGTATTTTAGAAAAAAGTTACACAATATGTGCTTTTACTATAGAATCTGCCAAAGAGCATATTCAAATATATAAAAAAAATCAATAATGAAATCAAAGGAAAAAAAAAAAAGAAACACTAAATCCACTAAAGATAGATTCAAAGTAGAAAGATTAACATTGAATCTGTCAAAGACAAATGCAAAGTAAAATGAAAATGACATAAAATCTGTCTGTGGTGGATTCTATAAACACTATATACAAATAAATTTATCTATTATTTCATATCAGTGTAAATTATCTATCAAAGCATCATATACAAATTATTTTTAGAATGGGGAAATGGAACTATATCTTATGCCAAATGTTAATATACAAATAAAATAATTTAAAACATGACGGGGCAAACGTGTTTGCTTTTATGTTATGAGAGCAACAAAGTGGTCCATTGACAAATCATAAATGTATCATAATGAAATTCATTTTATATGATCTAATTGTTAAATTAATGCATTTATTTGACAAATGTTAACATACCTTTTTTTGTGTTAAAAAAATAAAAGATAAGGAAAAGAGTTCCTTCTAATCTATCATCAAAATATGTATTTTTTTTTTTTAAACTAGGATATTAAGGGGATTGCAGTGGGAAAGAGATTTGAACTCATGATATCCCATAATTCATTGAGACATGCAGGAGTGTATTACTAAATTATAAGCTCACTTACTATCAAAATATTTGTTTAGACTTATTAAATATTCGCAAATAGAAAATTCTTGAACAAAAGAATAGAAAATCAAAGTATTACTATGCTAAAAGAATAAGTGTTCTTTTTTACTTCCAGCCATTTAAAGTTGACATTAGTTTGATCCTTATTTTTTCAATATTAAGTTAGTTTTCATATTTTAAAATTTCACGTCAATTTTAAGTTACTTCTATTACAATTCATCATAATTGTCTGAGTTAGGTTGGATATGTATTTTTATCGACTAGCAAACTTCATTTTACTTCCTAAAATTACACATGCACTTTACCCTAATTTTTGACATTATAAAAATATCAATTTAGTTTTTAAAATTATTAAAAATTATTTAACTTACTTTTTTTATGATTCAAGCTGGTCCCTATAGCTCTTACCATGGAAACTAACTTAAATTATATTTTATAACTTTAAGGACTAAATTGATATATTTTTTTAAAGTTATTAAGCCAATAAAGTGAAATACTTATACAAGTCAAGGAAACAAGAATCTTTACTATTTTCTCGATGGATAAAGAGAGATTTTTTTTTTACTTTATCGATACTCAAAAATAAAAATTGAAATATATATATATAAGCAGTCTTCTATAAAACAGGTATTCATTACTTTAACTGAATTTTGTTGTAAAGGGATACAATTGAAAAAAAAAGAGTCTTCTATCTAATAATTTCATCACTATACCCAAAATTGTCCAGTTTCAATTCAAAAATAAAAATAAGCAAAAAATTCTATAAAACCCATTTAACTTTGGTTCATTTGCACTTTGATCTTGCTTCTTTAAAAATACTTAAAAAATTTTATTTATGCACATTACTATAATTTGATAATGAATGTTTAATTTTGAAAACTACATACATGGGCTCTACAATCTTATTAAAAAATATTACATATTAAAAAATAATAAAATAAAAATATATATAGATAATAATATTAAATAGTTTTTAGACATTTCATGTCAAAAAATAATCAAATATATTGGCACTGTAATAATATGCACAAATTAAAAAATTTAAGGACTATTTTACAAGCTTTAAAAGTATCTAGATTAAACTTTTCTCTAAAAGTAATCCTGAATCAATGTAAAATAATTATACACGCAAATAATAATGGATGCATACATTACGTGATGAATAATTACTGTTGTATGACGGTCTTCATCCCTAATATTAGATGACAGTCTTTTATATTTGATTCAATTAATAAATAATTATTAAATTAAAGTAGATAATAAATTATATCAATGTAAATTATAATTTTAAATGATAAACATTAAATAATAACATTTATTTTTAAATTTATAAATAAATAAATAATAGTTATTTTATTATATTTACATTGTTTTGTTAAATATTTACTTAAGATTATAGTTATTTATAATAATCAGAGGATAATTATATATAATATAATACAACATCTTAAACAGTGTCACTTCAAATACTATATAAAAATAAAATTTTAATTAACTTAATACTATCGAGACTTATATTAAGTCTTATTTTATCAAACATTATCTTATCAGGTATACCAAATATACTTTTAAAGGGCTTTTGGTACTGGTAAATTATCTGCATTACTATTTGGTTATACCTTATTATTGACTATCCAAATTACCAAGACAATATAAGTTGCTTCCTTAATGGTAACATGGATTGGCTTGGGGGTCGTCTATGTGGTGATAATCCTATTATTCTTATGTTAAATTTGTAGTAATTATATTTTATTATTTTTCTTATTATCATAATGATTAATTATAAATACTAATAATATTAATAACACTTATTAATTATTAATAAAATAAGTGAGGTTGGTGCAATTAAGCCAAAATTCAAAGGTGATTTGTGCTATATACTCATAATTTCATATCTAAACACCTTCTTTGATATAAGAGGATCTTTGGAATTGAAGTGTATGTGAACATATATTCTTCTTTACCTGGTAACAAAATTTAAGATTTATTTAAAAGAATAGAGGACATTCTAAACCCTTTGATTATAGGGAAACTCTGATATCATGACATGAAAGATTTTTAGCTTTATCTTATAGGAAAAAAAAAAGTAGAGTTTGTTCTTTATGATAAACTAAGTTCATTGGAGAACCACCATTTTAGCCTCTTAAAGATCAGATAGCTGACAGAAAGAGCTCTAAACTATATTTGCCTGTGACCCTCCAAATATGCAATTGACTTGATAAATTCACCCAAATATCAGTTGAACTCCATTTTTGTTAATAAAATTGATTATGTTAAGGGCTATTTTTTTTTAAAAAAAGATATTTTTGGACCAAAATGGTTACAATATTAACTCTGCATAAAAAGAGCTAATCATAAAAAAAAAAAAAATCTTTTAGGATTGGAGTAATAATTCTATGGAACTTTGGAGGACCATAAATAATTGTAAATTTTTTTAAAACTTTTTGGTGAGCAATATAGTAATCTTGGTGGCAGATAAAATAGTCCACACCTCTTTTTGAGCATTGTAAGCTCCACTTTTGTGAACCATTAGATTCGGTCTAATAAAAATCAACGAATGAGATAATATGCATGTTTCAGTGGACCTTAATTTAGGGAGAGCATGCCAAGCCCATCGCTATTGTACTCTTGATATCATTTATGCAGTTCTGTCTCCACTAACACCTCGCTTGCATCAAATTCTCCCTGGCGGTGAACAATCTCAGCCCTCAACAGAGGTCTGCCACACCAAATCTTGCTCCGACAGCACTAATCAAACCTGCCTCCTTCTCATCCACAACCAACACCCACAATTAATATGCCATTCTATTCAATGTGCAAGGAATGGTTGATTGCCTGTAGGTGCAGGGAAAAAATGGATGATTTGAAAGTAGAAAATGAATTAATTGTGCATATCTCCACATTGTATGTAGCTAGCTTCGTTTATATTCATGAGATGAATTTGAAAATCTAGTTTGGAAGTGAATGGAAGTGGGTTTTGGTTATAATATGTTGTGGGAAAGATATATTACATCAAACAAGTAGTGCAAGGCAGAGTGGACAATGATCACATGGTCAGTTGTAAAAGTGTTAATCTGATAACAAGATTGTCACATTCTATCTCTTGTTATTTTTTTTCTTTTCCCAAACATGATGAGATGAAGACGGTAGCCAACAGAGGAAGAAGAAGAATGACTTACCATGCTCTCTATCAATTAGAGTCCACTAATACATACATTTGATATTATCCATTGATCTTTATTAATCCAAATCTAACGATTTGTACAAAAGGACCATTTAGTGCTTCCAAAGATGTAGTGGATCATTTTATTCGCCACCCTGTATCCACTAATACCTCACCCGCATCAAATTCTCCCTGGCGGTGAACAATCTCGGCCCTCAACAGAGGTTTGCCACACCAAATCTTGCTCCGATAGCACTAACCAACCCTGCCTCTTTCTCATCCACCACCAACACCCACAATTAATATACCATTTTATTTAATGCACGGGGAATGGTTGATTGCCTGTAGGTGTAGGGAAAAATGGATGATTTGAAAGAAGAGAACGAATTAATCGTGCATATCTCCACATTGCATGTAGATAGCTTTGTTCATGTTCATGAGATAAATTTGAAAATCGAGTTTGAAAGTGAATGAAAGTGGGTTTTGGTTATAATATGTTGTGGGAAAGATATATTACATCAAAAAAAGTAGTGCAAGGCAGAGTGGACAATAATCACATGGTTAGTTGTAGAAGTGTTAATCTGATAACAAGATTATCATATTCCATCTCTTGTTATTTTTTTCTTTTCGCAAATGTGATAAGATGAAGATGGTAGCTAAGAGAGAAAGAAGAAGAATGACTTACCATACTCTCTATTAATTAAAGTCTACTAATACATACATTTTATATTATCAATTGATCTTTATCAATCCAAATCTAACAATTTGTAAAGAAGGACCATCCAGTGCTTCCAAAGATATAGTGGCTCATTTTATTCGCCGCCACTAATCTTTTGAGGTTAAAAACGGTACTTATCCCTTAAGTTGATATTTTAACTTGAGAATGTTATTTCCTCGCGAAATGTGTAAACAAATTGAAGCAAATGTCAACAGCCAAAAGCCAATTTATGTCCCACCACATGGACAAACGTCAGAGCGGACCAACCGATAATCCATCCGTTCTTTTCTCTCTGTGTCACTGGTTGCACTGTAGAGCAGATGTTTGGGGCCGGTGTTGTGTATTTGCGTTGGAGTACTATTTTGTCCTATTTTGTTGTTTCCTGCATCTTCTACAACAGGAACCTTACAAAGTTGTGGAAAATTTAAAGCAGCCCCATTTGCACCAAAAAGAAAGGAAAAGGACACACTCATCAGTCATCATCATCATCATCCGTTATCGCCTCCACCACCACCCATCCATTCATTCTTCCATCACTTCCTTCGTACATATGTGTTAACTGTGAGTGTTGGCAAGTTGGGTTGGAACTCATCAAATCAAACCCAGATGGAGCTCAGGCCGTAGAGTTGCACAGGAAGTCAAAAAGGCTTGTTATTTTAATTTTTCATTTTTTTAAGGGGAAATACATAGAAAAAAAAAGAAAAAAAAAGTTTTTCATTTTAAAATAAGGGTTTTTTCGATATAATGGTTGATAAATGTTGGGTGTTGGTGGTTAGTATGAAAAGGAAAAGTGGGATAAGGACAGAAAGCAAAACAACCCTAATTCATTTATTTGCTGGAAATAGATTAAAATTGGGGTATGCTTTGGTGGCCAGTTGGATGAGTGGTTGGAGCTAAAGTTATATATATATAAATATGTGGCTGACTGGTGATCAACACACTGCCAAAAATGGGAGGATAAGAGGTTTCAGATCTGACTGACTCATCACAGAATTCACATAGAGAGAGCATACACCCTTTTTGATTAGTTTCTTGCTAGTTTGGAGTCAACATGTATATGTTCATGAGATCGGCTACCACATTCACATCAAGTTCACACCATGGAATGGAATGAATATTATTCAAATAGAGAGGGGACACACTAGAGAGATTGACAGAAGAGAGTGAGCACACGCTTCTGGTGATTGTATGAGTGCATATAATTGCGGGTGCGTGCTCACTGCTCTTTCTGTCACCTTCTCATTTTTCCTTCGTGTGTTTCCTCTCTTTTTTCTCCTCATCTTTTATAACTTCCTTTTCTCTATTGATCCACTCATTTTTTGGGTTTTCTGATTCTATCTTTCACCTCGTAGCACTCTCACTACTTTCTTTCTTTCTGGTCGTGCTTATCCAATTTCCTTTTGTCTTGCACTTTTCTCATTCTCTGAGACGGTGAGACGGACTCGTGTCTGTGACGATTCGTCACTCGTCAGTGAATGAATGACAATTATTATGGATTGCAGCCCTTGAAGTGATTCACAACGAATAGGCCTTCGACACATATCACACGATGCTTCAGTTTTGTGAAGTTTGCTTCACAAATTAATAATGGGGGAGTATCAAATATCAAATATGCACTAACCATACCAAATAAGAACCACATGCAAGCTGTTGTTTGAAGTTGTGGTGAGTGTGAACAAGCTGCTCCCTCCATCTGCCATCTGCCCATTATGCTTTTTTTTCAGTTTCAAAGTTCCAAAATCTCATCCTCATCGGTTTGTGCCTTACTGTTGATTCTTTTAGTGCGTATCTACATATATATATATATATATATATATATATATAATGTGTCATGTATTATATTCCTATATTTGTCACACAATATTTATATATATAATTATGCTGTGGTGTTGGATGTTTAAAGTGTGACTTTTGATGGTACTTTCCCTCTGGGGTAGAACACAAAACCCAAATCCAAATGGAGTTCTTCAAGGTACGCTATGTTGCTGTCCATATTTTTGCCACTGTTCATATTTTAACGGAAAAAATATGTATGTTATAGTTTCATCATCAAACCCTTATTTTATCTTCTTGTCTTCGTCTTCTTTTGCTTCTTGTATGTCTACCATGCTGCTATTTTCTCGCCCTCAAATCTGGCTAAGACTTTGGGTTGACCCTTGTCCTTTTTATTTACTGTTTCTCCTTTTAGGCTGCAGGAAAGATATGCTAGCGGCAAAGGGGAAAGTTATGGGCTTAAATGAGTTTTTTTCTTTTTTTTTTTAAAAAAAAAATTTCTTGTATTTGAACGGTCAGAATCAGATGATGCCATATCTTCTACCTAAGCGAATGCTGTTTCTCCGTAGCCGTTTGAGGGAAAAGAAACTCTTGGGAAAGTGCATTTATTGCAGCTGAATATGGTAAGATTTTGTTCTTTCCCTTTGTGGGCAAACCAGATGTGCGTTTGTTTGCTTCCATGACTAAAGGAACTCAAGCGGCATTCCTTATAGAGGTTAGAGATTCTTCCAACTAGATAGTTGATACTCAGAGATTTTGTTTTATCTGTTTCAATCTCTATTTGATTCAATTTTTAGTTCAGAAAATATTTCTTTTTCTGATTTGCTGGTTGGGTTCCATTATTTATACTAGTGGTTGGTATGGTAATATGGTAGGTAAGATGGAAATCTCTTGAAAATTATTATAATCACCCATGTAACCGTTTTTGTATGAGTTTTAATTTAATGGAGAATTATCTCATAAATTATTAAATTCAATAGACAAAGAGAAGGAGGGAGGGAGAATAACTGTAGCATCTAGTGCTAAGTTTATCCATGGCACAACGTATGTTTAAAAATCATCATTCGTAGGATGGGAGAATATGGAAATTGAGTTCCTTTTTCTCCCAAAAGTGTCTCGGTTTCTTTCTTGTTTAGACCTTGAATATGATAGCTGCGTGTTTCTTGTGCCATGAGTGTTTGCTGCAATTAAATCATATGGTTCACTGAAAAATGTAAATCTTAGAGGAAATCTGGCCTGGCTGACATCTTAGTTGCATTTTTTGCCTGAAATTGAAAGCAGATAGAGTCACTTAAACAGTCTCGCTACTGAAGACTGTTGTTAGTTTGAAGTGAGTTGATATTGATGATTCATCATTCATTAACTTGAAATATCTGGAACTAATGGATGAAGTGTGTTCCAAGGTTCATTTTGGAAAGCATTACTTCCTTTTTCAAATTTGTTCTTTATTCAAATTTGTAGCCTGCTAAGGACTTGGCAGTGGTAATAAGAAAACTCTTTTCTTCGTCTTTCACTGTATCAGTTGTCATTTAATCATAGGCTGGTGGAGTTGAGAGGGGAAGAGATGCTAGTCATCGTGCTGATAGTGTTCCGGTTATTCCTGTGGTGCTGGTAACATCAATATCGAGCATACTCTGATGCTGACCGTGTCCTAAATTTGATTCAAGTAGAATAACAATTATAGTTCATTTTTCTCAAACATAGACATATAGAATCGTCATCCCTTCCCTTCCCTCCCCTTGTAGCCCAATGATGTGGCCATTGTTGCACATGAGTAGTGACTTTTCTACCATTTTTTCTAAAGCGAAACTTGTACGTCTAAGCTCTCTTTGTAAACTATATTCATGGGATCCGTTTGTTCAAAGCTCCTTCTTCTAGCTTTATAATACGATACATTAGAGAAGGGAATGGAATCAATAAATAAGATTATCTGTTTTTTTTGTCCCCACAAAAAAGCTAACAAGGACACTGAAATGTGGGTCTAAATTAAATGAATAAAGTACAATGAGAGAATCAACAGTATACATATAAGGCGAGTTTTTTAATTGCAAAACTATGGTGCCTTTTAATGGCTGTGTGGCCATGGCCATGTTAAGTGTGGAAATCATGCTGCCTGCACAATTATAGATTTTCCTGTATGCATTACTATGTCTCATAACATGAGGGAACCACCTAGTAAATTTTAAACTTTCATTTACGGCAGAAGGTATTTCTGTAATGAAAATTGTAAATTGAGAGATTTTATCTTTTTTATTGTGTTTATTTATGATGTCTTTGAGTTGTTTGTTATTGACAAACTAGGGTTTTTTATTCATGTCATATAGATTCCACGAAGTGTTACAATGGCTATTAACTACCTAACACAATCTATCTATGTTAAGATTTGCATTAAAGTATATAACATATGCAATGTTAGGGTCTAGCTATCCATAAATCTATCTTATTCTTAGTTGGATTAATACTTCAAATCTTGTTATGAATTTAGTAATTTTTGAGTCTTAATTTTGGATCAATGGAGGAGTGGTTTGGGTGTTCTCTAGGTAGGAAAGTACCATTCAAGCTTATGGGAGAAAGTTTTATGACGCATCTATAAGACCAACAATATTTATGGTAATGAATGTTAGTTGGTAAAAAAGAAATAAAGAGAACAAGCTCAATGGTGTAGAAATAAGGATACTATGATTTATTTCTGACAAAATTAAGGATGAATGTATGAGAGAGAAAATTGGGATGTATCTATTGCGAAGAAAAGGGGGGGAGGGGGTATAATCCTACTTTGAGTGGTTTGATCATGTGATGAGAAGAATTGTAGAAGGGCTGATAAGAAGAGTACATTTCACGATCCGATTTGGGAACGTGATCGATGGGGAGATTCTTATCCCCATGTAACCTTCATGGGTAGAATGATTATATTGAATACATGAACGGTCTTGATTTTCATCCTTAAAACATAATTAAGCCTAACAAGCCTAACACATCACCAAATTTTCTCTTAAAAATATAGTATTCAAATTCATGAAGCCAAATATTTTAACATACATAGCTTTGAAAACATTTTAATCAAATCTGCTATTCGTAAAAACATAAACTGTTTCATTTCATAACTTTAGTCGTAACTTGAAAATCTGTTAAACACTTGAAAACTAAATCATATATACATATCTAGCTCGCTACATAAATCTTTAACCATAAACTATTTTCCAAATTCATGCCTAACTTTAGAAAACTTATAGGAAGGTACACAAATTCATGATTGGGATCATGTTTGCAAATCTAATGGAGCACTCTAATTCTAACATAACTTAATTAAGCCTTATTACAACGTAAAGCTCACCACTGGACAGCTGTGGGCTAAAGAATTAGAGACTGTGTGATAACTTGACATGCAGTTGTAAGGAGGAAGGGAGAGGGGTGAGTCATCGGACTCAGTGACTGGATTCTCACCCACAACCCATATGGGACGTCCAAGGGATATACATGAATACAATATACATGCAGCAAGCATAAATCATTCAATATTGACCTATATAACTACATAGGAAAACACCTCTGAATTCATAGGTCCTTAGCAAAGCTTTTCTAAATTCATTATCTACCATGAAATCATTTTGAACTGATGGTGCAGTAAATCCTCGACAAACAATAATCTCTTAATATCTCTGTATATAATAATAATAAGAATAATAATATATGAATCTCTCTGATCTCTATGAGTACCTCTTAAAGTCTCGAATTTGGACACTTAACTAGATTCCATTCTTTTAATGCTCCGGGGGCGAGATTGTTCTCTGATGGACAACCTGGTACCAAGGTTAACGATCTTGCATAGCCATTAACTCACTATCTGTTTCTCTATGTTTATCATCTAGACTAGTTTGTACATAAATCGAATACACTTGAAAACTCTTAAAACTCTGAAAGCTCAGGATTCATGTAACTCTAGCAATCTAATTTTAGCATAACTGTGGCTATGAAATTATGTGCAAGGAATCACCCGCTCGTAGACATTATGATTTCAAATCCTGCAGAGTATTTAGTCGCCGACTACTATGAATTATGTGAAGATTCATACTCTCGAATTTATATGAGTAAAATTCTAAACCATCTCTCAACATAAATACTTTAATAAGCTTGATAACTCTAACGCCATATCTCAAACAAAATGTTTCATAATCTTGAAAACTCTGAATCCATAATGACATGTTTATTCCTGAAGCTAAATCATACACTTCTGAACATTATTTCCAAATAACTTAACTAGATATCTAAAAGCAAAATCTGAAATCCCAATTCATGAAAACGTGGTAAATTTCTTAAATCAATGAAAACATGTTTGTCAACTATAATAACTTGCTAACTCATGTATTTTCTAGAGAACCTCCTCAAGAATACATAAAACATTTTGTGCCATGCAACAATCCAACATGGTCCCATGGTTTTCTTAAAGCACATTTTTCATGATCTAGTCAAGAATCATGATTTTTTCTAGCTTGCCATAACTTGCATAATCATATCTATATCATATTTTACGTATTTTGCATTATATATATATATATATATATATATATATATCATATCTGCCTAGTTTATTTTGAACAGGCACTGTTGAGGGCATATAATATTATTGGGGGAAATTTACGTTAATAAAATAAAATAAAAGGGGAGAGAGATTACGTGATTTCCCCATTTTGTATTAGGTTACGTAAATGTCCTCTTTTGATTTTAATGGAAGTCGATTTAAATCGATTTCCTTTGGAGGCAAATTTTGCACATCAAAACACCACTGAAGTCGACTCAAATCGACTTCTGTGTTTGAGATTGTCAAATCAGGTAAAATCATGTCAAATTATGTCGGGCGAGGAAAAAATTAACTAAAGTCGATTTAAATCGACTTCATAAAAGACAAGTCAACTGTGTCAGATTGATCAGGGAGCTGGGTCAAGTCGACTTCTGTGCAACACAGAAGTCGATTTGACTCGGCTCCCTGATCAATCTGACACACTCTGAAAAAAGTTTAGCAATCAATTTGAACCGACTTTTAAAGTTGATTTAACATGTTTTTTGTTTCTTCCACCTTGATAAATAAGAGCTCTCGAAGCTCAGCTTCCAAACCGAAGAAACTCGGTGAGTTCGCTTACATTCGGTGAGAAAATGGCAAAGAGTTGTGTTAATTTTCATTGTCTATTATGATGACGAGATTATAAACACAATGGGGGGTGAGACTTTCTGCAGTGATAATCAAGCTTTGTTGGTTCGTACAATAGATTTGTTTGTCGAACTTCAAGATAGTTGTTTACGCTCTGGAGGTTCTACTCCAGGTCCAGGGTTTGGTGCCGGACCTAATGCATCTGCATTCGGTGAAAGTTCCACGTGATGATGTCCAAAGCTCATATGCAGCAGATGATGATGTGGCTTCTCTAAGCTTTGCAGAGCTTGCGAGGCGAGTACAAGAGCCATTGCCGCTAAATCGACAGCCAGTAGCAGAGACTGGACCGCTTGGGGATTTTGATTTTATTGTAGAGCACCAGGATGCTGAAGATGATGAAGAGGAGGAGCTTGGTCATGTAGTAGTTGATGATGAAAAAGAGCAGTAGTTTTTTCAAGTAGAAAACTTGGACGAATAGTTCATGGCACAACCTCAATCTCAACAGCATCCTAACCACTATTCACCTAGTTTCTTTGGTTTGGAAGCTGAGTTTTGAGAGCTCTTATTTATCAAGGTGGAGGAAGTAGAAAAACGTGTTAAATCGACTTTAGAAGTCGGTTCAAATCGACTCCTAACCTTTTGTCAAAGTGTGTCAGACTAAATCGAATTCTGTGTTGCACAGAAGTCGACTTGACCCGGCTCCCTGATCAGTCTGACATACTATGACAAAGTTGACTTGTCTTTTATGAAGTCGATTTAAATCGACTTTAGTTAGTTTTTTCCCCGCCTGACATGATTTGACATGATTTCACCTGATTTGACAATCTCAAATACAGAAGTCGATTTAAGTCGACTTCAGTGGTGCTTTGATGCGCAAAATTTGGGTCTAAGGGAAGTCGATTTAAATCGACTTCCATTAAAACCAAAAGAGGACATTTACGTAACCTAATACAAAATGGGAGAATCATGTAATCTCTCTCCCTTTTTATTTTATTAACGTAAATTTCCCTATTATTGGTGGCGCCTTCAATAGTATTTAAGCTAGTTATGCCCATAACTTTGAGTATGCTTTGCGGAGATATCTTAATTCCAGGATCACAGTGTATAATCACCAAAGATTAGTGCAACATGGCTGAAAAAATAGCCACAAAATAGCTAGAGTTAAGGGTGGTTGTTGCCTTGTTGGAGGAATACAAAGTAGTGGTATAATTATCCAAAAGAAGTCAATATGCATGCCAACTCATTGGCCAAATTAGTTTTGGGTAAGTAGCATTTTCCGTTACCAAAACATGATTTAGGTCTCTGGACTGCAAAGATGTTTGCTTCTTAACATAATTTGATTTTTGGGCTGCAAAGTAATAGTTATGAGTTATGCCCCCTAGCATTTTTACTACTTTCTTTTTATCTGGTCATGCTTATCCAATTTCCACTCACTTTTCAGCTTCCTTTTATCTTGCACTTATCTCATTCTCTGAGACCGACTCGTGTCTGTCATGATTCGTCTCGGTGAATGAATGACAATAATTATAGCTTGCAGCCCTTGAAGTGACACAACGAATAGGCCTTAGACACATACCACACGATGCTTCTGTTTCGTTAAGTTTGCTTCACAAATTAATGTTGAGGGAATATCAAATATCAAATATACGCTAATCATACCAAAAAAGAAATACATGTAAGCTGTTGTTTGAAGTTGTGGTGAGTTTGAACAAGCTACTCCCTCCATCTGCCATCTGCCCATTAAGCTTTTTTTTTTTTTGCGGTTTCAAGTTCCAAAATCTCATCCTTATCGGTTTGTGCTTTACTGTTGATTCTTTTAGTGTGTATATATATATATGTCAAAAATGTTATTTTGACACCCAAAAGTGGGTGTCTAAGTGAGACACCCACTTTATCACCATTAGATGGAATGGTGGTTCCCACTATTTTCATCCATCCATCACATCCAAGTGGTTCCCTACTTTTGGGTGTTCAAATAGCAATGCTCATATATATATATATATATATATATATATATATATATATATTGTATACTATGACACAATATATATATATATATGCTGTGGTGTTGGATGTTTAAAGCGTGACTTTTGATGGTACTTTCCTTCTGGGGTAGAACACAAAACCCAAATCGAAATGGAGTTTTTCAAGGTACGCTATGTTGCTGTCCATATATTTGCCACTGTTCATATTTTAACGGAAAAAATATGTATGTTGAAGGATAGTTTCATCATCAAACCCTTATTTTATCTTCTTGTCTTCGTCTTCTTTTGCTTCTTGTATGTCTACCATGCTGCTATTTTCTCGCCCTCAAATCTGGCTAAGACTTTGGGTTGACCCTTTTCCTTTTTATTTACTGTTTCTCCTTTTAGGCTGCAGTTAAGAGATGCCAGCGGCAAAGGAAAAAGTTATGGGCTTAAATTAGTTTTTTTTTTTTTTATAATTTGTTGTATTTGAACGGTCAGAATCAGAATCAGATGATGCCATATCTTCTACCTAAGCGAATACTGTTTTTCCGTCGCCGTTTGAGGGAAAAGGAACTCTTGGGAAAGTGCATTTAATGCAGCTGAATATGGTAATACTTTGTTCTTTCCCTTTGTGGGCAAACCAGATGTTCGTTTGTTTGCTAACATGACTAAAGGAATTCAAGCGGCATTCCTTATAGAGGTTAGAGATTCTTCCAACTAGATAGCTGATACTCAGAGATTTTGTTTTATCTGTTTCACACTCTATTTGATTCAATTTTTGTTCAGAAAAAATTTCTTTCTCTGATTTGCTGCTTGGATTCCATTATTTATACTAGTGGTTGGTATGTTAATATGGCATGTAAAATGGAAATCTCTTGAAAATTATTATAATCACCCAGGTAACCATTTTTGTATGAGTTTTAATTTAATGGAGAATTATCTCATAAATTATTAAATTCAATAGACAGAGAAGGAGGGAGGGAGAAAAAGTGTAGCATCAAGTGCTAAGTTTATCCATGGCACAACGTATGTTAAAAAATCATCATTCATAGGATGGGAGAATATGGAAATTGAGTTCCTTTTTCTCTCTCAGTGTCTCGGTTTCTTAATTGTTTAGACCTTGAATATGATACCTGCATTTTTCTTGTGCCATGAGTGTTTTCTGCAATTAAATCATATGGTTCACTGAAAAATGTAAATCTTAGAGGAAAACTGGCCTGGCTGATATCTTGGTTGCATTTTTTGCCTGAAATTGAAAGCAGATAGAGTCACTTAAACAGTCTCGCTACTGAAGACTGTTGTTAGTTTGAAGCGAGTTGATATTGATGATTCATCATTCATTAACTTGAAATATATGGAACTAGTGGATGAAGTGTGTTCCAAGCTTCATTTTGGAAAGCATTACTTCCTTTTTCAAATTTGTTCTTTATTCAAATTTGTAGTCTGCTAAGGACTTGGCAGTGGTAATAAGAAAACTCTTTTCTTCGTCTTTCACTGTATCAGTTGTCATTTAATCATAGTCTGGTGGAGTTGAGACGGGAAGAGATGCTAGTCAACGTACTGATAGTGTTCCGGTTATTCCTGTGGTGCTGGTAACATCAATATCGAGCATATTCTGATGCTGATGGTGTTAAGGTTTGGATTCTTTCTAACCCATGTCTTAAATTTGATTCAAGTAGAATAACAATTATAGTTCATATTTCTCAAACATAGACATATAGAATCGTCATCCCTTCCCTTCCCTCCTCTTGTAGCCCAATGATGTGGCCATTGTTGCACATGAGTAGTGACTTTTCTACCATTTTTTCTAAAGCGAAACTTGTACGTCTAAGCTCTCTTTGTAAACTATATTCATGGGATCCGTTTGTTTAAAGCTCCTTCTTCTAGCTTTATAATATGATACATTAGAGAAGGGAAAGGAATCAATAAATAAGATTATCTGTTTTTTTTTTCCCACAAAAAAGCTAACAAGGACACTGAAATGTGAGTCTAAATGAATAAAGTACAACGAGAGAATCAACAGTATACATATAAGGCGAGTTTTTTAATTGCAAAACTATGAAGCCTTTTAATGGCTGTGGCCATGGCCATGTTGAGTGTGGAAATCATGCTGCCTGCACAATTATAGATTTTCCTGTATGCATTACTATGACTCATAACATGAGGGAAACACCTAGTAAATTTTAAACTTTCATTTACAGCAGAAGGTATTTCTGTAATGAAAATTGCAAATTGAGAGATTTTATCTTGTTTATTGTGTTTATTTATGATGTCTTTGAGTTATTTGTTATTGACAAACTAGGGTTTTTTATTCATGTCATATAGATTCGATGAAGCATTACAATGACTATTAACTATCTAATACAACCTATCTATGTTAAGATTTGCAATAAAGTATATAACATATGCAATGTTAGGGTCTAGCTATCCATAAATCTATCTTATTCTTAGTTGGATTAATACTTCAAATTTTGTTATGAATTTAGTAATTTTTGAGTCTTAATTTTGGATTAATGGAGGAGTGGTTTGGGTGTTCTCTTGGTAGGAAAGTACCATTGAAGCTTATGGGAAAGTTTTACGACGCATCTATAAGGCCAACAATATTTATGGTAATGAATGTTAGTTGGTAAAAAATAAAAATAGAGAACAAGCTCAATGGTTTAGAAATAAGGATACTATGATTTATTTTTGACAAAATTAAAGATGAATGTATTAGAGAGAAAATTGGGATAGTATCTATTGCAAAAAAAAGGGGGGGGGGGTATAATCCTGCTTTAAGTGGTTTGATTATGTGATGAGAAGAATTGTAGAAGGGCTGATAAGAAGAGTACATTTCATGACCCGATTTGGGAACATGACTGATGTGGAAATTCTTATTCCCACGCAAGCCTCATGAGTAGCATGATTATATTGAATGCATGAACGGTCTTGATTTTCATCCTTAAAACATAATTAAGCCTAACATATTACCAAATTTTCTCTTAAAAATATAATATTCAAATTCATGAAGCCAAATATTTTAACATACATAACACTGAAAACATTTTAATCAAATATGCTATTCGTAAAAACATAAATTGTTTCATTTCATAACCTTAGTCATAACTTGAAAATCTGTTTAACACTTGAAAACTAAATCATAGATACATATCTAGCTCGCTACATAAATCTTTAACCATAAACTATATTTCAAATTCATACCTAACTTTTGAAAACTTATAGGAAGGTACACAAATTCATGATTGGGATCCTGTTTGCACATCTACTGGAGCACTCTAATTCTAACATAACTTTAAGCCTTACTACAACGTAAAGCTCACAACTGGACAGCTGCGGGCTAAAGAATCAGAGATTGTGCGACAACTTGACCTGCAACTGTAGGAAGGGAGAGGGGTCAGTTATCGGACTCAGTGAATGGATTCTCACCTACAACCCATATGGGATGTCCAAGGGATATACATGAATGCAATATACATGCAGTAAGCATAAATCATTCGATATTGACATATATAACTACATAGGAAAACACCTCTGAATTCATAGATCCTTAGGAAAGCTTTTCTAAATTCATTATCTATCATGAAATCATTTCAAACTAATTGTGTATTAAATCCTCAACAAACAATAATCTCTTAATATCTCTGTATATAGTATAATAATAATAATATATGAATTTCTCTGATATCTATGAATACCTCTTAAGGTCTCGAATTTGAACACTTAACTAGATTCCATTCTTTTAATGCTCTAGGGGCGAGATTGTTCTCTGACGGACAACTTGGGACCAAGGTTAACGATGTCTCACAGTCGTTAACTCACTGTCTGTTTCTCTATGTTTATCGTCTGAACTAGTTTGTACATAAATCGAATACATTTGAAAACTCTTAAATCTTTGAAAGCTAGGGATTCATGTAACTCTAACAGTCTAACCTTAGCATAACTGTGGTTATGAAATTATGTACAAGGAATCACCTGCTCGTAGACATTATGATTTTAAATCCTGTAGAGTGCGTAGTCGCCAACTATTATGAATTATATGAAGATTCGTACTCTCGAATTTATATGAATGAAATTCTAAACCATCTTGCAACATAAATACCTTCATAAGCTTGATAACTCTAACGCCATATCTCAAACCGCATGTTTCATAATCTTGAAAACTCTAAATCCATAATGACATGTTTATTCCTAAAGCTAAATCATACACTTCTTAACATTATTTCCAAATAACTTAACTAGATATCTAAAAGCAGAATCTGAAATAACAATTCATGAAAACGTGGTAAATCTCTTAAATCAAGGAAAACATGTTTGTCAACTATAATAACTTGCTAACTCATGTATTTTCCAGAGAACCTCTTCAAGAATACATAACACATTTCATGGCATGCAACAATCCAACATGGTCCCATGGTTTTCTTAAAACACAATTTTCATGATCTAGTCAAGAATCATAATTGTTTCTAGCTTGCCATAACTTGCATAATCATATCTATATCATATTTTACATATTTTGCATGATCATATCTATATTATATATGCCTAGTTTATTTTGAACAGGCACTGTTGAGGGCATATAGTATTATTGGTGCCGCCTTTAATAGTATTTAAGCTAGTTATGCCCATAACTTTGAGTATGCTTTGCAGAGATATCTTAATTCCAGGATGACAGTGTATAATCACCAAAGATTAGTGCAACATGGCTAAAAAAATAGCCACAAAATAGCTAGAGTTAAGGGTGGTTGTTACCTTGTTGGAGGAATACAAAGTAGTGGTATAATTATCCAAAAGAAGTCAATATGCATGCCAACTCATTGGCCAAATTAGTTTTGGGTAAGTAGCATTTTCCGTTACCAAAACATGATTTAGGTCTCTGGACTGCAAAGATGTTTGCTTCTTAACATAATTTGATTTTTGGGCTGCGAAGTTATAGTTATGAGTCATGCCCCCTAGCATTTTTACTACTTTCTTTTTTTCTGGTCATGCTTATCCAATTTCCACTCACTTTTCAGCTTCCTTTTATCTTGCACTTATCTCATTCTGAGACCGACTCGTGTCTGTCATGATTCGTCTCAGTGAATGAATGACAATAATTATAGCTTGCAGCCCTTGAAGTGACACAACGAATAGGCCTTAGACACATCAAACGATGCTTCTGTTTTGTTAAGTTTGCTTCACAAATTAATATTGGGGGAATATCAAATATCAAATATACGCTAATCATACCAAAAAAGAAATACATGTAAGCTGTTGTTTGAAGTTGTGGTGAGTTTGAACATGCTACTCCCTCCATCTGCCATCTGCCCATTATTCTTTTTTTTTTTGCAGTTTCAAGTTCCAGAATCTCATCCTCATCGGTTTGTGCTTTACTGTTTATTCTTTTAGTGTATATATATATATATATAAAATATATATTGTGTGACAAATATATATATATATATACACGTGACTTTTGATGGTACTTTCCTTTCTGGGGTAGAACACACAACCCAAATCGAAATGGAGTTCTTCAAGGTACGCTATGTTGCTGTCCATATATTTGCCACTGTTCATATTTTAACGGAAAAAATATGTATGTTGAAAGATAGTTTCATCATCAAACCCTTATTTTATCTTCTTGTCTTCGACTTCTTTTGCTTCTTGTATGGCTACCATGCTGCTATTTTCTCGCCCTCAAATCTGGCTAAGACTTTGGGTTGACCCTTTTCCTTTTTATTTACTGTTTCTCCTTTTAGGCTGCAGTTAAGAGATGCTAGCGGCAAAGGGGAAAGTTATGGGCTTAAATGAGTTTTTTTTTTTAATTTTTTTTTTGTTGTATTTGAACGGTCAGAATCAGAATCAGATGATGCCACATCTTCTACCAAAGCGAATGCTGTTTTTCCGTCGCCGTTTGAGGGAAAAGGAACTCTTGGGAAAGCGCATTTATTGCAGCTGAACACTATAAGATTTTGTTCTTTCCCTTTGTGGGCAAACCAGATGTGCGTTTGCTTGATGACTAAAGGAATTCAAGCGGCATTCCTTGTAGAGGTTAGAGATTCTTCCAAGTAGATAGCTATACTCAGATTTTGTTTTATCCGTTTCACTCTCTATTTGATTCATATTTTTAGTTCAGAAAATATTTCTTTTTCTGATTTGCTGGTTGGGTCCATTATTTATACTAGTGATTGGTATGGTAATATGGCATGTAAAATGGAAATCTCTTGAAAATTATTATAATCACCCAGGTAACCATTTTTGTATGAGTTTTAATTTAATGGAGAATTATCTCATAAATTATTAAATTCAATAGACAGAGAGAAGGAGGGAGGGAGAAAAAGTGTAGCATCTAGAGCTAAGTTAATCCATGGCACAACTTATGTTAAAAAATCATCATTCATAAGATGGGAGAATATGGAAATTGAGTTCCTTTTTCTCCCAAAGTGTCTCGGTTTCTTAATTGTTTAGACCTTGAATATGATACCTGCATGTTTCTTGTGCCATGAGTGTTTGCTGCAATTAAATCATGTGGTTCACTGAAAAATGTAAATCTTAGAGGAAAACTGGCCTGGCTGATATCTTGGTTGCAATCTTTGCCTGAAATTGAAAGCAGATAGAGTCACTTAAAACAGTCTCGCTACTGAAGACTGTTGTTAGTTTGAAGTGAGTGGATATTGATGATTCATCATACATTAACTTGAAATATCCGGAACTAATGGATGAAGTGTGTTCCAAGTTTCAAATTTGTAGCCTGCTAAGGACTAGGCAGTGGTAATAAGAAAATTCTTTTCTTCGTCTTTCACTGTATCAGTTGTCATTTAATCATAGGCTGGTGGAGTTGAGAGGGGAAGAGATGCTAGTCAACGTGCTGATAGTGTTCTGATTATTCCTGTGGTGCTAGTAACATCAATATCGAGCAGAATCTGATGCTGATGGTGTTAAGGTTTGGATTCTTTCTGACCCATGTCCTAAATTTGATTCAAGTAGAATAACAATTATAGTTCATTTTTCTCAAACATAGACATATAGAATCGTCATCCCTTCCCTTCCCTTCCCTCCCCTTGTAGCCCAAAGATGTGGCCATTGTTGGACTTGAGTAGTGACTTTTCTACCATTTTTTCTAAAGCGAAACTTGTACGTCTAAGCTCTCTTTGTAAGCTATATTCATGTGATCCATTTGTTTAAAGCTCCTTCTTCTAGCTTTATAATACGATACATTAGAGAAGGGAAAAGAATCAATAAATAAGATTATCTGTTTTATTTTTTTTTCACAAAAATGCTAACAAGGACGCTGAAATGTGGGTCTAAATGAATAAAGTACAATGAGAGAATCAACAGTATACATATAAGGAGAGTTTTTTAATTGCAAAGCTATGAAGCCTTTTAATGGCTGTGGCCATGGCCATGTTAAGTGTGGAAATCATGCTGCCTGCACAATTATAGAGATTTTCCTGTATGCAGTACTATGACTCAACATGAGAGAACCACCTTGTAAATTTTAAACCTTCATTAACAGCAGAAGGTATTTCTGTAGTGAAAATTGCAAATTGAGAATTTTTATCTTGTTTATTGTGTTTTTTTATGATGTCTTTAAGTTATGGTGATTTGTTATTGACAAACTAGGATTTTTTATTCATGTCATATAGATTCGACAAGCTTTACAATGACTATTAACTATCTAACACAACCTATCTATGTTAAGATTTGCAATAAAGTATATAACATATGCAATGTTAGGGTCTAGCTATCCATAAATCTATCTTATTCTTAGTTGGATTAAAACTTCAAATCTTGTTATGATTTAGTAATTTTTGAGTCTTAATTTTGGATTAATGGAGGAGTGGTTTGGGTGTTCTCTAGGTAGGAAAGTACCATTCAAGCTTATAGGAAAGTTTTACGGCGCATCTATAAGACCAGCAATATTTATGGTAATGAATGTTTGTTGGTAAAAAAGAAAAAAAGAGAACAAGCTCAATGGTGTAGAGATAAGGACCCTATGATTTATTTATGATAGAATTAAGGATGAATGTATTAGAGAGAAAATTGGGATAGTATTATTGCAAAAAAAAAAAGGGTATAATCCTACTTTAAGTGGTTTGATCATGTGATGAAAAGAATCATGGAAGGGCTAATAAGGAGTTCATTTTTCATGACCCGATTTTGGAACGTAACCGATGTGAAGATTCTTATCCCCACGTAAGCCTCATGGGTAGTGTGATCATATTGAATGCATGAACATTCGTGATTCATCCTTAAAACATAATTAAGCCTAACACGTCATCAAATTTTCTCTTAAAAACATAATATTCAAATTCATGAAATCAAATATTTTAGCATACATAGCTTTGAAAACATTTTAATTAAATCTGTTATTCGTGAAAACATAAACTGTTTCATTTCATGACTTTAGTTGTAACCTAAAAATCTGTTTAACATTTGAAAACTAAATTGTAGATACATATTTAGCTCGCTACACAAATCTTTAACCATAAAGTACATTCCAAATTCATGCCTAAGTTCAAAAAACTTACAGGAAGATACACAAATTCATGATTGGGATTCTGCCTGCAAATTTACTAATGGAGCACTCTAATTCTAACATAACTTAGCTAAGCCTTACTGGAACGTAAAGCTCACCACTAGACAGCTGCAGGCTAAAGAATCAAATACTGTGCGACAACTATACCTGCAGCTGTAAGGAGGAAGGGAGAGGGGTAAGTCATCGAATTCAGTGAATGGATTCTCACTCACAACCCATATGGGACGTCCAAGGGATGTACATGAATACAATATACATGTAGCAAGTATAAATCATTTGATATTGACATATATAACTACATAGGAAAACACCTCTGAATTCATAGATTCATAGGAAAGCTTTTCTAAATTCATAATCTATCATGAAATCATTTTAAACTCCTCGAGAAACAATAATCTCTGAGTATCTATGTATATAGTATAATAATAATAATAATAATCTCTGAATTTCTCTTATCTTTATGAGTACCTCTCAAGGTCCCGAATTTAGACACCTAACTATGTTCCATTCTTTAAGTGCTCTAGGGGCAAGATTGTCCTCTCGTGGATAACTTGGTACCAAGGTTAATGATCCCTCACAATCGTTAACTCACCTGTTTCTCTATGTTTATCGTCTGAACTAGTTTGTACATTAATCGAATATATTTGAAAACTCTTAAAACTTTGAAAACTCGGGATTCATGTAACTCTAACAATCTGACTTTAGCATAATTGTGGCTATGAAATTATGTACAAGGAATCACCCACTTGTAGACATTATGAATTCAAAAGCCCATAGAGTATGTAGTCGTCAAATGCTTTGAATTATATGGAGATCCGTACTCTTGATTTTATATGACTGAAATTCTAAACCATCTCTCAACAAAAATAGTTTCATAATCTTGATAACTCTGATGCCATATCTCAAATAACATGTTTCATAATCTTAAACTATGAAACCATAATAACGTGTGTATTCCTGAAGCTAAATCATACACTTCTCAACATTATTTCCAAATAGCTTAACTAGATATCTAAAAGCAAAATCTGAAATATCAATTCATGAAAACATGATAAATCTCTTAAATCAATGAAAACATATTTGTCAACTTTGATAACTTGCTAACTCATATATTTTCGGGAGAACCTCTTCAAGAATACATAAGACATTTCGTGGCATGCAACAATCCAGCATGGTCCCATGGTTTTCTTAAAACACATTTTTCATGCTCTAGTCAAGAATCATAATTTCTTCTAGCTTGCCATAACTTGCATAATCATATCTATATCATATCTGCCTAGGTTATTTTGAACGGGTACTGTTGAGGGCATATAGTATTACTGGTGGTTAGTAGTATTTTAGGTAGTTATGCCCATAACTTTGAGTATGCTTTGCGGAGGTATCTTAATTCCGGGATCACAGTGTATAATCACCAAAGATTAGTGCAACATGGCTGAAAAAATAGCCACAAAATAGCTATAGTTAAGGGTGGTTGTTGCCTTGTTGGAGGAATACAAAGTAGTGGTATAATTATGCAAAAGAAGTCTATATGCATGCCAACTCATTGGCCAAATTAGTTTTGGGGTAAGTAGCATTTTCCATTACCAAAACATGATTTAGGTCTCTGGACTGCAAAGATGTTTGCTTCTTCACATAATTTGAATTTTGGGCTGCAAAGTTATAGTCATGAGTTATGCCCCCCTTCTAGCTCTATTTATGCAGCAAAAAGTCACGGTTGGTCTTTAAACTTTTGGGTTTTATGGCACTTTGTCTCGTAGATTTAATTGGATTAAGATACATTGCATCAAGTCTTGAGGTAGTTAGTGTTGCTTACTAAGTTGAAATATGCAGTAACTCAGAAAAAGAAAAATGACAATGAGCCACTCATCCTGGAAGTTTAAGCTAGTACATAGCCTATGGGCTTGGGACTTGGGTACAAGACAAGACCATGACGATTACTATCCTGTTTTGAAATGTAACATAGCTGGTAAAATGGGGATACAAAAGATTCCTTACCGCACAGCTGGCTTTGATGTTTATATTTGAAGGAAACATTCATCGGAAAAGCTTCAAGTATTTTCGAGAAGACTCCATTGAGTTTTTTCGTTTTCTTTTCTTTTTTTAAATGAAAGAATCAATGTATTCACTAAAAAACTGATTGAAAGAATCCTTTAAGATGATCCTTTATGTGTAGAAATTGTTACCAAAACATATAGTGCGTGGTTATCAAAGGGATATAAAATAAACCAAGATGCTACTTGATGCATAAATTAAAATTGACTAGGAAGAAATCAGCAACAGTATAAGTGGCGGTACTTCTGTTACTGTTTGTTGTTGTTGATATTATTATTGTTAAGTTTCCATAAGCTATTGTACGCCATGATAGACAATTAATAGAATTTCAATTCATAAGTGTGGATTTTCACGTATGCTTTTACTGCTTTACTATAGTCTATAGATGTTAGTTTTGAAGAATTTTTGAAGCAATCACAATAGAAGATTCTGTTTCGTAGATGAGGCTGTGTGTGTGTATAGGAGAATATATATCACTTGGGAGCAGCTGAGTGTCTCATCAGGAAAGCTAGAGAAGCAAATGTTGACCATTGAGTCAAGCGTGTTTAGTCAAGATTGTAGCACCACATAAAGAGACTTATTGGTATTGATTTCTGTAGCTGAACGCACGCTTTAGAGGAGAAGTCAAGTGTTGATACTATGATGAAATACTGGAACATGCATACCAAATCAATCATGGATTTGGGAAATCATTTTTGATAATTATGATATAGTCATAAACTACACGCATATGCATAACCAACCATAGACTTGTTAGAATACACTCCTTTGGATTTCTCATCCGTGGGTATGACTCGTCATTTTGTCTAGTGAACCCCCTAACTTTAGAGAAGTCAATTATGACTTTCTTAAAAGGTCATTTTACCTCTTAAGTAACTTTCAATTTTGACCACTCTTGAAATCAAAGGGTGAGCATGTGGTTTTCATGACTTGTTAGCTCCCCTCACCTGTCATAATCTGTTTCTTGTAAAACATGTGGTTTTCGTAAATTTTCTTTGATAACATGTTCATCTGGATTTCTCTTCTTTTGCCCAGAGAGACATAGTTTGCAGTTGAAACTTTTTGAATGTTAGTCAGACACTGTTCAGATAGAGTTGAATTCATGCATATTAATTTCATAGCTGACACAATTAGTGTACTAGATACGTTGTGGTTATATTCTAGTATATATTTTGACTTGGCATACACACATATATGAGTGTAAGACATCAAAAATAAGAAATTTGACATTTAGGTTTCTTGCTGCAGAATCTGAATGGAAGTGAACATGTTAAGCATGATGATGACAAGTGGTGGGGGGGGGGGGGATATGTTAGCTTAGAAGATGCTTATTCAAGTGATATGACGATCAATCCTAATTCCTATGCAGAGTTAACAAGTCTCGTCTATTTGGAAAATGGGGATTGAGTTGCACAAATTCATAATAGTGTGCGGTTTTGCATAGGATCCTTCAAGTCTTTACATGATGCAGTTGTGGCTTATAATTGCACAACTATCAAGCATGGTGAGTCTCAATGGCATCTTCCTCGGATGCCCTTCACTGTTGAGTTAGCAAAATTATCAAAGTAATATTAAAGGTTGTGCTCAATATGATGAAATTAAGGTTTTTTCCAATCCAACTTTGTGGAGTTTCTGATGACTAGCTGCCTAGTTATTAGTAGTAGTGATCTTGCATATCTTGCATATATATGATGCTTCAAATAAGAGGTTTCCCAGGTAAAGAAGTTGATGTGAAGAATGGACTTTGTCAGTCCCAAAAGAAAAGCCACTGAATGCTTTAGGGGTTTTCTTTTTCCCAAAAATGTGGAAGAAAATGCTTAAGCTGGTGTTGTGACTGACATATATACACATCGTTTTGATATGACAGGGCGTTCATGTAACTGCCATCAGAATTGGTTGTCTTGGACAGGAAAGGTAAGTGCTGAAGACATTCCAAATGATCGACTCATTATGGGAGTTAAGTAGTAACTGATCGGATGATAAGATCCAACTACAGTTGAAACTTGAATGGTGCCTGGCTATTGTCTTGACTTCTTTCTCTCAATGGTCCCTTAAATAATCATTTTTATAACAGCATAACATAAACAACAACGAAATATATTAATTCCATCTTGAAAAGTGATTAATATACCATATGAATAGGAGGCCCTATATAATACTATCATCTGAATTGGGAACCACAAAAGGTTCCCTTGGGACTGCATTTTGTTTTTATTTTCATGTATTGATATATAGCTCGTAAAGTAAAAAAAAACTACCAGTATATTGTTGGACCAGTGGTTAGTAATTTAGTCTCCTTTAAAGATAATAATACAAGTTCGAATTTTGAGAAATGCACTTGAGAGAAAAGTAATTGTAAATGTTCCATTTTTAAAATTGTGCGAGCAATAACTCACAATTTTAGAATGTACCTAAAAAACAAAAGGAAAGTAAACTTACTAAGCTGATTATTTTTGTTTTACTAGTAATTCCATAATTTTCTGAAAATAAACTTGATTTATGAGTAATTTCATCAACAAAATTAGGGACCTTCTAGTGTTCTAAACCTACTGTATTAAGTGTGTATAACACATTTTACAGCTATGTTGTATGGTATTCGTACCCATACTTGGCATGGATATTGGTACGAGATGTGAAATTTAAAAAAAAATAAAGTATGAGTATGTCTACATATATTATAAATTTCATGCGATGAAAACTATAATTTTAATATGAGAAAAGTGACGCAGTATTACATTTCAAAAATTTTTTTGCAAAAAAGATAAATTTGGGTGGGGAAAAGTGTCACGGCCCGATTTGGATTGTGACGGGCACGTGAGGATTTCTATCCCCACGTAAGCATCATAATCACTGTGCCATACTATATGCATATTTTATTCATAAAATCTACTTTAAATTGTAAATCAAATCTCATATTGAACTCATAATAAATCTAAATAATTATTTTCTCATAAAAAAATCTGACATTGTAGTTGTGATATAATTCAAACTGAGTTGTTCATTTACAAAATAAAATCATGAATGCTAAATCATTTTAATACAAAAGAATCATGGTATGTAAAATGCTAAACAAGAACATAAATCTATGCATGTGTCTGGGATCCTGCTTGTCATATCGCTGGAGGGCTCTACAAAAGAATCCAAGATACTTCATGGCAACGTGAAGCTCATCAACTGAGATAGACTACTGCTGGGGGGAGGAGGAGGAGAATCCTGAGCTACACCTAAATCTGTGAGAAAAGGAAGAAAAGAGGGGTGAGTTTTGTTACAAAACTCAGTGAGTGGATCCTCACTCATAACCGTACATGGAACAAGAAAATAATAATAATAATAATAAGTGTAAAACATTTCTTTTATAATTACATGCTAGCTACAAAACCATATTTGCTGAAAAATAAATACATATTCGTTCCCAAGGAATTACAAAAAGGGAGCAGACTATCCATTAACTGTAAGGTGGGTGCTCAGTCTCTAGAAAATAAGAACCCTAGCTAAAAGAGATCCTGACGGTCCCTGGTAAATCGCGTCCCTGGCGGACTAATCTAAATAAGGATAATTTACCCCTGGCGGGGTTTGGTATACCAAGGTTAATAGAATAATTGTCGTTAATTCATAGTTCTGTTCCTCTCAGTAATCCCCTATTCTAAAATCAACTGAAATCATAAAAGGGGAGTTCTATGCTTCTAAGTTCATTGTATATCGACTATGATAATTTAACATAAGCTTCACATATCCTTTCATTTGCTATACTAGTTTTCATCATCAAAATCAATTCTGAAGTTATGAAATAACTCACATAATACAACTTAATCCAATGATAGTCCTATTTGCTTTGAAAGTTCAAAAATTTTCATGAGGAGCTTCAAATATATAAACTCAAATTTTAAAACAACGTGCATATAATTCCATATCGTACAAAACTCGAGTTCTAATCTGTAAATATTTTATAAAGCTCAAAAATAATTAATATAATGACCAATATAGGGTCATGAGATCAAAACCACTTACCTGGAGGAATAGACTGTAAAGTACCAATGCCACGGGGACTCTGGGGAGGAGAGATGGTATCAACGTCTGCCATTGAAACAACAAAACTCGTAAACAACCTATAGGGTGCTCTAGATTGCTCTAAACATACACTAATAAAAATTGAGGGAGCATCCCCACTTGACAATAATGAGAAAAATAACAAAGCTCAGCCTAAGGTTATGAAAGAATAGAGAGAATGGAGATAAAATCTAATAATATATACTCACCTTGATGATTGAGGACGATGAATTTGGGGTTGGATTTGAGAGAAAAGGGAATGGTTTTGTTGGGGGGGGGGGGGGAGGGGTTCTAGTTCGAAATGGGGAAGAAATGAGGTGGGGGAGAGGGAAGGTTTTATAACAGGGAAGGGTTGAAAATGGAATGACGACGTTTTTGGGTATAGTTTATGCTCTAGGAGAACCACTACAGTGGTTAGAGCGTATACACTATGCACTTATGACCGCTATAGTGGTCCTCAGACCATTGTAACACATGAAACCACCCCTTGTGACCATTGTGGTGGTCCTGGACTGCTATAGCGCTGACAACAACCCCAATCAAAATTCAAATTGTGAGTTTTAGTTCAAATCCAGAAGTTTCTATGATTTTATAAACTTATGGGTTGAAAATGATATGTCTAAAGGTTTCATAAAATTTATTAAAAATTGTCTCTCAACTTATTTTCCCTTTAGGAACAATTATCTAGACTTTTGATCCCAAGAATATAGTTCTATCATATAGCCCTCCAAGGAGGTGTAGGATCTAGATTTAATGACATTTAGGACCCGACAACATGGGTGGGTCCCTAGGGACCCTGAGGCTGCACGAAAAAAGATCTACTGACACGTGTACCTCGGGTATCACAAAAAAGTTAGGACTAAATGGAATTGGAAAATAGAAGGAAGAAAGAAAAAAATACAATTTTTTTTTATTAAACTGGTGTACTTAGGATTAGGTTGGCTACATGTACCGTGGGCATATCTAGACATATCTTGTTGTACTCAATTTTTCATTTTCAAAAATAGAGTCATCATGTATGTATCCACGTGTATTTGTATTAAAAAAAATACTTGATATAAATACTTTTGCAAAAATGGAATACTATGTTTCATAACTTTAAATAAAAGAAGAGTTAATGTTCATTTTAACCCTAGACTTTATACTTGTGAGTTATTTTAGTCCCTAACTTTTAAAATGAATTATATTAGTCTCTGACATTGTAAAACATGAGTCAAGTTAGTCTATCATTCCACTTTTATTTAACATTTTATTAATTAAATGATATTTTGTAATATTAAGTGATATCTTTATATGCTTTATGTTATTTACACAGTATAATGAAGTTTAAAATGACTTATTTTTATATTTAAAATTGTACAAAATGAGTCATTTTATGATTTGAAAAAGATTTAAATAAGTTATTTTATGTAATTTTATATATCAAAAGACGATATAAAGTATGTGCAAGTATCACTAAACATTATACATCATCAATTATTTGATGAAATGTTAGATAAAAGTGGGACGATGGACTAATATGATTTATATTTTATAATGTTAGAAACTCATTTGACTCATTTTAAAAATCATGGACTAAAATGATCCGTGAGTATAAAGTCAGGGACTAAAATGAATATTAACTAGTAATAGAAAAAGATTTTCTGCCCTTCTTTCTAGAGGAGACGAGATGCAATAATCATGAGTGCCAAATCCATCAAACTACGTTACTAACCAACATGATTTGGTATCAAGGAGCAGAGAGAGGTCACCTACCAATTATTAATCTCACAGGATAAATTCCATGATGAATCTTGTCGCTTGTTAAAATGTATTATCGGTATTAGGGCATTATCAGGTAGGATACCCTAATCAATAATAGTCAAGCCAGTTAGGCAATAAGAAATGGAGGAACAAATTTTTTTTAATCAATCATGCAATTCTTTGCAATATATATCATTATAAACTAGCTATGTACATTGTGGCTTGTAAGCCCTTTCTGTAGATAGCTAGGACCCACAACTTATGTGCATTGGTAGAATTAGTATTCAGATCATTCTGAAAAAAGAATCTTCAGCTTAGATCCAAACCTTCCCCACATACAAGCTAAAGAATATAATGCATTATCTGTTTATGTTTGCATGTGCTTGATTATCAATAAATTCCCTTTTAACTAATTTGAAATGTACGATACTTCTTTTGACTAATGATGGCTATTATAGGCCTCTTGGTTGATGATTAAAGGTTAAAAGAAGAAGAAAGATCAGATCAGTTTTATTGACACGGCATGCTTTTTTTCTTGATGCCGCAGTAGGGTTTGGTTAATTCAATTCAATTCAATGCGGCAGGAGCAGCAGAGTTTCAAGCTAGTACGGAACAATCTAATAAGTCCTCGAGATGCGGTGAGTGTAGCCCTAAAGAAGCCCAAGAGACACCACTTTTTGGCGCTTGGGAAGCGTTCTTTTGTCAGAAGAATCTTGGGTCTTGGCCATGGTAAGAGAAAGACTTGCCACTGAATCTTGGGGCATTAGGAAGCAACCATTATAGAGATGCTCAGATACATACACTTCTAATTTAACGATTGTAATGAAACAATGGTAGAATCACTTCAATAACTGAAAGTATTCAGTAGCTGGGTGGAAGAAAACAATGCTTGTTTGATTCTAGGTTTGGTAACTTAACACAGACATTTAATCAATGTGTTCATTGCAATAATGCGTTAGGCACCCTCAAATATTATACTGCCTTTAACAGTTTAACCTTTTATAAATGGCAGCGACCTCATTTTAATGTAGACTATGTCTTCCTAGTCTAAAAATCTTAATTAACTTTACTCACACACTTAATCGAAGTGTTGGTGTGTCTTCCTTTCTGTAGGTACCCCATGGTCGCCCCGGGCCAAACAAGGTGCATTACGACGAGACGAAGGTAGTAGCTTGATACCACCCACTGTTTGGGAGGCAGGAAGAGTCTGGTAATTGGTAAAGGGGTTCATAAATTGTTGGTGACTCGGCACCAAGCCATAAAGATACGAATAAATAAGAGTAAATTATCATTTTATTCGATGAAATTTTAAGTGTGGGTCTTATTACTTGTTGGGATTAGAAAACTAGGTCTCGTGTCCCCAAAATTGTAAGTGTTGATGATATTAATCTTAGAATATATAAAATTTAAGTCAAGTTAATTCTTACTTTTATGTATGCTTGATATGAAACATCAGTTCCCTTACCCAAAAAAAGAAAATGAAAAAGAAAAAGAAAAAAGAAACGTCAGTTATGTTTTCTCCAGTTATCTAAGTCTTCTTTGTTACATAAGAAATTTGGGAATCCTAAATCCTTAGTTCTTGTAAGACGTTCAACACTTCATTCTCCTAATGGTGTGTTTGGTTTTGGTTGAGAGGTAAAAATATAGGGTAATTTTTTATATATAAATTTTATGTGTAATTTATACATAAAATTTATCTATAAAAATTTTATTCTTCTTTTATCTTCCAATCAAACACATCCTAAAAGTGAGTAGTTAACCAAATTATAAAAGAAAAGTAACATTTTCAAACTCAATTTTTTAATATTATTTAATGCTAAAGACCACAAATCAATTCTTTTAATTTTAATTATTTTAAAAATAATTTTATCAAAATCTAAACTAAATGGACCTTTATTTGCAGAGAATGTGGAAATTAACATGAAAGAGCGATGTCAAATAAAGGCTATGAGAATATTGTGCAGTTGTTCAGAAGCAATTCTGATTATAATGTAAAGACTGCTATCTCATCTCCGATTCTCCATCACATTTTAAAAGTGTTCATATATGTCTTGAAGGTTATTAAAGAAGATTTAAGGTGTGCTACAACCATGACTTTGCTTATATTGAGATTTGTTTAACCCAAAATATTAATTATGGTTTAATTGATTGGAATGGAAGGACCAACTCAACTTACAAAATACAATTTTTAAGAACCACAGGCTTAACTTTAAAATTCAAGAACATACATGACTAGTACTCATAATTTCAGGCACTCCAAAATATATATGCAAAGAATAAAAAGTTCAATTTGTTCTTGTCTGCACAGCTGTGGAAGTGTTAACACATTAATGCTATTTCTGTAATAAGTTATACATATTTTTATAACGATTCCCATGTACATTATTGAATAATAAAATATTTTACAATCTTTTATAGATATATATATGTTCTATATGGGCCTTTGGCCCGTTTTTGAAAAAAAAACCTAACCGTCATATATACATAAAATTAATTTTGATATATTTTTAATATAGTATTTTATACTATAAATTAATAATATAAAATCATATGCATAATTTTTGAAGTAATTATTATAAGAGCCAAACAATTTAATAATATGATAATACGAAATTAAATGTTTGTGTGAAAAATAGTTGGCATTAGCTGTTTATCAAGATGATATGCATTACTAGTTTGTATAATCCATTCAAGTTATGCAACCGGAGGGTCACTATAGCTATGAAAATATTTTAGTTGTCATATCTAATATGAATACCAATTTACGATACTCAAGTGAAGTGCTGCAAAACTTTCTTAAGGTTGATGCACCGAGCAAACTTGCACAATTTAACTACAGAAGAAGAACTGCAAAATCTACAGTCCTAAGAAACCTTCATTTTAGACAAGCAGAGCCCGAGAAAGAAGAGCAGTTGTTGGTAGAATGTCGATGTAAAACAGGGAGAAGGGGATGGAGAGCCTAGAAAAATACTGCTGTTTTTTTTTTTTTTTCATTTCGAAAAGAATTGAAAGCAAATTATTCTGCTGTGGCCGAATGAAGAAAAACCCTTCAAAAGAAAGAAAGCACCAAAACTAATAATCTTCTTACTAATTTAAAGAAAAAAGTTCGAATGCCATTTTATCTTCTTCGAGATTCTAAAATATTAATTCAAGTTAATGCCCGTTTTAATCTCTGATTTTACACTCGTGAATCATTTTAGTTCTTGACTTTTAAAATAAATTAAATTAGTTCCTTACATTGCAAAAAATAAATCAAGTTAGTCCTTCATTCCACTTTTATTTAATATTTTATCTATTAAATGATAATTTAAGATATTAAGTATACCTTGACATATCATGTGTTATATGAAGTATAATAAAATTTAAAATGACCCATTTGACGCCTAAAATCTAGCAAAATGAGTCATTTTATGACTTAAAGAGAAGATTTAAATGACTCATTTTGTGTAGTTTTATATACCAAAATAAGTCATTTTAAATTTCATTCTATTTTAGATGATATAAGGTATGTTAAAACATCATTTAGTGTTATATATTATCATTTAATTTTATATATTATCATTTAATTAATAAAATATTAAATTAAAGTAAGCTGCAAGAATAGTATGACTCATATTTTGTAATGTGAAAAATTAATTTTACTTATTTTAAAAATTAAAAATTAAAATGATTTATGAATGTGAATTCTAAAATCAACATTAATTCTATTAATTATGTATCTTTTGTAATGATATCATGAAGTGTACTGGTCTGCAACTGATCTAATATCCGTTTTGAATATTTGATACAACTTTCCATTGAAGTGAAGCTCACAAAGCCCGTGTGCCCTGATTTTGGTCTTAGTCACTGACAAAGTCACAACTGACACCTTCTTTTTGTAGCCTCTCCTCCAGATCATAATGACTGTATGAAGTTACCAACAGTTTACCTCTCCGCTTCTCTGGAAGAGCACTCACATATCCCAATTTGAGTAGCAAGTCGAATTCGCTGTGTAAGCTTTGTGTATTCCGGAATGAATGGAGGGAGATGGAAGGAATGCTTAACATTACGTTAATCCCTTCACTCTTGTGCACTTGAATGATATTCTCACAAGACCTCTTCCAGAAACATTGAAACAAACCCCTCCATTCTCCAACCACCCCCTCCCTCTCTCTCCCTAAAAGGAAAAAAGAAATAAAAAATTGTATTGAATTATGATATACCTATATCAATAAAAATGGACAAAATTATAAAAAAAATAAATTTATACTATTATTTAATTATATATTATTACGTAATTAATTTTTACACATATTATTTAAACAATCATATAAATAAATATATTTGATTAAATTACATAATAAATATTGAACTCTTAGTCAAAACTAAGGGACTTTTCACAAAGTGCATCAAACAATTGATGTTGAACCAATTCCTTAGGTGGGGATGGTAGTGATGTGAACCAATTAACCAATTCCTATCCTTATCATAGGAAGTTGAATTCCTCTTGTATTAGGCAAGCCTCGAAACGTAATCTTGCGATGAATAAAGTAAAGAATGATCAAAACCAACACCACTACATTGAAACTGTGAAAGTAACCAAAAACCAGGAGGAAAAGAAAAAAACTCTCATTCACGAAAGCCACAAAGCCCATTAGGATTACACATAATATTCACACACCAACAACATGAATGTCTTAATCCTTGGCCTGGACGACGGCAATTCCCAATTTTGGGGCGTAGCAGAGCCAGAAAGACATAATAACCCAACAGTAAAAAACAAGATTACAAGAAAAACAAATCCTATTATCTCATCAAACTCCGAACTTCCTAAACAACATTTAACAAAGAAACAACAATTGATGATGATTCAAAGCTAAGCAGGTGTTGAATTCTCAGGTGGAGAAGTAGTACTCCAGCAGATATCCTTGAGAGCAGGGCGAAGCTCCTTGCTGCAGAACTGATTATACTCTAAGGTATCACCTTTATCCTTCTTAACCTCCACCACCAGAAACGACGGCGTAACGGCGTATATATCAGCCGCAATAGCAAGCTTCCCTTTCCTCCCTTGCTGCGTCCCCTGAAGCCTCACCTTGCTCTCATCGCTGCTCCTCTTCACATCAAACTTCACCGCCTTCGCCACCTCCTCCAGCCTCGATATCACGCTGCTCGCCGTCCCCGCCGTCGCGAACCTCATCTCCTCCCTCTCCTCCCTCCTCTTCTCCTCAAACAACCTCGACAAATCGAACCCTTCCGACAACGATATTATATGAAACGCGTTCATCGTCGCAGGTTGTTGCTTATCATTCACCTTCTCATCAAACCCTTCCTCTTCCTCCTCCTTCGTTCCCTCCCTTACCATGCTCTTGGGCACCGCTTTCTTGAACCACGAAGACTCCATGATCTTCGATATGTTGATCCTTGTGTTCGGGTTCGGGTCGAGGAGCTTCGTGATGAGCCTCCTAGCTTCACTGGATAACCACGGTGGACACTTGAAGTCACCTCTGTAAATCTTCTTATACATAGCAACAAGGTTATCATCCTGAAAGGGTAAAAACCCTGCGAGGAGAACGAAGAGGATGACACCGCAAGACCATATATCAGCCTTAGCGCCGTCGTATCCCTTCTTCGCTATCACCTCCGGCGAAACATACGCCGGAGTTCCGCACGTGGTGTGGAGGAGCCCGTCATGGCGGTGGTGCTCCGAGAATGTGCTGAGTCCGAAGTCGGAGACCTTGAGGATGCCGTGTTCGTCGAGGAGGAGATTCTCCGGTTTGAGGTCACGGTGGTAGACGCCGCGGCTGTGGCAGAAGTCGACGGCGGAGATCAGCTGCTGGAAGTAGAGCCTTGCTTGGTCTTCCCTTAAACGGCCTTTTGTGGAGATCTTGTTGAAGAGCTCGCCGCCGCGGACGAGCTCCATGGCGATGTAGATCTTGGTTTTTGTCGCCATGACCTCGTGGAGTGCCACGATGTTTGGGTGCTTCACCATCTTCATGACGGAGATCTCTCTCTTGATCTGCTCCATCATCCCTACCCTTATCACCTTCTCCTTCCCAACCACCTTCATCGCCACGCTCTTCCCTGTCTCCACGTTCCGCGCGTGGTACACCTTCGCGAATGTTCCGTGACCCAGAAGCCTCCCTAGCTCGTACTTCCCCTGAAGCAACGCCGTAGAAGAAGAATGACCCTCCCTCCCATTACATCTGTTAATCTCTCCCATCATAATAACCAGTAATTATAAATAAACTATATAGTTTGTGTATATGTTTGTTTTTGTGTATAGGGCTGGTGGGTGCTATATGGGAACTATAGTGTTGCAATTTAATGGAGTGGTGTTTGGGTTTGGCCAATATTAGCTAGGCAGCTACCCGTCTTCGACGTGTTTGCGGTGGCAGTTTCTGCCGGCGATGATGGTGGTTGGGGTGGGGGTGCCGGCGGCTAGTTCAGTGGGAGTAGTGAGCCAATGGCTTCTCATCTCTCTGCATTCCAAACAGTGACAGAAGGAGAAAAATTATTATTTGGATGTGTCCAAATGGAGTGAATGATTGATCTTCACAGGGTTTGGTTTCGCTTTTGCTAAAATTAAAAAGCCAGCGGTTGGTTAACACGGCAGCTCTTAATGTTTCGGGGTATGTTCTTTTTTATAGGAGTGGGAGTGGGGGCTCTGGGTTTGTTTCGTGGATTGATCGGACGGGTGTGGATGCGGATGGTTGGTTGGGGACCCGTGTATGGAGTGTTTGTGAGGCTGTCATTTTGGGTTTTGGAGTCGCTTCGTTGCACAGGGGAAATGTATCTTCAACGAGGATTTGACCGGTAAAGCAGATAAAGTATAAAAATGAGAAATTAATTACCTTAGATAATTTAATAAAATTCACACATAATTCATATGTAATTAAAATTATTAACCTAAGAATAATTTATTTTTACTTTTATATTTTATCAATTTTCTCATTTTTTCAATTCACCATCTTTAAATTTTATAGGACTCTTATTTTAATACTTTACGTCTTATTTCTATAAGCTTAGATGTAAAGGACACCCAAAATAACGCCACTCTTGATATTTTGATACCGACTCTACCCATGTCGTGAGACGCACAGAAGAAAGCACCGGCGATAGTTCATGCCTGATAATGATGGAAAATAATGTTTAATAGAAATAAACTAAGAGAAAAAGATAAGAAAGAAATAATATTAAATGAGATATTTGATTTTATTATTTTGCAGTTTAGTAAATTTAATAAAAAGAAAGAGATTAAATATGATGAGTGATAAAATAAGAATTACTTAATCCCTTTTTTTTTCACCTTTTAAAAAAGCAATCCTAAATATACTACTAATAAATTTGACGATCCGATGTTATGTTTCCGCACCTCTTCCTATTTTTACCTTCTCTTTTTTCTTTTTCATCCTTCTGATCGGTAGTCATAACTCAAAACCTTGTTGGGCTTGACAGAAGGAAAAAGCAAAGGAAAGAAAACTTATTAGTGCTGAGATGAAGATTGTGAAATCGTATTTGCAGGGTCAGTGGGACATGCAGTGGAGCCTGGCTGCCTGGCTGCCTCTGCCTGTGTGGTTATGAATTACAACAGATGCTCAGTTGCTCAGTTTTTATTTTTAATTTGAGTCACAGAACAGAAAAGCCAATCTCATGCCCTGCGCACCAGAACCAGTCAACCTTGAGTCCCACTCTCACAAGCCTCATTGTGCATGCACCAAAGTCTCTTTTAGAATTTTCTTTCAACTTTTTTTCTGTATCTAAATAAAATAATTATTGTAAAACAATTTTAGGATGATTTAATGCTCTCAATTACTTAAGGAAAAATATCTTTGGTTTTAAATTCTTTATTTTATCTCTTTCCTAATTCTATATAGAGTGTCATGAAATCAACTTTTTTATGCTAATAATTTATTTACAAATAGTATCTTGAAGATTTTGGTTTTAGTGCGTAAAAGATTTTTTTTTTTTTTTTGTGGGTTGAACTTACAGCGCTTTCTAATTTGCTAAGCTAAGTGTTATTGGGAAAGTAAGTTTACAAAGCAATTTATTTTTTGAATAAAGGAAAAATATTAATAGACGCATCATTTTTATAGGCCTAGGTTTTAACTTCTTTAATTATTTAAAAGTAAGAGCTTTTCTTTTATTTTTATGATTAAAAATAAGCTTTGAAAAAACATCCAATTAGGGTTATTCTTAACAAAATTTAAATATTTAGTAATTTAGTAATATAAAATCAATTAAAAGTAAATTTAATATGTCAAATACATAAAAAATTTAATATCTTAATTATTTAATAACATATTTTAAAATATTATTGAAAATATCAATTCTGAAGAGTTTAAATTATTCTTCATAACAGTGTGCAATTTGCAAAACTCAATAATTGACTTCACGCACCGTGTTCCACTTACTAGCTGCTAGCAACTCTGGTCTCGAATCTATATTCTGGTAGTTACAGGAGTCAATGACCGAGTCTCAATCTCCCTCAAACACAAACAAGATCGATAGTTAAGAACGTGCAACTGGCTTCATCAATATGAAGTGATGTTATGTGTTTATTATTACTCCCTCCTTTTTATATTAATAATCATTTTTAGAAAATTATATAATTTTATTATATTGAAAGTAAATATATTTTGGCTACAATTAATATGAAATGAATGAAGTAATTCATATTATTATAAACAGTGAATTATTTGCATATTCATAATCAATAGATCATTTTGTATTTTAAATAATGATAATATCTCAATATAATTCAATGCATCAATACGACGCAGATGATAAAACTTGGAAGAATTTGTTTTGATTGTGATTGGAGAACGAGTGGGCCCACTTAGTAAATTTTTTTTTTTTATATTTGCTAAATTACGACGGGCGACAAATTAATAAGATGATGCATGCATCATCACTTCGTGCTGTGTCATATACGGCGGCCTGAATTAATTTCAATGCGAACTCCAAAACAGAGGCTACCCAAGAAAGGAAGCCACATTTACTTTTCTTTAACGCCCAGTGGCCTGGAGAGAAATCGCAAAATGAAGTTTGATAAACAGGAGGCTATTGGGTGGCAATTAAAGATTCGAATTCATGCACGCAAAATTGATGTTAAATTTTAATTTTGATTTCCTTAACTAATTGAGATATTAAGTTTATTTTCTATAACAGAGCGAGTAATTTATACTGACCGTCAAATTTCAATCTGATTTATAGCTGTACACACCTCTCCTTATGAGCATCACGGATGTGAGAGAGGAAAAACACAAGGAGGAGGTATGAATTAGCACCGCTAGTGTTGAAAGTGGAAAATCTTTTATTTCTCTTAATTTTTGTGATCCTAAAATTTTTATTTTAATAATTATTTGAACAAAAAAATTATTTGCATAAAACATACCAGTATTCCGGCCTGCCTTTTCTTTTTGTCCTCGCTCATTTGAAAATGAAAAATAAAAAACACTGTCAAAATCAAGGTCTTGTTTTGTACGTATGGACTATGGTGCTGCTTCAGATGACCTCATCATGCACGCCCACTAATGTAAGTTGTAACTGCCAGAGAGGAATCATGATCTTTTACACCTTTTTTTTCCTTTTGAATTCCCTAAAAAAATTAATTTTTATTCACAGGTCATGTATATGTGTACCCAAAAACAAGTCATGCATATAAAATCATTTCACATTTCTATTAAGAAGAAAATTACATTGGACTTTAGCCCTGCTTATGTACAAAGAAAAAAATAATTTATATTATTATCTAATCTTATACTGTCATACAAGCAAATATAATCATTTTCACTTCTATTATTTAAAAATTATAATTAAAATAATTTGATTTGATAATAATATAAAATTATTTTATATTATTAATATATTAAAATTAAATTATTAATTTTTTATAAAAAATAAAACAAATAAAGTATAGTAATTTTTTAAAAATTGAGTTGACAATTGTAGGAGGTGCAGTTTTTTCTTTGCAACTGAACATGATGAAAATGAAATTAACTACGGCCTCCTTCTCACTTTATCTACCCAGAAAAAAAATACAAAGATTAAGAAAATAAAAAATGTATCTTAATAATAATAAAAAGATATATGAGTGGACTATATTATCCTTATTCAAATATAAATTTACATGATTACAATACTGTTAAAAGACAAACACAGTTAATTATGTTAAGGGTAATATTAAAACTAAAAAATTAAAAAAAATTTATATAAGAAATTAACTGATATTTTGCCAAAAAAAATAATTATAATAAGAAAAATGGACAGACAAGTTCAAAGGAGGGAGTAATTCATATGTTCACTAAATAATATGTTAGATGTGCAATATGATTAAGTATAATATGCCAAGTTAGTGGAGATCCACACTAGTAACTACATACAAAGTATAAACTTCAAATATAAAATGGTAGGCAAAAGTTTAGAAATACAATTTATCCCAATTTGATCACCTAAACCTTTGACATTGGCTCCCACACCTATGTGGGACTTTTCTTCATTGCTTCGTATATTCTTGAATAATTGTTTATTTAAAAAAAAACTATCTAGAAATAATTATCTATTTTAAAAATTTAAGTAGTATTAATTATTTTTTTTCAATAATATATTTATTAAATACTATTGGAGAGGAAAGAGATATAATGGATAAGAGAAGAAAAAGTTGGATTATTAAAAAGAAATAAGGATAATTCAATAAATTATTTTTAACTTTTTCTAACTTTAATATTTTATTAATTATTTTCTTAATTCCAGTACATATTTAAAGTTGGATAATTATTTACAGATAAAGGAGTAGCAACTTTGATCTTTATTTGTACAATTAATTAGTAGCATTTTGTTTGTCAAAGCATCCTACGATTTTAGTGGACAACACATAATTTGACAAAAGCTCTTGAGAACTAGGATAATTTTTTTGGTAAAGAGAACCCAAGATAATTTGCTTTCATTTTTCGCATTGAGATCGTGAAATAATGTTGTTGTTTATTTATTATTTTAAAAAAAGTAGTTTAAGTACAAAACACACGCATAAGCTCACTATTTTTTCATTTGACTTTTGATTTACCAAGAAAAATTTACGTCGAGGAAACATTCCTCGGTAAAAGTTAAAATACACAAGCAGACTGTAATAGCCACGGACATCGGTCCACCTAATTTTTTGGTTGATGTTTCTGTATAGTGTAGTTGTCCTTTTCAATGATTCTTCCCTGAAGCAACCTTAATCCTTCATTCGTTCTGCGTCAAGGGAGCTACTAGCTCAGTGCTAAATTTTGCTACTCTTTCTAAGCCGCCTCTGTTTGACTAGTCACGTGCAATGCTCGTGTTTAGTAAGAACGTGGTTATATTTACATAATTAAATAAAATCACTATCCATATTTTGTGTTAATGTATGAAAGTTCAATTTGTCCCTTTTTTTATATGTAATGAGCTAATTTGTGATTTTTAAGTTTTGAAAAATTAATTTATTCTCCAATATATTTTTTAGGGGCATTTTGGGTGTTTAGTTTTTTTTTTTATCATAATCTAACAACCATCAAATTCAAATAAGGCGATATAATAAGTTGTATGCATTGATATACCAGTCCACGAACCCCAGCAAGAAAAGGGGGAAAAAAAAAGAGAGAAAGAGAAGTTTCAATTTGTCTTATCGGCATTGCACGCCGAATTCTTTTCCAGCTACAACTTTCTAACCTCCCTTTATCAAACTTACTTTTGAATCTTTCGTATGGTTTGTAACAAACAAGTAACAAATTAAACTTATAAGAATTCATACTTCTTATGACTAGTAAGCGGATACACAAAAGCATTAAGCCACAACTTTATTGTATATATAGATTTTCAAAAATATGAAAAGAAGTTTGCGTGTCTGGAAATTTATTTTGAACTTTGTGAGAAACAATGAAAAAATGCATCCAGCAATTAATTTATTAATTTGAGCATATTTTTAGTCTAAATTAACACAAGAAAATAATTAATTTTTTCGAAAGCTTTGTTTCAAATAATGTTTTATTGATGTTATTTTGATATCAAAATGAAATATTCTAAAGGCTTATTTATTCTAACATGTGAAATTTCCATGAAAACATTTTCTATGCACCTCACGGCGTTGTTGTATTCTAAGCGACCACGCAAAGAGCCATCCATTGTGGATCAGTCAGCATCTTTATACAAGCGTAGATTAGTAAGCAGCAAATATTGTTACGTAACCAAATTGGGCTTTCAGCCCCGTAGTTTATCAAAAAAATCCATGTTACGTAACCAACGTACATAAGGATTTTGCTCACATTTTAAAGATGGTACTACACTCCGCATTTAATTATAGATGGCAGTTTTTTCGTACATAAATTTTGAAGCCTGGATAAAAAGAAAACAACTACAAAATTAAATTTTCAAAAATTTCAAAAAAATTTTAATACTTGCAGTGTTTTAAAACTAAATTTAAAAAATTTATAATTCATATAAAAAAATAAAAATATTTTTTCTAATTTTGAAAAAAAAAATTGTTATATGTAGTATAAATTTTTAAGATTTAATGTTGAAACACTGCTAATATAAAAAAAATTTCACATACATGTAATAATATATTATCACTTCAATAAAAGTGTACAATCAAATTGCTATAATTTTAAAAGTCTTATAAATGAAAGTATCAAATTGAATAATGATATAAAAAATTTACATTAATGTATGAAAATTAATTTTAAATTTCATATTCTTATGAATATAAAATATTTTATATGTACTGTCAACCAATTAAATTTCATTATATATATATATGATTTCTCAAATAATTGATGCAGCCCAAATAAAATAAAATTGAATACTTTTAATGATACAATAGTACCTGATTCAATAATTGTACAACTTTTTATTATATTGATAACGTATTATAATTAAATTCCTTATACTATACTAAATAAATTAACAACTACAAGACGAGAGTTAAATATTGCGATGGTATAGTACTTGATACAAGTATGATTCTTTTCATATTATTATTCATGCTTCAAAATTAAATATACCAAAACTAATATCATTTTTAATAAATAAAGGATAATCATGTTATACTTTTGGATTGTTTCGATAAGAAATATTGATTCCATTTCCACTATAATAATAATAATTGCATATCACCTGATCAGCGAATTGGTGATAATTTGTTAACTGATCTTAAGTTTTCAAACACTGAATATATTTTAAATTTTTGACATACTAAATACTTCAAATTTGTGTATTCTCCTGAAACACTTCAAGTTCATTTATTTCAATTCCAAAATACATCCTTTTTATCAAATGCACGCGAGATTATTGAAGTTTTTAAATGTTTGATAGATATGTCTGCAGACTAACAGGCTCATTCAACCTGAAAAAATATAAGCAGCATTAATCGCTGGTTAGGCAAATGCTTTTTCGGATACATAAATTAGGCAAATGTTTGCTCCGCAGGTAGGATTGAGCAATGTGATGTGTGAATGAAATAGTCAGCTTTACTTTTTAGTTATGATATTTTCTTGATTATTAATATTAATTAATAAGATTTACTCTGAGTTACCGTACTATACAAAACGTTGAATGTAATAGTTGGCTGCTTCTTTCTGCTAAAAGCCTAAAAAACACTTGTAGCTGCAGCTGCCACTGCCATTACGGCATTACCAATATGATATGAGGAACAAAACAACTGACAGTGTCACAAGCCGCTCACGTGCATATCGCAAATCCATCGATTTTGCCTTGGTAATTTGTATGGGTGGGGACTACGGAGGGAGGTTCTACGGTTCTACCACACAAGTTACAAACTTAAAATATTGCAAAAATGCGCCAACAGCGAAAGGAAAACAAATAAAACAGATTGCAGGATATTTTTTTTTTGAACAAAGTAATAAAACAACTAATAATTATACATATAAGGACTAGGTGCAAGTTTTTTCACTTGTATAGCTGGTACTAAACTAACTATTAATTGGTTTGTTTAGCAAGAAAGATGAAAAATGAAAAGCGATGCTTGTAATGTTTTTTTTTTAAATTTTATTTTTTATTTGTTGCTACTCGTAAACATATAAAATTTTTAAAGATCAAATTTTGGTTTGGTATATTTCGTTTAATGTCATGGGATGATGATTGGTCTTCGTCGAAATCATAAAAGTTAACGCGTTAAATTACATCCACGGTATGCATTCACGATCTCTGCAATGTCATTTATAAAATCAAATTTCTTTCCCGGGACCTGTAATTGTAATTAACTTCACGTAATTTTTTGTGAACCATACTATATTCACATTCATTTTTCACGCTAAAAGTATATTTTGAGATTAATTTTAACATACTATCAGTGTAAAATAATTTCAAACTATTATCTAATTATATATTTTTATTTGTAAAATTTTTAAACAATGAGCAATTGAATCAAATATTTTTATCAATATAACAATATATAATTTGGTTGTCTATATGAAACGTTTTTTTATATTGGAATGCATGAAAATTAATTTCTTTTTTTTTTAAATGCTCAAATGATCTCTATACACACATGCTCTCTCTCACACGCGCTTATAGGATAGGGATTCATTTAATTTGGGAGTAAAATTCATATAGTTACTCTATTTAATAATTTTTTTTATAGGAATTGAATTTACTCGATTGAACTTTTAATATATAATATTATATTGATGTCAATCATACCACATTTTAAAAAAATTATACAGCAATAGACATATATTCTAATGATTGATATTTACTTACATTCTTAAAAATATATTACTCATCAAATTAAAGTAGCATGAAGTATCTTATTAATTATTTTTAGATTATGTGAAATTTTACATAATTAATTTGATAAGAATTTTAAATTCAACTGAGAGCACAATAAATGTATCATAGCCCATTTTTTAGAGTAAATGGGTCTCTTACACACACACAGGACGTATTACATAAGAAAGATGACTTATTATGAGAGTGAAATGTGCAAATCTAAGCCGTATGATTATACATAGATTGTCAAGATTTAAAGATAATTAACACTCACATGCTTATTTAAAAAAGACACATAACTTTATATTTTAATCTTGACCATGTAAAATCAAATGGTCAAAATTAACTTCTCGCTCATAATAAATCACATTTATCATATGATACATTTCCTATATATATATATATATATATATATATATATATATATATATATATATTGTTCACAACTTTATTATTATTTTTCCTTCTATTATTGATGAGTTAAGTTGCTATTGCTTGAAGATTAAGATCGGTGGTTGTGTTCAACGTCTCTATGATTGTAGTGTCCGGTCGACAAATACTCTGCCACGGCTGTCAGATAGTCAAATCCCCAACTTTGCAAATTTTGACAAAAAGAAAAAGGAAAATCATAATTAAGCTTAAGAAACCTTACAACTTTGCTTTCTCCTTGCATCATAATTAATATGAGTATAGTAGGATGGATTGGCAATCGGCATATGTTTTTATACCTTCAATTGGTTAGGATGCTATTAGTTTGGTAATTCTCCTCTAGAGAACGTAAATATAACTACATATTTGGCCTTGTACACAGTTTTTCTAAGCCAACCAAGTTTATTTATTTATTTATTTCATTAAACACTTTGTCAGGTTCTCCCAACTTTCTCTCAAGATCTATGCCATGCTTCTCAACAGGATTCTCTACATTGGTTGTGAAATATTTATGATTTTCATATTTTTCATTTTGGAATTCGGTTTGAAGATTTCTAGTCCATATTATATGCATGTGTATTTTGTACACACCTCCCCTCCACAGCCTACAATATAATGCAAAATAAGCTAACATGCCAACAATTTCTAAAACAAGATTAGGCATTTTAATTTTTTTAAATTATCTCTCTGGATAGTAAAACTCTCTCTCTAGTAGTTATGCACAGATTCGCTAGCTAGCTGATCAATGATAGCTAATAATATAAAATTTGTGGAATAACATATTATTAATTTTGGCATATATGTGATGGGATCTAAAGTTGCAAAGTGCATACCACTGGGAATGGGCACCGAGATGCCACAGCATGTGAGATGATACATTCAGTGACCTGTTTGCTTGTCGTAGGCATCTTGTGTCCAGATCAGGGCTAGGTTTTCCTGGTTTTTTCTTATGTATAAGTAGGCAGTTGTTTAGGGAGTCCTTTCCTGGTATTGATATCCTCACATGCATTGCCTCGTGCCGTCACTATCTTGAGCAGGGCGTATTCTGGTAGGTACCTATAGAGAATTGAAGTTTGAGAGCTACCTAATTTACCAATAGAATAAAGGTTGTTTTTTCCCCCCATATTAGGGATATAATAGTTTTCAATAATATTATTTGAATATCAAATAGTAGTGTTGCATTTGTGCCGAGTAGCGGAAACAAAAGAAATATAAAAACAAACTCTATAAATAGAGTCACCAATGCAAGGAGAAAAACAAAACAAATGAGATAAAATTTAACGTGATCAGCTTTAATTGCTGATATATATGAACTCTTTAAGGAGTTTCAAAATTTGTAACTAACGACTTAATTTAATTTACGAATCATTTTTATAAAATATTATTTCACATGAACAGTTCTAAAGTGTATCTATATGGATCACTCCCATTTTTTAGAGGATAATTAAACCCAATAACCAAATACTATATTTATAGACCATGCTATATTTATAGGCCAATACTCTCATGAGGATTCAACTTCTTCTCAATATAAAACTTTGGGTTAAAACTCGATAATTTGGATACACTCTCTATCTCTATTGGATGAAATGAGAACCCTCACTCATCCATACTCATACATGTTTTCAAATGATGACATGGTAAAGGTCCAAACAGGATACACATTTTTTTTTTCTTAGTTTAGGACACGTACTTTTTTTATACTCAAATAACACGGTTGGTTAGTTTATGTTTATCAACCCAAATTGGGCTTTTGACAGAATTTGAGTGATTGCATATGCATGCATGACATCACCTCGCCCACCCAAAAAAAAAAAAGCATCACATAAACTAGCGAGAAAAATGTTATTCAGTAAAGAAGAGAAGATTAACTCGAATATTATGTTCGACGAATTGAAATATTAGACCAGTTGGATTGAGTTAAACCCCTTTTAAAATATTGGTAATTAAGGCTCGTTTATCTTAATCAAATTACCATATTTTTAAGGTGTGTTTGGACAAGAAGAGAAAATGAAGAGAAATGTGTGTTTTTATTTTTATGTGTTTGGATGAAGAGAAAATGAGAGGAAAATTTTTTTTAATTAAAATAACATATCTATATATATTGTTATTGTAATAAATTATAATTATATTATCATAATTTAATTTTACGTATTTTTCATAAAATAAATAAATAATATTTTCAATAAAAATAATGAAAATTATCTGTTAAATATGAAACTGTGAAATTTTTTTTAAAATAATAAATATAATATAAATTATTGAATTTTATTAATTTTTAATATTCAAAGGAATGATTATAATAGTCATTTACTATGGTTCTTCTCTCTTCCTAGTTTTCTGCTCACATTTGGGATGAGAACTCTATTTACATTTTTTCTCTTCTTCCCTGCATTTTCTGTTGAACCAAGGGAGAGAACTCTAAGACCGTGACATTTTCTCTCTGGGTAGTTTTATCTCTTTCCCTTTTTTGTTGAGCTAAACGAGTCGAATGCTTAGGATCTCACATTAGCCAATATATATGAGCAAAATATCCTTAATGTTGATTTTAACAATCATTCTCTTACAAAGACAAAAGAAATCATACTCGAAATTAAATTTTAGGGTGTGTTTGATTCTAAGGTAAAAAATGAAGGTAAAATTTTATAGAATAAAATTATACATAAAAGTTGTACTCTAGCTTTTATCCACCAATCAAACTCATCTTTAGAGTTAAGTTACGCCAAATTTATTCTTGCAATGTATTGTATAACAAACAGAACTTATTGTAATACTTAATTATGCCCCTTCTTAAGCATGAAGGGGTCACCAACTTATGCCCAGTTGAGCAATCTGAGTTGAACAAGCATTTCATCTTGCATTATCCCTAATTCCTTTTCTTATTGTTATGGTATTTTAAATCAACTAGAGCCTAGAGGTCCATTTTAAAAGCAAAATAAGCATCAAGAACAACAAAATCATTCAGTATATAATTTTTTGTCGTATGGTTGACGACATATATTTCGAATTTTAAACTTCAAAAGTCTAATTTGTTATATATATATATATATATATATATATATATATATATATATATATATTGGTACTGCTTTTATTGATGTTATCAATTATTCCTATAATGATTGGTTATTAAAATGATACTGGACCATGAACTCAATACCATATATAAAATTTGGTACGAAGTAAAAGTAAGTCGTTCTTGTATTTAAATGATTTGGCAAAGAGGGTTTTGGACACAAGTGATAGAAGAAATTAAAAAGGTCAGTTAATTATTCAGTTTGTGTTCGTCCCATCTTTAGGTAAACGCCAAACCAAGGGAATTTTTTTATCAAAAAAATATATTCAAATGATTAATGACATATAGTGAGAGGCACAAATGCTGCTCCAAAGGATCAGAGGCATCATAGCCAGTCTGATGATCTTGTAGCGTCGCCCTTTTCGACATTATTCATCTAACTAATTGAGTAATTTACATAGGGACATAGATCAACCTCACAAGGTTCGACGGGCATCTTTTGAAGTATATATAATTAAGTAGAAACATTTCAAATATAGGTTTTTTAAAATATATATATTTTTCAGAACTAGCTAGCTAGCTTGGGTTGAGACGAACCCACATGAAGTTGTCGCAATTTTCATAAATGCTTATATAAAATTACTCATGTAAAGAGGTTTTTTTTTTTGTGTGTTTTTTAAGACAATGTGATAGAATTTGTTTTTGGTGATAAATTGGTTAACTTATATTATTACGAAAAAAGGATCTTATTCACACCTTATGTTTATTGTGGCCACCATACCACAAGAGTGGGAGTAGCTTGTCTCCTCCACAAACACATCCAAATCGCGATTCCCTTATTCTCGACGTTGCGGTGGTAGACATGAATGATTTTTTTAGTGTCAGATAATTCTACATGCTAATTTTAATACTATTCTATACATGCCGCGAATTAAGGCCAGACGAATATGACATATAACCCGAATCAAACTAAAAAAAATGTATCGGGTTAAATTTTAATACTTAAATTCAAACCAAACTGAAAAAATATACCAGGTTAAATTTTAAGATACAGATCCAGTTTAAAACCTTCAAGTCGAGCTTGGTTGGCGGGTCAGGCCAGCTGTGAACACTCCTTGAGTGAATCTTGAATTACTTCATTTTGAATGTGTTTCATTTGTCACTCATTGCAGCTCTGTGATTTCTTTTCTCTGCTCGTTTTTTTTTTTCCCTTTGTCTTTTTTCTCCCTTGTAATAATTGACAACGGAGGGTTGCTCGAAATCTCGATGTCACATCTTTGTACCTTGCATTATTTTCCGAACCCATATCAAAACCTTGGCAGCATCCCATAATAATTTGCGTCACAAAGGCGCTTTCAGTTTATATCGTTACAAATGATGTGTCCATACAATCAAAGTAAACAGGTGGTCACATTAGCCAGATGTCCCAATTCTAAACGGAACATTTGGAAGTTAAACTTTGCATTACAAATCAGCTTGCTTACAAATCAGACATTGTGTCTCTTGTTCAGGCCTATATGTGATATTCAATTTACATTTATGTATATACAAGACAAGATATTAATATGCGGAGAGCAAAAATAGTCCACTAAAAGTTTAGTTTCGGTTAAGGGTTATGCCTTTGATTACTCATCTGTTGCAAAATAAATATCTGTCATTTTATTTTTTTCATTCATAAATCAATGTATGTTGTAAAAGGAAATAAAAGAGACATTTATTTTAAAAATAATAGAGTAATTAATAAACAAATTTAAGTTATAGTGATATTAGTGAAAAATCAATTAAATAAGCTAACCATGTTGGAAGGACCTATTGTCGCTTATATATGATGGATGTGGCCCACGAGGGTCACATTATTAGAGGTGAAGCGTGAGGAGTGAATATATTGAAAGTAACGTACAGAAAAATTTCCAGTTGACAAGTGGTATAGAAATTGCGGTACCCATGCTGCAAGTTACGAACATTAGAAAGAGAGAAGCAATAGAAATCACAAAAATTCGATCACGTTTGTCCTTTGAGATGAGCGATCACATCTTGGCCACTCAATCTTCGACTGTCTCAAATGGCAAATATCAATCTGTGTATCCTTAATAACAGATAAATAACTTGGTTAGTTACCAATCCTTCTGTGTTTAACACGACCAAATGCATAATTGTAAGTTAGGGAATTGTTGTCTTTCTTAACGGCCATTTTCAAGACTCAATACATCAACATTGTTTCCACGTGACATGCCACGTATAGAGAGAGGAGGGACATCGATTAATTGGACGCTTGTTCTGGGGTTCAGATTTTATTGTCACATTCATTGAGCCAATCAATTAGGTGTCCTGAGCAATCATGAAGTCTTTTTGTTCATCCATTAGATCAATGAAAACTTCAAGCATTGCATGCCATCGAAGAAGAGGCACTGGTTAGTGATAAATGTTGAGTTATATGACAAAGTATAACAATTCAATTAGAGGTGAGAACAAAGGAAGGAGAAGAATTTTATGAGCAATAGAGAGGGAAAATTTATCATAAAAATTTTATATTCTTCCGTAGCAATGAACTTTTCCCCCTATTAAGGATAATCAAGGAGAAATTTGCATCTTAATCGGCAGTAATATACTGTATTAGTATCTTAAGTTTTTACGGTCATCGTATCTTAATTTTTCAATATATGTCTCTTTTTTTTCCTTTTTGTCGTAAGTGCATTCTATTTCTTGCATGATTCTCAGTAAAACATGTTCAAATTTTCAAATGGCTTAGTCTATTTGATGCACAAAAAGATCTAGCTACGGAACTTCCGTAGTGAACTTTATAAGTTTGGCCCCGTGCTTAGCAACAACATTAACATATTGTTAGTTCAATGTGCTCCAAAGAAAAAGAAATAATGGGTAAGGCTGCGGCAAGAGAATCTCCCATGTGCATGTTTAGTTGTGTTCAGGCAAATGTGTGAGAAAAGTCTATCTTGCTGCTTGTGCTTATCTCTTCGACCTTGCGAAAGAAAAAGGAATGCCATGTGTTTGCCTTTTAAGGTAATGCCACTCAAACTCTCTAGTTTTGAGCATCATTTTAAAATACTGAATTGTCTCAAGATTTTTCTTTTTTTAAATTAAACGATATTTGATGGAATTTTGCAAATGAAAAAGTTCCCCCATCATCTAGTATTACCAAAAGAACTTAAACATACATCTACACTGGTGCTTGTATATTGGTGTGAGGCATATACATAGTAAGGCATGACATTGAGTATAGCCAACTAATTTTACCATATGTATGCAACCTGCCAAGAAGGTAGATGGGTCAACAGTAAACCAACATATTGTTGGTCACATGTATTATTCATGCACTTTTTGGCTACCAAATAGAATGCTATTTTCAGGCAATAAGTTAGATTTTGATCAACGGAAGCATTGAATCGTGGTTAACTGGGCACCGAAAATAATTCTACTAAAAATGTTGGGCGAACATTTTTTCTTGCAAAAAACAAGGGTAAATAACAATCAATACCCTTGAGGTTTGGGGAAAAAAAAAAACACAAGGATGCCCTCAGGGTGGAACGATTAACAGTTTGGCAGCAAAGCTAGTCACCGTGAGACTGTCCCCAAGACACCATCAATGACTAACTTCCCCTGACCTTGCTCTCCATTCTCCCTTCCTCTAAGGCGCTTATCATTTTCATCGTCATTGATCTCGTTTTTTATGGTTTCTCAATTCACAAGTATAAGGAATAAATGACGAATTCAGAGTAGGACTCCTCACCTCCAAGTACACCAACTTCAACAGTTCAGAACTCAATACAATATACGTACCCTCCCATATCTTTGTTAAGTCGTTGCTCAAAGAGTTAAATTAATCTTTCAAAAACAGTCTTAAAAAAGGGTATTTTTTTCCCTCTGAAAATTAATCACAGCTAAAGTACGTACTTAATCAAAAAGACAAAATAAAAGTTCATTTTTTATGCTGCAAGCGGTGGGATGGTCTAAAGAGAGTTTGAGGAGGCAAAGATAGGCAAACAAGGCATAAAAAAAATTCTCATGTTGGCAATGGAAGAAGCCTTTTGTTGGTTCATCCCATAGAATGGGTATTGTTCTTGAAAAGATAGTATCGATGCTAAGCAACCCAACTCCACCATTCCTAATAAATGTGCCAGGTTACAACTCATATAAAATGGGAAGAAAGATCGGTGCATTGGTACCAAATGATAGTTGCTTAAACTTCATCGAAGAGAATGAAGTCTTGATTGCTGGAATTGGATGTAGAGGGCTGGAGGTCATTTCGTGGATTGTATTGGTGTTAGATTCAAGATTGTGAAGGTCTTTGGTGTCTCATTCCTGGCTCTGATCAAGGAGATGAAGGAGAAGCCAAGGTCATAGATTCTTGGGATGGCTCCTCTCTATGTTTCTTTCCAAGAGATTGAATGAATTATTAGAGACAGTCTGTATCTCTCAGTAGTTATTTGATGGGACAATTGCAAACGGAGCCACCACTGAAATGAGTAGCATCCATGATTTGGGGCGGACTGTCATTTTGACATGGGTGGGGTGTTGTTTCTCCAAACTTCAATCGTACTTGCCATCATTTACCCAAAAAACAAATAGCAAAGAGGATTAAAAATAGGTAACCCATTGCAAAAGACTGTCATCTAGAGGAGTGAGTAGAGTGTGTCATATAGCATTACTCTTGCGAAATAGAAAGACTGCTTTCAAGGTTTAAACTTTAAACCCATCGCTTACGAGTCACAAGCCAGCAAACTTATCTTTACTCCATAGCTCACCCTCAACAAAGTTAAGACGAAAGTGCGATGGAATTCTAATAAAGTGAGATTCAATTTCAGGCCCAAGTGATTCCCCATAAAGAAACCTAGTCCCACTTGAGCTGCTACTCTTGCCGCACAGCCAAACATTTATCATTGTCTTGCGCTCAACTAAGGATATATAATGAAAGGAATGATCTTTAGGAAATAATCTAAAAGCTAAAGAAAGTGTTTTTTTCAATTCAAATGGTTAGGAAGACTATCCACAATCAGAAGGTAACTCATTGGGCATGAAATATGCTTTCAAAACCTTGGGCCACTATAATGTCTAAGCAAACTATGAACAAATCCAATTTTGTGATACTACTACAATAAAAGCCACTACTGCTTTTTCTTGAGAGAGAAGTTCTCCTCAGGCTGCTTTTCCCAAAAATAATTTGCAGCCTCTATCCATCGGGGATGAACCAAAAACTTGTTCTCCTTCACTGCCCACCGGGCCTTCTCAGTTCCAGCATCAGTAGCAACCACATGTGTCACTAATGGGTCGAGTTCTGTCAAACAAGTGGCTCCCAACTGCTCAGCCATCTTCTTGAGTGCTGGTAATGCTGCATGGAAAATTCGGCTAAAAACGATCACGCATCCACCCAAGACTTCACTTCGAACTGATTTCAAAACCTGGGGGAAAATGAATGGATTATGAGAACCACATTAATTGATTAAATCCTCACATTAGAATTCCAGAATAAACTAAAAGCTAGAGAGCACAGAAGACAAACAAATATGAGCGACATAACTACCTGCCGTACATCTCGGCCAGCAAGATTTTCTTTAAGTTCCTACAGAAGGTTCCCCATCACACAATTTTAGCATTATAAGAGTGTTATAATCAAACTTTTTATCAGGTTGACATAATGAGAAGTAACATACATCAAAGAATGTACAATGGACTCGCTTGAGAACTTTAAGAATTTTTGCAAGTGCTCCTTCAGCTTCATGTTCATCACTCTTCAATTCAGAAAGAGATTTGCAATTGAAACCAAATTGCTGGCAACTTGAAGCGAAAAAATGGTATCTTTCCATCAGTATCAAATTATCTTTGTGCTTCATCCATGCCTACAAAATTAAATGGACAGATCTTAGCGTATAGCAGACACTGAGCTTGACAGACAAAGAATGAAATTGACAGCGATACTTATATTCCATGAAAATAGAAAAAGAACATGGCCAATATGTTAATCAACTCATGCAACCCCCTAAACTAACAAAACCACTAGAGAAAGACAAGCCAAGACAGCAGAATTTGTTTAAACATTATAAATGGATCAACCATAGTAAAAAATTACATATAAGCTAAGCTGCCTTCAAAGGCCTTTGGAAGGGCCAATGCTGAAGAAAAATCAAACATTCAATACTCATAGGAAGATAGAATGAAAAGTTCAACCAGAATGGAATAGGAAATCTGTTAACATAGTCTGATACGCAACCAATAGAATATAAAATATACATGCATCAATGTATAAATGAAATTCCTAAAGTAAATATGAAGATGGAAGTAACTGGAAATGAGTTGAGGCACATTTCCTCATCTCTGTTATCATGTTGTATTTTATAGAGGGCAACACTGCAAAGGCAACTTTTTTTTTAAAAAAAAAAAAACTTCATAATATGCAATCACATTTCTTTTACTTGACCCAAATTTAACCATTTTCAGTTAGAAGTCATCTGACCAAAATTGTGAGCCCTATCAGAATGCTTTTAATGGATGAATCCAAGACTAAATGAATTTCAATGCTATTTAATTGAAATACAATATTTTTACTCCCTTCACAACTATAAACCAACTGAAATAAATTTGTGGCATATATGACAAGCCATTGTTCTGTTCAAACATAGATCAAAAGAGCAATATTCTAATACCGCCTTCCACAGAAATCAACTACCATCAAACATTCTAATTAAGTAATTCAGCATTTCAAGGCAGCAACAAACAATGCACTCACGTGTTCTGTATCATCAAGAATTAGAACAGCACTTTCTTGCCCCAACACAACATCAAGACCCTTCTGATGCTTTTGAGTCCCATCATCTCGAGAAATCACCTTAGCATTGAAGTATTCTCCTTGAGGATCAAGCAGCTTAGCCATCTCTAATGCATAGGGTCGATCACCCATGGTGTATATGTACATCTCAAACATTTCACTTGCTTCTTTTAGAAATGTGTGGACAAACGGCCTCAACTTGGTCATCATATGCATGTGATCCAATTTGAAAAGGCTGCCTTTGGAATCTATTGGATTTATTACATTTAAGTTTAGAAAAGCAACGTAGATGAGATGACAATAAAACCCCAGAACATAAAACGTGAAGTCAAGCTGTAGTTATCAGAAAATACACACATGATGATGAAGGATGCAAGTGAGTCCAATTTACCAAAATGCAAGAACTTCAGTAGGCATGCCAAACTATTAAAAAAAAAGTCTCATCAATGAAAGAGATGCCATTTTTAGGACAGTATGACTCTATGCTATAAGTTACATATACTGTTTTAATGATGATGCTAAGTTGCTTAAAACATGGTCCTTGCAATTGCAAAATAACAATGATATCTTTGTCCTTTAGCAACACAATAAACACAAACAAATTACTCTTGATACAACGCTTTTAATAGAAGACAAAAGAGATTAAAAGAAAGAGGTATGAACAACTGAGAATCTTGTATATTTTGTGATGAACTCCTGGCCAATGTCGCCAGAGTTGCAAGGCACAATGCTGGGATGTAGAACAGTAGAAGTTTGAGAGTCCCCTCCAAATTCTCTTCACACTTCTGCACAACTGACTAACTGATCTCTCTCCTTTCTGTTTTTATCTAACTAACTCCCCACTGGATGCATCACCCAACCAAACCTTGTACAATTATGCCTCTTTGTTAATTTGGCCCATCCCCCTCTTATTCTTCTTAGTCTGAACTTGTTTGATAATTGGTTCCTAACATAATCATAGACAAATAGTGTATAAAGCCTGCTAGCAACTTTCAATATGCATTGGACACTAAGAACTGTAAGACTAGACAAAAGAGACTCATTCCTTCCTCTTCCACACTTTTACTACAGTATGTTTAGAGCATACAAACCAAAATCCAAAAAGTATACAATGCTTGGCAACATTTGACCAACACAAAATCTAATCTCAACTCAGCAGAACTACAACACACATCTAGCATTCACGCTGAACCTATACTATAATAAAGTTGCACCAAAGATTAATTGAAATATGATAAAATCAAAGACAGGAGGGCAGAGGGATTTACTGCTCATTCGAACTACCAAAGCCAATTATAAAAAGCAAAAGCACATAGGTTAACATATACCTCCAAGAGAATCTGTCTGGGAAACTAAATGCATTTCTTCTGAGTTCAAATGAGCAACAAGGGTGGAATTTAGCAGTGTGTGATCTAGGTCAAGAACCAAATAAAGCTTTTTACGACATAGCAAATTCTTCATGTCAGTATTGCGCAATCTAGAAATTTCCTCATCATGAAGTCTCAGTCCCTACAAGTACAGAAAATTTCCATCATCTTAACAAATTGCTATTCATCTATAAATTAGACAGCTTGCTTAGTTATGCACACCAACTCAACCATCTTGCCAATAAAACTATGAAGAACATTGGATTTTTATATCAAAGATTATTGTGTTATAATGTATAACCGCATATAAAACCAACAAAATCCTCATGTCTTCAAACCATGGTAGAGCATGCAAACCCTACAGTTCAAAATCCAACAATCAAATAATGTGAATACAATCTATCTTCATTTCTTGCCATGCTGCCATGGCAAATAAAATATAAATAAATGTGACTGATGTGAGTGATAACAAAGGAAATAACCCTGGAGCTTCAACTATAGAGGTTGGACATGCTTCAACAATATATGAATGCCCACCATAACATATTTTACTTCTTCTAAGGACAATTCCATCCAAAGAAGAGAAATATAACCCAACGAGTGGAGCTATAGGGTCAACACTGCACCCTTTGGGCCATGATCAATAACAATCACAAAACCAGGAGATAACTATTTTACATGCTATAGCTTAATTATTTTAAGCAGATCTAAAAGTTATGTGAAAACCATCGTGTGCAGTGGCAGAAGCGGTAATGAAAAACAACTATCCAAAGCTAAATATGTAATTCCACAAACTATCTATCTGAGATGTGCTTACCTTATGTATGTAGCCAAATGTCACACCAGATTCCCCCTCCAACTTTTGCCCACAACGTATACACATATCTCCAAATGAGCCAGGATGTGTACATACATCTACATCCACAGATGCCTCTGCAATAACAAAAAGAGATAGTTACAAGTTACAACACTTCCAAGACAAGATGATAGAAGTTGTACAAGACAACACTTCCATTTAATTTTGCTGCTACAAGAACTCTCAACTGACTGTCAGTTAGTAAATAATCAATACTAATCCTTGGTGTATGTTGAAAAAAAAAAGTGGTTTAAAAACAAGTTACAGACAGCAATGCAAGACAAATAACATTAGGCTGAACTGGTGAAAAAGTTCAAGAGAGCTTTGGAAGCAGATAAAATTTTGAAAAAAAAAAAATTATCGCAACCATTGCTAAAAGTTGGTTTTCTTGATCTAGAAGAGAGGCTTTGTATGAATGAATTCTTGAAAATTACACCCAGTTGCACATGTGGAAATTATCCCCGTTCCTAAAAAAGACAATGAAAAATACGACTAAACATTCAAAAGTTACCTAAATTCCGTTCCACAATCCCTTCTGGAGTAGACCCCTCTTTTTCCTCAATGCTTTCAACTTTGCGCCTTTTAACGCTGCTTTAATTGAAAAGCTAAATCATAATACAATGAAACATGGCCAAAAACATAAAACAAGAACAATCATGTCATTATATAATTGTCAATGGCATCAATTCAGTGTGGATATGTGAATAATGCCCTAAATGTAATTAAAACCCTCATATCCTGATCTTTCATGATATATCATAAACAAGTTGTCACGCCTTTAAATATGAACTATTAATTCTTGATGATGATCTCTATGATAAAGAAAATCAATTAAAAAGCTTAGGATATTTTTGTGAGTTTAGATTTTGGAGGGAAAGAGAGGAGAACGGAAGGACTTGTAAAAAATTATATTACCAGTTCCTCCCCCCCCCCTCCCTCCCTCCCTCCCTTCCCCTCCCCTCCAAAACCTAAACTCACAAACATACTCTTAGGGTCTGTTTGGGAGCAATGGCAGAGTAGGGAAGGGCAAGGGAAGCTCGTCTCAAATTGTGTTAGGGAGAGGTTTATAGAGAAGGAGAGGCATGGTCAAGGAGGGATGCAAAAACCTCTCCGGGCCACTGTGCATAGTGAGAATGTTGACCACCCCAAATGGGTCCTTCCCTTGCCCTCCTCAACTCCCAAACAGCAAAGAAGCCTCTCACCATCCACTTTCCTCCTCTCCTCTCTTCTCTACTCCATTAACGACCCTTCCAATCCACCAATACAAAACTCCCAAACATAGCCTTAGAAAGTACCTACCGAGCAAGCAACTTACTAAACTACAATTGATTTCCGAAGCACCACTGTACTCTACAACAACAACCAAGTACTATCCTACGAAATGATGGGGTCAGCTAAAGGCATTTATTTGAGCAATGAACCATGACCTGATATATCTATATATCTTACGACAAATATAATACTTAATTAACACAAATATAATACTTAATTAACTTGAATTAAATTTGTGAAACCAAAACTAGCAGGATCAATATATACTAAAATGAAAGAACTAGTAAAGAGCAGCACCTGACACCCTCAAACTCATCTTGATTCTCAATATCTTTATCCGGTGACGCATCTGGGGAACTTGCATCCAATGCAGCATCAAGAAATGCAATGAAGTCGTTGCTACTGGATGAATGTACCGGAGAATCTGTCACAACACTCATCTCTACCTATCATTGCCATCCAAATAGACAACTTAGGAAGCAAGATTCCAGAAACAAAGAGATTATTATTACATTAAAAAAAAATTAAAACACAACCATATGGACACAAAATAAAAACAGGACATAACACTAGTAGCAGGAATTAAATAACAAAAGAAGGAAATTGGAAAGTAAGAAGAAGAAGAAGAAGAAGGTAATAAGGTACCTCACCTCTGTGTCTGTCTGTGTGGAAGGGATTTTTCATGTGGACATTGGATGAAGGGGGGGGGGGGGGGCGGGGGGGGAGAGAGAGGGTCTGAAAGAAAGCCGAAGAAAAGAAAGGAATGTAACAAAACAAAACAGCGCCCAAGCCAAGGTTTTCGTATGATTGGGAGAAGAGGAGAGTAAGAGAAGAGAAGAGGAAGATAAAGAGAAAGAAAGTGGAAGAGAGCCAACACAACACACGCAGAGGAAACGGTGAATTCAGGTCGGTCTCGTGTAAGGTGTACTCGGGTCGGGTTATACACTTGTTTCCTCTAAGACCCGAGCCGAACAAACCGATCAAAATCGGTTCGGTCTTGTTTCTCCAGAAAAAGCAATAAACCTTCAAAAAGTAAGGGGAAAAAAAAAAAACATGGAAGGAAATCAATGGAGGAGGAGAAATTTTGTTCGATGGGTTCAAAGGTATTAGCCAATAGAAAGAAACACAGAACAACATAACAGCAAAACAAGCAAGTGTTGTCCAATACCCCTAATCTCCCAAAATAGAATAGAGAAACATCAGCATGTCAGCAGGGATACTGGATAATAGAGGCTAGCACCAACAAATTTGCTAAAAAAGACATGGTCTTCAAATTGTTCCTTAATTTCTAGAATCTTCTTCTGCTTTTTCATCGAACAAACCTCTCTAGGACCTGGTGAGGGTCTTCAAGTTGCGCTCCAAGATTCCGTCCCTCCGGCAGTTCAATTCGCTAGTACGGCGAGACTCTGCGACTGTGGCTGCGGTGGGGGCCCAGCGCGATAATTTATTTTATTTATCATTTATTTTGGGTATTGACGCGGTGGGCTTTGATAACTTGGGCTTAGTAAAACAAAAGGTATCGGCCTCAATGGGCTGATCTAAATGGATATAACCATACTGGTCCAAATTTTTGACAGACAAGAAAAAGCCACATTCCACTCACCTGCAAGTTGTTCATCATTTACTTAGATATCTCAAGTCAAGTCTTTCCCAGTAAAGGGCATCCCTCAGTCTCAAAGGATATGCGGATGCTGACCGGGGCACATGCCCTGGTACAAGGAAATCTGTGATTGGTCAGTGTGTATTTCTTGGTGATTCTCTAATCAGATGGAAATCAAAGAAATAGCCTACAATGGCTAGAAGCTCTGCCATCCACATCGCTTCCAATCCATCCTTTCACCATGAGAGAACAAAACACATAGAAATTGACCTTCACTCTATCCGAGAGAAAGTTCGGCAAAGAACGATGATTAAGCTTGTTCATGTTCCCACCCAATATCAGCTCACGGATCTATGGACCAAAGCTCTCCCTTATCCGAAATTCAACAGTTTATTGTCCAAGTTGGGAGTCCAGACTACCTTCCAGGGGGTATTAGACTTTATTAGAAGTTTGTTACAACCTTAGTTGTTGACCCTGTAACCGTAGTTAATAGTTTGTTATTTCTCTCATTGAGGAAGTTAGTTAGAAATCATTATTTTCCCTCTTCCTCTACTTGTATAAATATCTGTTTGCTTGCTTTCATTAATAAAGCACTTTACATTCATTCAATTTTTGCTCTCCAATAATAATTAATATAAATTGTTATAACTGTGTTCATTGGCACCGTTCCCAAAAAAAAAAAAAAGATTTTACTCATGCCTAAGTGAAGAATAAGAAGAAAATGAATGCTATTTACAAACTGATTATTTTTCTTTTAAACAAAAATAAGCTTTATAATGACAATAAAATTATACAACAATATATATATATAGGAAAAGAAAAACACTGTGAAACTAAAAATTAGAAAGAAAAAAAAAGGTAAAAATGAAATTGGCACACTGCATACAACTGGGTAAGCCTCGCTAAAGGTGGTGCCAACAACACACTCTAAAAAGCTTTTTTAATTTTACTGTGTGTTTCAACGAAATTAGGTGCACGCCCTTGCCTCTGCACTCCCACTACAACAGGTTCGTGCCACGTTTCATCGCATGCTGCTTCATCTTCCACCCAATCATCTCTCACCAAATAATGTTGTTGATAATATCTGAATGCCACAAATAGTACGAACACTGCAAATGTACAGCAAATTATCATGTAATTGTGTAAGTGCAACACACCAACTTTTTGTCCTCGGAGTGGAGAGGACTAAACTACTAGTATAACTGAAAAATTTAACCCATAATTGGTAATACCAAACTAAGAGGTTGAAGGGCACTCTGACAAAAAGTAGTGATATTTGGTTTTTGAGAGATCCTATAATTGATTATAGAAAAAGAAAAAATTTAGGGGGTGTTTGGATGATATTTTTTTGGGGGTGAAAATCATTTTTTTAACTCAAAAAAGTTCACTTTTTATATGTTTGAATAATCTTTTAAAAATAATCAGAAAATATTCGTTTTCAATTTTTTTTAAGTAGCTAAAAAGAATAGCTTAAAAAAAATCAATTTTGACCTCTTTTAGTTATATATAAAAATTAAGTTTCATAATATTTTTTTAAAATCCGAAACAAAAACATCCTAATTAGTAACTATTTTATGTCACAATCACTTTTAGAGTAACTATCAAATATAAATTACTTTACTTTGAAACTAATGCTAAAACAATCCTATTTAAAATAAATTATACAAACACATAACCAAACAGACACTTAATTATTCTTTATTATTATTATTATTTTGGTACAATATCAACCAACATGATTTGATATTTAGGAGTGTGCTCTTACCAGCCCAAATGCGAGCAACAACTGATGACAAATTCCATACGAGGCCGAAGATTCCAAGAGCCACGGCTTTTTTGTGAGAGCAAGAATCCCATGCATCCCGGAACCGACGAATCCAAAAATTTGCTTCATATAAATTTTAAAAACAAATACAGATTTTTCAATTCATCACATTAAAGAAAGAGAAGACTCATTTAAGCCCAGTAATTAAATTTAAGGACAAAGTATAGAACACGACAAGTACTAATAGATAAAGGACTTTATTGGTGAGGACCACCAGTTATGTGGGGGACCATTATTATTTCATAATTGTGCTCTCATGTCCCAACCCTCTGAATGGGCCCAAAACTGTTGAGGAATAAAAGGCATAGATGCTCATCACATGGGATGCATTCATTTAAAATTAAATTATGATTTCATTTCAATCACCACCATCAAGGATTAAAAGTGCTAATAGCCAAAACCTTAAAGCAGGTTTAGGGCAATTATGTCTTAGGAGGATGCATAATTGGACCTAATCTGTATTAATATATAAGTACTTTAATCACCCTTTCTTATGTAGGACCCACTAAATCTAGAATGGTGGATTGGATTCACCATAGTATTAGTAGCACACCATAAAATCAAGTTACAAAAAAGAGCCGTTCCTATGAAATTACATGCATTGATCAACTATTGTGGGCCTGCTGCAACGTTTACATTTGACAGTAGGGAGTCAGAAATTACCAACCCACACACCCAATTGGCAATTACATGCATAGATGTGTTTTGTTCACATCGTACTGTGTTTGTGTGCCAAAGAAAGTATTAAAATAGTGTTGAGATCAAAGCCATATGAATTTTAGAGTTTTACCGTATGCAGTTAGCTGTGCAGAATACAAGGAGCAGAATTTTGGCAATGTGAAAACTCCAAAGAAGCCTGAGGCAGTGAGAGAATAATTTCAGCAATTGATAAAACCAAGGCAATGAGACCAATTAAAGCAGGACTGAAAAAAAAAAAAAAAAAAAAAAAGTTTGCACTGACATGTAAATTGCTTGTGCATGATTTTGCTTCAAAAGATGCATAAACTAAAATGTCACTTAAGGCGTTTTCAAAGATTGTACAACCAAACCATCCAGATTTCTATTTAGAAATGGAATAGGCTTAGGTACCCTATAATTTAGGGACTACATAAATCCACCTTCCATGCAGTTAAATTTATAAATTAAGCCAACAGAAGGACAGAAACTTACCGAATTTGGCCATCTTCCAAATGGTTATGGAGCTGCCACATCTGGCTAAAACAAAGAGCAGAACTGCCAACTGCAATTCATAAATCATTAACAAAATTTTAATCTGGGACTTTCTTCTAAACTACTACATTTATTAATGCTAGAAAGGTGAAGTGCAACAAGAAGAGAAAAAAATTTATGATCAGTTAGCAAATAAAATACCTTCATTGTGGTTCCAGGATCTCCTGAAAACATAGCTCTAAGCCTTGACAGGAACTCATTCAAGTAAGGGAGAATCAATTTTAGAACCCAAATTGCTTCTTCTTCTCCCAGAACATAATTTGTGCTATCTACATCTATGACTCCCCTGATAAATTTTGATTCCAAAACAAAAAAGAATCAGAGGAAATATCCTAATAAGGAATCCTGTCACTTATTTTCTCATTATTGTGCTTTGGTTTTTACCTGCAAACTAGGGATCTATAGAGGAAGATCACAGCTAGATAGACAAGGCCCATATAGGATGTTACTGAAATAAGACTGCACAGAAAAGGATCAAAAAGTGTCAATTCTGTGCTTTGTTCTAAGATAGCAGAAGCATGACTATGTATTAAAAAAAGGGTCTCTTTGTAGTGTGTGGATTTCTAACCTCAGATTGATATCCTTTGCATAAGAAGATGAAACTATAATGAATGTTCCAATCCCGAAGATAAATGCCGATCGCGGGATATCTCTCCACATGATTAAATCAACTGAGGAATGACATACATAAAGAATAAATGCTAGACACTGTATAAAATTTTGACAACAATTTTGCTTTCTTGCATAATTCTGAATTGCAGATAAATAAATCACCTAGACTCTGCAATTTGCTCTGGGTTTGTGGAAAGCTACTGTATGGTTCTGTCTTTGGAACTGCATAATGATGATAAATTAGCCTTGATAAAAGTAAACACAAATTGAAAGAACAAACTTCAAGAAAAATCAGAATGCCTTACTTGAATTAACTTTGGAGAAATTCTGATAAATCGTGGAATGTCTTCTATTTGGAGGAGATTGCTTCACATTAAGAGGCACAGACACTGGCTTCTCATTTCTTTGATGAAATCGTCTGTTGGCACTCACAACCTTCTTAGGTTCAGGCTCATTCACAATCTTGTGTTTCTCTGGTTCCTTCACTGCCACCTTCTTTTCTGGTTCCTTCACAATCACCTTCTTTTCTGGTTCATTCACAACCACTTTGTTTTCTGGCTCATTCACAACCTTGGATTCTGCTACACTGATTTCCTTAACATCATAGCTGCTCTTCTCCATCTCAACATCAATCTCCTCATCCACCCCCTCCTCCTCCAATTCTTCTTCTTCTCCTCCTCCATCATCATCAACGTCATCTGAATCTCCATTAGCATTCACAGATAATTCTGGTGAACACTTGACCTCCTCCACATTGTCTGAACTGCTTGACATGACCTTCTCCTGGCACACATCCAAATCCTTGCAATCTTCATCACCACCATTCTTCTCCCCATTCTCAATTAGGACATTTTGATTTTCTGATCCCTCAACCTCATTTCTTGGTTCAACCAAAGCATGATCCGATTCAGATTTTGTCTTCCGCAATTGGATTGAACTTCCTCCGTTCCCATCAGAAACACCCTTCACAGGTTGATTCTCAGTCTTAATTGAATCCGATTTGCTCTTTCTCTGCTTCCCAATATTCTTCTCAACCCCATCGCCAGATTCGCCACACTCTGAAGCCCCGTTCTGTTCTTCTGCTTCAGATCTTACCTTCCTGGTGGTGTGAATTGGGCTTCTCTCAGCTTTCTCTGCAGAACCACCACTAACCTCCTTGCTCCCTTCACTCCTCATCACCTTCCTCACCTGAATTGGGCTCTTCTTGACTCCATCAGAGGGAGAAACACTCATCTCCTTACACTGTTCACCCTTCTGTGGCTCTGTTTTTCCCCTGGCTATCTGAATTGTGCTCTTTTCCAATCCCTCTGTGCTCTCTGATCTCCAAGTTTTCCTCTTTCCAGTGGGAGCAGCAACCCCAGCTTGGCTTCTCTTCAGCCTCGGGATCCCAACAGCATTTTCCTCAGCATTTTCATCTGCTCCTCCATTGAAGACCTTAACTCCACCTCGAACTTGATCACTCTTCATCCTGCTCTCCCACACTGACCCTGCAACCACACTCCCTCTAACCCCAACTCTTCTCCTACTAACATCCATCTCAAAAACTCCACTTTATCTTCTTTTTCCTATCTCTCTCTCTCTCTCTCTCCCCCTTTTTCCCCAGTAATCAGTACTGTACTGGGACATAGGTGGTTGATGCATAAGAGGCTTTCAGCTGAAGAAATGGAAGTTTGGTGGGGTGCAACATTGGGATCCCTTTGTAAAGTTAACTGATAGTAGATAGAGATATAGAAAAAAAGAGAGAGAAAAATCAGGGTATTATGTCCATGTATGGAGTAACCTACACTAGTTATTGGAATGGTATGGTCGCTTTTCCTTTTCTTTTTTTTTTTACTTTTCTCTCTCTCTCTCTTTCTCTTTGTCGATGTTATCTGGTAGAGAAAGGGAAAAGTGAGGGTAAATATGGTGGGGTTGAATGATTAGAGTGTTAAGGAGGAGGAGTCCTTTTGTCTATGCATAGATTCCCTAGCTCAGCAGCTCTTGGCATCACTCTAATCTATGCAGCCAAAATTAATTCTTCTAACTCTCACGTGCAAGAGAAGTAGCTAACTTGCTACATGGTCCTAGATAGATACCATGATGTCCTTTCTTCAGAGTGAGTGAGGGAGTGAGAGAGAGGGTGTTGTGTTGCTCAGTTTACCAGTGTACTTCTTGGATCGGATGTTAGCTCCTTCAGTGAGCTCTAATTTAAGAAACTGCAATTTGTCGTGGTACCCAAGCACAAGCAGCTGTGTAACAGAATGGAAAACCCAAGGGACCCTCTGGTTTTGGGCCAAATTTACTTTGTTTCAAGGATGAGAATGGTAATGTATACATAGATTGTATTGGAGGTGGGTTTGATTAATGACTAATGTTGCTCGGTTATGTGTGGTAAATAAATGCAGTGCTTTACAAACTTCTTTTGCACCTTTTCTTCTTTGTTTGATGAACTGCCATCTTTTAATTCCTTTAACTAAACCTTGAACGTGATTCACATAAATTGGTTTCATGAACTTCTGTCATCTTGTTTTTCAATTTCTTTTGGTTAGCCCACAACCTTTTGTGATGATTAGGAACCCACAAGGTCTTCAATTCATTTAATGCTAATATTTTGTTGGTAACGACCATATATTCTTCTTAAGTAAATCTTGATCTAATTATAACAGCTAATCGAAGAAATTCTCCCTACATAAGTCATAGCATATCGAGACTTTTGGAAAAATGCGGTCACGTCACTACTTTCCACATACAAATTAAAGAAGTGAAGGCTACACTTGATCCCCAATATTAATTTCGTGTTCAAATGCTCAAATAATATTTGCATGTGCCCAAAAGTAGTTCTAAACTACACCCCCACACTCGTGAGTAGTGATATGCCAAACCTAGATATGAAGTGTTTTAATAACCTCGATTTACGTCAGCTAAAGTGTTTTTACTAGGTTTCCCGCAGTGTCAATTACTAATTTTAACAGTTTCTCTTTTGCAATGCCATTAAATTTCATCTTAGTGGGGACAAATTAGTTGTACATGGTTATCAATTACTATTAATAAGAACATCTATCAATTTTGAAGTTCTATTGATCCATTCCATCACAAATTTACTCCAAAGGCATTTCGTTTTTCGATTATTATCATGTCATGTTAAAGGATGCTACCGAAAGTAACCATATAAGAGAAAATCTCGTGGATGAAAAAAGTTACTGCATGTGGGAATGTTTGGCGTGAGGTTAATTATAGAATCTCACAAGCACTAACAAAACTTTTGGAGAAACCCCACATGACCCACGCATAGCGTTTTCTTTTCTTTTCTATACTTTTGTGTTGGGTTTAGGGGTCTTGGCATGTGAGGTCTGGCCAAATCATATAGTATATCATAATAATGTATATAGAAGTCCATTTTACGTCAACGCGACGACATTAATTAATTTGTTGCATACATACGCCCATCAATACTCACCGACAGGATAGGGTAACGTATTGTGTTTCTTCTTTGCTTTCTTTCTATACTCTTTTAATGTGGATGCATGATTCCCACAACATATAGTAATTGATTACTTGGAGCTATCCGAGCAAGAACTGCGATGATTCTGCCTGCTTAGTGTTTACTATTAGGTGATTTCCATGCTAACCACCCAAAATAAAAGGGTTTGAACCCCTTTCTTCTTAGTCCAATAAAAATTAACCATGTGTTCATAATTTGCCTACATAAATAATGACTTGTCATTGCTCTGAAATTTACTTTAAACTCATTTATTTACATTTTTTACAATTTTAGTCCCAAAGGTTAATCCAAAAATTAAAATAAAAAAAAAATTGAATCATTATCTGTCCACACCTACACATCAAATCAAATACCCAATGTAATTTTCAATCACCTAAATAATTTTTTTTAAAATAAAGGATATGAAGAACCCTAATCCAAAACATTCCCAAGAATCATAACCATTTCTTCCTAAATTTATAAGAGTTGTGTTATTTGTATTGATGAAATGTAGAATATCCTATCAACTCACATCTCCTTCAACATCTCTATAATTACAATTAACATTTTTCAATTCATAAACTTTATCATCACTCCAATCTGGTTCACTATCAGGCCAAAATATAGCACTAGAATCGGCTGCAATTGACTATTACATTTTACAAGTGGTTTTCAGTTCATTAGGATTGAATTATAAAGGAAAGTGAGATATATAATTTGTCTTATTGCCTTCAACTTTTTATCCCCATTACCTATTGCTATATGATTTTTCAAAATCAAAAATTATTTTGCAAGTGGTGTGTGTGCCTTGAAAATTTCTCAGCAGGACTAGGATGGCTATACAGGCATGGCACAAATGGTTATAGTGCTCTGCTTTAGTTATGAATGTTAAGAATGTTTTTTTATTAGGGTTCTTTTGATTTGGGGGTTTAGGGTTCTTAAGATTTGCTAAAAAAAATTTTGTTTAGATTATGAAAATTAAGAAAAGATACTTAGTTTGATGTTTAAGTGTTTGAAAATAAGAATAAACGGCTTGATTTGATGTTTGAGAATAAATTTTTTTAAAATATTCTGAAGCCCCAAGTTAAAATTGTAATAAAAAAGTCAAGTGGATTTAAATATAATTTTTGAGATAATGAGAAGTTATCATTTACATAAACTAATATTTAACACATGGACAGTTTGTTTTGGATCAACTAGAGAGGATTTTAAACCCTTCTATTTTGAAAGTGTACCATAGAAATCACTTTACTATTAACCTTTTTTTTTTTTTTTTTTTTCTAATGCTCTTGTTTCAAGGAGTTGAGAGTTGTTGAAAGAGGCGATGAACCTCCAATTAGTCAAATAAAACCGATAACTATTGTGGAGTTGTTATGATACCTCTAGTGAATCATGACGTATAATGCCACCGGCACATTCCTTACTCTTGAGCACTAAAATTAAGGAGCTCAACTATAAGTGTCATTGTTTACTACTTTCATTCTTAAATAAGCATTTATTTTAAAACTTTTACCTTTTCATGAATAATTATTAATTTTAAAATTTTAGATAATACTAATTACTTTCTAATTATATCCCTATTAAATGATAAGTAGAGGAGATAGAATAATTAAGAATGAGAGAGGAAATTAAAATAACAAGGATAATTTAATAAAAATACCTAAATTATCCTAACTTCAATATTTTATCAATTATTTTTTTAATTTATGTGTGCATTTAAAATTATCCTAACTTCTCACTTTATTTTCTAAACTAAAATATTCATTTTAAAGTATTCTTATCTACTACTAAATGCAGTAATATATACATAAAATCTAATAATACCTCTACATTATATTCAAATTTTTCTATAAATCATTTTAATGAAAGATGGAGCATTTTATGGTTATGATTAGGGGAGGCTGAAGTCAACTTTGTTGGGATAAGCATGATTGGCACTTTGGGGAGCTGAAAAAGTGAAAAGAATAGTAGTACCTTGAAGCATGGCTTTTAATTAAGATAGACAAATAACCATTTGTTTTTAATCATTCTGTTTTGGTTTTTGTTTGGGAGAGGGGACCCCACGCCAACAATACCAATCCCACAAAATGGTACCGTTGAAGGCACGTGACCTAAGCGGCACACACGACGTGACATTTGTTGGCTTTATGTTTCCATGTAAAAGTTATGTTATTTATATTCATTATATATAGAATATCATGTTAATTTATATTATATTTATTATTAAATGAGGTGTGAATCTCATTTAAATAGAATTTATATTCAATCTAATGATAAATAAGATATAAATTGGTACGATGTCTTATATATGATGAGTAGAAATAATATTTTTCTATAAGAAAAAAAATGCTATGACATCACCCTGAACGTTGTCACGATTCACACGTGCCAACTTAACCATCGCACTAACCCAACTTTACTAATTATTCCCCCATTTGTTGATAGTCATCTTTGAAAAGATATATATTAATTTTCTAATATATTAAATTGAGTCAGCTTCTCAAAATCATTATTAATAAGAAATATAGAAATTAGATTAGTAAAATTAGTACCAATACTGACACTAATCTGTGCTTTCCATCAGTTTATCTGCTGTCTCAATAAAAGCCAGATCTATACAAGTACCGAAATCACCATGAAATGGTTTCTTTTCTTAAAATATTGGCTCCGTAAAACACTGTCAACAGTCGAGTCTGAAAATTGTGTCTCCCTTCCAGCCCGGCAAGGACGGGTTTTTCTGCGTCTTTCTATCTTATTTTCATTTCCTGCATAATACATTAGTACCATATTGCAATATAGTAATGGATTATTCTTTGGCTAACACTAACTCTTCATTAATTAATATTATAAATTTCTTTTTTTTTTTCCTGAATTCTATATTGTAATATATAGTTACATTTAGCAAGTGAGGCTGCAATTTAACAATAAACTCTTGTATATCTCAATGAATCATAAGAAATCATGAGTTCAACTCTCATCTCCACCCTCTATCCCATGCATGTCTCAATGAGTTACGGAAAGTTATAATCTCAACTCTGATCCTCATCCCTATCCACTAAAATGTTAGTTAAGTCAAAAAGTCAAGTCTTCCGCGTGGGTGCACAAAGTGCGTATTAGTAAAAGGTCCTTACTTGCCCACTTCTAAACAAAACTAACTGAAATATGTTATCTACTACTACAATTTATAAATTTGGTGGTGCTTCATCCAATCAACAATGGCCTATGTGAAACCCGCAACAACCTACCATGTGACCCTGAAATATATGTTCAAAATGTTGGTTTCAGCGGTGATAACATACAAGCATATCCTGCTCGAGAGCCGAGCATTGACTATGCCACCACAATACTTCTCTAATTATTTGTCCGCGCATAATTTAATCAAGAGGAAGCAGTATATTATTTATCCATCACATTATTTTAGGCCCTTCACATATTTTATCATCACTGAATTCTAGAGAAAGTTGCAAGCTTTCCCACCTAACCCATTAGAGACTCCTTTGAGCATTGGACACATATTATCGAGGCGTTTATCCAATAATGTCTCGTTAATACCTATGGATGAATATAAAGAAGGGGTATGATTCAGCAAACACAGTTCAAGGTCCTCAAGCGAATTGACATCTATATTTATTTTGTTTTGGTCGCTTTCTTTCTAGTACTAATCCTTTACCTAATTAGATGCAATATTTACGTGGTCGTTCTCCCTCTTAATTAGATACCACTTTTAATCTCTAGCAGGCAACAATTTTTCTTAGGTGCTTCAGTCTCTTGCTTCGGTCGATTGAATGTGATCCTACATATTTATGTGGTTATCATTAACATCTCTTACTTTCTAATGCTAAAACAGAGACAATCAACATTCACTGTTTTACAATTAAAGTTTTATCTTTCTTCCGGTACACCTAAGAAGATAGTATATGGTTGAAATTGCTTTCAACAAAAGATATTTATTTGAAATGTATGACAGATAGCTGAATCAAAGTGAAAAGTCATCACATATGCTATACAAGAAGATATTTCAAGCTTTGCATTACACTTGCGAAATCAGTGTTGCTAGTGGTGAGAACAAATCCAAGGGAAGAGATAAGGGGAAAAAAAAGGATTTTACCCTTGCTTTCTTGGAAATACTTACAATCATATAGTCTCAGCGGAGAGGAAAGATATATACAAGTTGGCTGGCAAATAACAAACTCATGAAAAATCTGCCATCTCTGCTGTAAGGTCAACGTCTATCAAATAAAACTACTGGTCCAAGGACTAAGGAGGGTGAGAATTAGAATAAGGATGTACAACCAAAATGAGCTGGCCATGGGTTTATAGAGCTACCTTACCTTTGCAGTGCATTGCAGTTCTATGTATTGGTTCTCAATTTCAGCTACTACTACTACCTGTGCTTGTGCCACTATACATGCTCCATTTTTCTCTAGTTAACTTGCTAGTCATGCTAGTGTGTGCAAACTGATTCTTTAACCTAGTATCTCATCTATTTACCACTCATTTGACATTGCCGGTCCGCATTGCCGTAGGTAATATCTTTTCTGATTCACATTTCTTTTTCTCACTTTCTGCTGTCTTCTTCATTTCAAGCTCTATCTGCTTGCAGTTTTCTTCATGTGCTTTGCTGAACATTCTAGTGAAGTTGAGCAAGGTCGTGACAACTGCAGAAAGTTTAAAATAAAACACAAGACTTAGCAGGAAACCACTATCCAATCATAGTATAGTAGTGCAAGAAGAGAAAGCATTCATGGTTTGTTCCTTGACTGTACGGCATAATAGGCTTTCCAATTCCATATTGGCACGTCTCACACAAATATCAGCATAAAGTCTATTTCAAATGTAAGAGGGAGAAAGTGCTAAAAGGAATCACAGCATAGCAAACAGTAAATTTCCTGCTTCAAATTTGAAATGTAAACCATTAGATTTATTAAAAATAAAATAAAATAAAAAGCAATATCCAATTGATGGTTGGGAGTTGCAGCTCGAGGTAGTTCATAAAAAAATACCCAAATTGAAATTGGGAGTAATAGAATCAAACCATGAGAAATCATATATGTCTTGAGCCAAGTATAAGTGAATCATAACTTGCTCTTAGGAAAGGATAATGTACAAATCTTAAATATCATTACCAAAGACCAAACAAAGGGTGTTCAGTGAATTAGCTTCCAGAAAAGAATATTATATTTAAACAATCGCATACCTTGCTCAAATGGGCACCGAGATGGATCTTCACCAAAATAAAGAATCAACGCATCCACATTCCTGCCCTGTCAAAAACATAGACAATCCAAGTAAAGCATTGCCTTCATATGGTTTTGAAGAACTAAACATAAATCCTCAAAATCCTACCACACTAGAATATAGTGAAGCCAATGAACGGACTTCAGCTTCAGCAGAAGAGAGGAACCCTATCAAATTCTGAAAAGACAATATATATATATATATATAGAGAGAGAGAGAGAGAGAGAGTGTCAGCATTTTCTTATATCAAAATCAGGAACATAATTGGGTTCTTAACATCATATATAGGCATATGCTAACAGTTATGTGAATTTTAGCCAACAGAAAAGATATGCACTTTATCAATATTTTTCAGTTTCCAGATTCTCCTAAAGTTTGAACAGACAAACTCTCACATTAGACCAATCACATACAAGCCACAATATCTGCCTCCACAAAATAGCAACCAAAAAGAGAACACCATTTTCTTTCCCAGCACATGATTGCAAACTCAAATGGATCCAATTAAGATATATGTATAGTTAGTTCACATATAATTGTAGGATTTTTTGCAGAAATCTAAAGCTTAAATATGTGAAAATGATTAAGGGAAACTTTTTTTCTTTTCCTTCTTCAAGACCAACAAAAAGAAAAGATTAGAGTTGGTGAATGAAGTATAAACTATTTCGAGCTTATGAAAGACATACAAAAGGAGTAAAGGGGTGATGCCTATACCTTGCGGAAAGTTTCTGATATAGGACCATCATTTTCAGAGATTGATAATTCCTGTACAACTTTCTCCAAGCCTTTGCTTAAAGCTTGCATCTCCTCAGCCAGAACCTTCAATTGGATCTGGATCATAATTATACAAGTAAGTGCTAGTAAATATTAAATGCCCATCAACATACTGAACTGAATAGCCTGGGAGAGGTTCAGAACCTTTGCTGCTGGCTCAAGGTTAGCAAGATCCTTGGAGAAGTCCAAAACTTCTGGTAGTTTGTCATCCAGCACCTATGGAAAAGGATCGTTTCAAAGAATACCTCATCAAAGATGCAAAAGTCTCCAAACAGAATTATAAGAAAAGCTATCTATTACCCTGACTTAACACTAGAAATTCAGAACCAACTCCATGACACAGAAGAAACCTTAATAATTGAAAAATAGGAAAGAAAAAAGGTGGCAACTAGCAACATGTACCTTACAAAGATAATGCATGAGAGTCATCTTGTTGTTCCGTGCCCTTGTCTCCGTGAGCTTCAGAAGACTATCCAATCTGAATCCAATGGCCGAACCTAAAAGAAGATCGGAAAGCACAAACATAACTACCAGACTAGACTATAAATATCAATGGTGTCAATGTATTATGCTACAATATGAAGTCAAAAAATCACAGGAAGTACATGAAATTGATAAAAGGAAATGAACAATGAATAAGTTGTTCTCAAAATTGAAATAACTGAAATTACTTGAAAAATAATATTTCCCAAGGAATGGTGAGAGCCTACAGATCACTAATGGAACTTCCTGGAAATTGACCAGTAAACAAAAGGGCCATTAACCTTACTCTTCAAGAGAGAGATCCAAGTGCACAATAGTTCACTACCACAACTCTCGGGAGAAAATATGTGATAGGAGAAAGCAAAAGAGAATAGAATTAAGGTGTACAGTACTTCTCTTTGCTATCCAAACTTGCATGTTTCAGGTTGCACCTATTAATCTTTATATGCTTCATTTTTACTTTTTAACTTACCTCTGGCAGTTCCTTGGTTCAAAGCATTTCCCAAAGAAAGTATCGTTTGCATAATTCTCTTCAATTTGACAGAATTCCTGATCTGAGAAAGAAAATGAAGAACAAAATTACCCCAACATCCGAAATGTTATTTCTCAATACAAAAAAAATGAGAGCGAACTAAATCAAAAGTAAGGAAGATATTTGAGTATAAAATAATATATCATGCCTCTTCTGCTGCAGCATTCACAACATTCAAGCTATTTCTAAGTTCAGAAACCTGCATTAAAATATTAACAAGGTCAAACTGGAAATTAATTTAAAAATGAATTTTTAAATTAAGGATGCAGCTAAATGGAATTTTTCTACCTGAGTGTGGAACTGAATCTTGAATGAAAAAACTCTAAGCTTGGATTCTACCCGTGGTACTTTCATCAACTCCAGGAAGAACTGTAATGAGAAATTTTTGAAGATATAATCCACATACATACCAAGATAAGGTAGAAATGCAGTCTCCAACATTGACAATAAGCAACTACACACTCGCACTTACAACTCTGTAAGCAATGCTAAAATTCAAATATTCACATATCTTTTGTCTAACAGAAGAGATCCAAAAGTTTAGCCATGAGAAAAAAAATCATAAAACCTTGTATACCTGTTCACATCTCCCTAACTTTTCCTTTTCTCCAGTATAACCCTGTGCAATTAATAGAAGTTATGAAATTTAGAAAGACACAGGAGATTCATCATTTCAAGGTACTTGAACAAGGCATAGTAATTTAATCTCCTAACCTTGAGTACTTCCATCTCCTCTTTTGTAGGACAAAACTTTATGAGGTTCTCAACCTGATCAATGTCAAGTGCTGACTCTTCCAGTGCTAGCACTGAGCTCTGTGAACACCGAAATAATCAATGATTGATGTATAATAACTCCAATCAGACTAATCAACTAGATTATTCCATATCATGAACAAAACAAGAAAAAGAATAAAACCAAAATGAACTAGTGCAAGTCTCGACCATTATTGTGATGAAACACCAAAAACAGTATTAATGTATTGCACAACTGCAACTGTGTGCTATATTATTTTGTCTAGAAGCATTAACTACGGGACCATTAAAGGGTGACATCTATCTTACCATTAAATCATGCAATGGCACCTTCACTTTTGAAAGCATGATTTCACAGTTGTATGCTCTCCTATGCTCAATCTGCAAGGAGTGATAATATTAATATAAATCAAGATAAAATAGGAAAATAATACCAACTTTATGTCATGGTCAAACAGAGAGTGTATCAGTCACAAAATGACAAATAGTCTATTTCACACACTACAAGAGACCTATCATAAGTCATAATTCCATACCAAGAATAAGTGAAGAAAATACTAAAGATACACATTTCAAGATGGGTTGGTTATATGCCAAAATTATCCCTAGATTTTCAAATAAATTATGTCCACGTCAATTTTGATACTTCACCCTGTCATCTTTAAAATGTTGCATGAATGACAAGCTGACAGATGACAATTTGCAAATCATGGTAATATGGTGGTGGCATAAATTGATAACCAGTTAATAGATATAGTTCCTAGTAATTATTTTTCTTGTATTTTCCCATCAAAGTCATACACAAACAACTAGATTATATAAATAAAGATAACCACTCTCTGTGGTACTTGAAAGTGGAGCTAAATTACCAGCTGCACTTTATCAGATTTAGGTCCAACTGAGCCTTGGGCATTTGACTTCTTGGCAGGGCCTGAACTTGGGACTGCTGCTGAAAAGAGACTCTCAAGCTCTGATATATCAATCTCTGGGGCTCTACATTAAGATAACAGAAGTAGAGGCTTGTGAGACACTAGAATAATAGAAGAACCATCAATCATTGAAAATGGAACACCATTGCCAAGTCAACATTACTTGGAAGCTTCACCCGATTTTTGTGTCTCAGCCCACAAACTTCCTTGCACTGCTCTAGATAGTTTCAACCAATGCAATGGCTTCAACTTTTTAGTGTTGTTCTTTGAACTGATGGTACGTGATAGAATTCGTCCCTTTGAGCTGCTGGGTGTCGCACCTAACATACTATTTCCATCACCAACCCCAGAAAGAGACCCTGGAGAAGCATCACCTAGTTTTAGACCTCCTTTACCAAAGGGAATTGGAGGTGGTGGAGCAGCTGGTGCTGCAGGAGGAGGTGAAGATTTATGCAATGAAGGATTAGGTTGATTGGAGGAAAGTGTTGCAGATGGAAGTGGCGGCGGTGGCGGCGGTGGTGCTATACTAGAACCTTCAACTTTACCAGATGGATGAGGAGGTGGCGGCGGTGGAGGAGGCTTAATTCTAATGGGTTGCTCTTTTTTCAAAGGAGGAGGAGGTGGAGGAGGGGCTCCAGCTCTAACATGTGGCCCCTCCATAGTAGGTGGTGGAGGAGATGGAGGTCCAATTCTAACATACAGTTCATTCTTTGGAGGAGGTGGCCGAGGCGAAGGAGGATCGGTTCTAACATGTAGTTCGTTCTTTGGAGGAGGTGGTGGTGGAGGTGGAGGAGGTCCAGCTCTAACTGGTTTACGATCCCTTAGCGGAGGAGTAGGAGGAGGAGGTGGAGTTGGAGGTTTTGAAGGAGATGACTCAGGTCTTGTTCTAAGAGGGGGAATCTCCTTCACAGGTGTTATGGAAGAAAGTGAAGGGGGTGGCTGAATTGAAGTAACTGCTGAAGCTGAAGGATGGGAAATAGCATCATTTGGTGATGTACTGTAAAAAGTAGATGTGGATTGACTCTCAGGTGCAGAGCTAGAAATAGATGACTGCCTTCTGTCTTGCAATTGAGCTTCGGTTTCATCAGTAACAGGTTGTCTTGATTTTAAAGGCAAAAGATGATGATCAGGTGATTCCATGTCAAGAGGAGAATCACGAACTCCTTTAGCACTAGTTGACGAAGGCTGTAGAGGCGTATGTGGGGAAAGAGAAGTATCCTGAGAAGCAGGTAAAGCAACATCAGATGCCTGTGGTTTTCTGTCAAGATTTGCTGAACTTGTAAGACATTTACTGGACTCCAAGGTTTTTTCAGAAGTGCTAGGTGTCTCTTGGCAGACTATGTCAGAAGTACTACACTGCTGTGGAGTAGCATCAACTTTGTTGCTCATATCATCTTTTCTACTCACATCATTTTCTGTAGATTGCTTGATTGAGGACAAAGATTCCATCTCTCCATTCATTTTCGCCTGAGGCATTGTAGGGCCCATATCATGCAATGAAGCGCCAGATTCCTGATACTTATCAGAAACTGTATCCAATCTGTCGTTCATGATAGCTGTAGCAGTCATCCGTTGAAGTACATTTAGTGCAGCATCTGCCTTGGGGTTTATCCAATCCACGTGGCTAAAGAAATCCTGAACCTTTGCAAATGCTTCCACTGGCAGTCCCTCCTTCTCCTCAAAGCAGGAGACACCATCTGCAATAACTACTGCAGCAGCATCCATCTCTGAGAACAGGATCTAAATCCAAACATAAACCAAAGAATAAATTCAATGTTAGGAATATGTAACCTACAAGGCTATAACATGAGTATAGGTGAAAACAAGATATACCTCTGCTCTGAAATCCTTTGGAAAGTGATCTTTAGCGTCCCATAAAATGTCAATTTCATCCCGATTCAGCATCAGAATATTAGATCTAACAAAAGCCGTGTTGAACATTACTCGGAACATCATCATTTCACTCTCCATATCACCATTCAAGTCAATGCTCTCAATCACAACATCACCTTGAATATGGCAATTGATATCAATTTTGATTAGTTCAGTCTCTCCCTGCAACACAGTAGCAAGGAGATCCAAATTAATCACACGTCTTATAGATCTATTCCAGATGCATCTAGCTCACAGGAATAAATAAGTTGACACACAATTTCAATAGAACAACAAACATTTCATCATATTATTCAAATTTTAGATAATTGGCCCCTCCTGGACTCTTCTGGTTCCTTGTAAGGCCTGAAAGCAAAAGCTATGTTGAAAGAGCCTTTTTTTTTTTTCCTTTTTTTCAATTTTACTTCAGAGACTATTTGTCACAATTTATGTGGTTGCAACTAATCTGAAGGGTATAAGCATAACAACTCTCAAATTTCAACTAACTTTTTGCATTAATATTGATTGCTAGCCTTTAGTAATAATTATCTGCCAAAATGTCAGGACAATAGTTGTCTTTAACTCTCTATATATATGTAATTAGTACATGCCTCCTAAGAAGCACAACACAGGCTCTGATAACACCAGCAACAAACTTAAAGAAACCTAGCGAAATGTAAAGAGATGCTTGAAGGAATATGCCACTTGCATCCACAAAAGATAGAGCATTCACTTTACATTTTAAAAAGTGGAGACAGGAGTACCACCAAGAGCACTGAATCCAGATGAAAGAATGAGGTTAGTTAATTTCACCTGCTTGTAAGACCGGACACTCTTGCTTCTCTTCGGCGTTGAGTACAACATCTTCGGATTCTTGTCTGCACTGAAAGGATCCTGTCCATAAATCCTAAACAAGGGATGACAACCACCTTCACCATCAAAGTTTGGTATAAATCTAAGAATGATGCAGTCCAACATGAGTGCCCTGTCCAACGGAGGCCAATCTATGGCCACATTCCTCCTGGAAACATACTGCAGATACCTCAGCTGCGAAGGCATCGGATTCAACGGCGTCAACAACTGCAAAAGCTCGCGGGGTGCCTGCCTATAAACCATATCCAAAGTCCTCTGCTCCCCAGTATAAAGCTTCCTATAAATCAACAATGCTGCCAGCATGAAAGCCAAAACAGGCCAACCGCCACGTTCACAATGCATCAGCAGCACATTGTGCTGCCCAAGAGAAAGCCAACTCTCCCCAGACCTTAGAAAGTGGTGAATGAGCTCCATCTTGAGCACAGGGCAACCCTCATAGTGCCTTGGATAGTCCATTATAGTAATATCATACTCAGACAAGATGTTAGCCATAAGACTCTTGGTCTCATCCTCACGGAAATTGAAGACCAAAATTGAAGCATCAGGCAAATTCTCACGAAGCTGACCAACTATACCATCAATATACACTTTGTAATTCTCTTCATTCCAAGCATCCGTGGTGAAGCAACAATCAAATACTACATTCAACACATACACAGATATTGTTAAATGTTAATCAATTAACAATCCCATCAACAATGCTGACCCATGAATTAGTAAGCTAAATAAAACTCAAAAATTCTAATTACATTAAGCCTAATGTTGCTTAAATTAATCCTTCTTATTTCCGCACCACGCAAATTAGGAAAAATAAAATAAAATTATACCAAGAAATGAGAACGAGGAAATGGAAATAAAGAGAGAGAAGGTACCATAAACTCTCTCACAGATCTCGAGAAGGCCATCAGGGGGTTTTCGGAAGAACAATTTGCGGAGCATAGCCATGTCGGAGAACAAGCTTCTTCAGAATCGAAAAATAAACGCCCGTGTGGCACGCGAGGGGATTTTTGCGAACCGACACAGCAGAAGCAGAAATTCTCATTAAACGGTTTTTTTTTAAAATTATTTTCTTACGCTTTAAGGCACAGACAGAATCGACGACGAGGAGAGGTTTAATGAAAAGTGAGTCCGTGATTTCCTTTGGTTTCTCTCTCTCTCTCTCTCTCTCTATGATTTTCGTTGTTGTGTTTGTTTTTCTGAGTGACAAAGCGATGAGGACAGAGGAGGAGGGTAATGAGTCCGTTGTCTTTTTTGTTTTGTATTTGTTTCGCAGCTGAATTGTGTGACTACAGCTGAGGTTACTAACCGACTCACAGTGACAGGGTCGGTGACGTGGAAACCGTTGAGATGTGACACGTGTGTCGTGCGCCTACCCCGTGACGGGTAATTTCGGTGCCAGGGAAGGAAATTACTGTGTTCTGCCCTTTTCGGGAGTTTTAACGTGATGTACTAATAGTCATGAGTTGCCGGAGAAAGACACGTGTGTCCATTTTCTGCATGATTGGATTACTTTGTGTAATGTTGGCACTGGGATTTCCTTGTTCCTCAAACAGGGGGAAAGATCTCACTAATACAACCACATAAAATGACAAATTTTGAATTAACATTAGCACCTTTTTCACTTTTTTATTTTTATTTTAGTGTAACCTTTAAATTTCGATGTATCTGTATGAATTGAATGGGAGTGAAGAGTAATAATGGTGGAGAACAAATTCTTCAACCAATACAAGTAACTGATCAACTAATTTCCCTCGCTTAGTTACTATTTATGCATTTATTAGTTCTAACTTCTTAACTAATGCGCTTATCTAACCATAACTAATCTAATTCCTGTCAGAAAGCCTAGAAGGGACAAAAACGATAATTGACCGCTTGAGATACAATTTGATATGAATAAAAGATTAAAATTGTTTTTTTTTTATGCAAGCATATAACAATGTCAAGTGTTTCCAAATTGAAAAAAAATGACATAGCACTCGATTAAACAAAAAAAGTGCGAGAACTTGCGTTTAAAAAATGGAAATATTACAAATATTGCTATAGTGCTATTTAACATAATTTTGTCAGAGAAAATGGGTACAGAAGTTTCAATTGACACTCATTAGAGCTATTTCTTCTCATTGAAGTTTTATCAATGGTCAAAGTTTTTTTTTCCCAAAAAGAAAAAGATAAATTGAAAACAGATTTGAGAATCTGCGGAGAAAAATGAAAGTGACTTAACAAATAAAGGGGTTTGGATAACGCACAAATTATAGTGCCTTGTAAGACACAGACTTCCACCACCAAACAACTCAGGTAACGAGTACTAGAACTTTAGAACGTAGAAATCTGAATTTGATTTGTGATTGAGCCTTGATGATTCTTAGAATAATAAACAACCAAACGCCGCACCTACCTGTGATTAAAAAAGCCAATGGCCAACCACACCACCGACAATTTTAGATCCTATCAAAATTATTTGTGTTAGCCACTAATTTTGGGTTTGCCATTGTTCCATCATCTATTTGTATCTGAACTGGTTTTCAACAAAGTTATGCCAGTAGGCGGTCTTTACTCATACCAATTATCAAATAATGAAAACAGGGATTTTTCCTCTTCCTCTCTTATTGTCATGAACACTCACAGAGCTTCGGTACAAGACGATTTATTTGAATTGTTAGTAATGTAACTTCAAATTATTTAATCTTTCAACATTGGTTTGCTAGGTTGGGTTTCATTATTAGTAATAGGAATTTTAAAGCAAATGTGCAACGCATCTTTATTGGCAGTGTGGATTATCCCATAAAGTACCTATGTAAATTATCAACTGGAAAAAAATCGTCATATATTTCAATTGATAATGTTATTGTTAATTTAAATTATTATAATTGTTGAGAGTAAGAGGGAGGAAAAAAAGATATGTGAAAATCCATGTGTCTCAAGCACATAGCATAGCATGATATATATAGACATTGAGTAATGGATACAAGAATATTTATAGCTATTACACTACCCTAAATACATTATTTGATGTCCTAACTATTTATTTATAGAGTCCAACACTCCCTTCAAGCAAGGAAATGTAGATCATATACACCAAACTTGTTACAACGATAACTTATTCTAGGACCTCTTAATAAAGATTTGGTAAAGACATTTGTTAGTTGATCATTTGAGTTCACAAAACTTGTGATGATATCACCAGCTATAATCTTTTCTCTGATAAAATGACAATTAATCTCAATATGTTTGGTTTTTTCATGGAAAACTTGTTAAAGGCAATGTGCAATGTATTATGCTTGTAATAGACAAGTGTCATTTGCTTGTTCTTGAAGTTGCTTAGGAAGTTTCTTTGGCCAGATATGTTCACATGTGGTGGATGTCATGGCACAATAATTCACTTCAATATTGAACTTTGCTACCATATTTTGTTTCTAACTTTTCCAGGAAATAAAATTGCCTCCAATAATTATACAATATAGGATAACTTGCCTATTAGCATTTGATGAACACCCAAAAAATCTCAATATGACCTTTATCCTTGTATATAAGGCCATTTGCAGGAGCTTCTTCGATGTACTTTAAAATACAAATCACAGCATCCAATGGCCTTCACATGGTGAGTTAAGTAACTAGCTCACTACAATTAGTATCTAGATGGGTGATAATAAGGTAATTTAATTTCTCGATCTATCTTATGCATCTCCTTGGATCAGATAATGGCTGCCACTGATTTGGTAGGAGTTTAACATTAGGACCCATAGGAGTGTCAGTAAACTTTGCACCAAGTAAGCCTGTTTCTACTAGAATGTCCATAATGTACTTTCTTTGTGACAGAATTATATCGTCTTTAGATTGTGCCACTTTAATTCCATTGAAATAACAGAGCTTGTTAAGGTCTTTGGTCTAAAAATGATGATATAGATTATGATGCCTCAGGCCTACTTGTCTTTAGATAAGTCTATTACGATCTTAGGGTAAATCTGAGGGACTGAATTAGATATTTAGTTTATGTATTTTTTTTATGCTTTCCAATTTATCATGAAAACGTGTTATAAAACTCATGGGACCATGTTTGTTACACTACTTATTTATGAATAGATTTTCACTATAAGTATGAATATTTAGAGATGACATGTATATCCTAATGTTTTCAAGAATTGTAGGGCCTGTTTGAAACAATTTTTTTGTTTTTGTTTTTTAAAACTATTTTTAAAATCAGGTTTAGAAACAATTTTTTTATAGTAAAACATAAAAAACCATCTGTTTGGATACTCATTTTTAAAAACAAAAACTCACCTTCCCAAAACAATTGAACACACCAAGGAAAAGGAACAGAAGGTGAAGGCTGTGGAAGGGGCTGCTCACGGTAGTAGAGGGCGATGCGAAGCTTGCACGAATAGAGGCGGTGACACAAAGCCGCAACTGCGCTTGAGGAAGCAGATCGAAGCTGGAGGAAGCGTATTAATCCTGTTCAAAGCTGCACCAGTACCGAAGGAAGCAGATCAACTCATGGTCATGTGCGAGGTGGGGTCGGTGATGTGTGAAGATTCTTAGTCCTGTACAAGGTGGCGTCGGTGCTGTCCAAAGGTTCTGGATGGATCACGGCTAATCCTCGGGGTGGCACCGGTGATGGGTGGATAAAGGCGCCGATGCAGGGTGGATGGCGACGCCGGTGCTAGGTGGTTCGCCTGTGTTGTGTGGATCGCCGATAAGGAAGAAGATATAGAGGAGTTAATTTACAAAGTTGCCACTGCTTGTTTTGTAAAACATCTTTGAGTTGTTTTCCTGTTACTGTTTTTAAAACTTGAAATCATTTTTTTGGTTTTTAAAATCAAGAGGAAAAAAAAAGCATGTCAAACAAGATTTTCTAGTTTCTTGTTTTTAAAAATAGAAAACTGTTTTGAAAAACAACTTCCAAATAGGCCCATATATTTATGAAATAATGTTTTCTAATAGTTAGAGCTCAGATACAGAATTTAGCTAGAGAAATTATTTAGCTTTCATGATTTTAAGTATACACGGTAGCTATAGAGAAATAGACAGTGAGTTAACAGCTGCAGGATCCTTAACCTTGGTGTCAATACGGGACCTTGTTAGAGTATTCAAATAATGGAACAATCCTGCCCCTATCAGAGTATTCAAATAATGGAATCTAGTTATGTGTCCAATACAGGACCTTGTCAGATGCCCTTCAGAGATCAGAGTTACAGTGTTTCAATTTGGTGAGCTTCACTTTGTAGTGAAGTATTATGAGTTTTGTCATAGAGTGCTTCGGTGATCTTGTGGGCAAGGTTCCAGACCATGTATGATATTGTATTTTCTTACGATGGTTCAGATTTGATATGTATTTAAGATTATATTGTTTCTCATGATTTTGTGCAAAACAACTTGGTTTACCTTTTATTTGATGATTAAGGAATTACACTTGATTTATGAAACGGATTTATTCATGCTATATATGTTTCAAAAATATGAGTTGTTTATATTTAAATTAGAGTAGTCATGAGGTTTATATGGGATGAGATTTCCCATGTGCCGATCACGTTTCTAAATCGAGTCGTGACATAAATGCTATTTGATTTGCATTATGTCATGATTATCGCTACCAATAAGGACAATGTCATCTACATACACGATCAATTAGATGCAGCCTTGTGGTGTATAACAGTAAAACACATAATGGTCAGCTCCATTTTAACTCATGCTAGCCTACTGAATCACAACGAAAAATCTACCAAACTTAGCTCCAGGAAACTAGTTAAGACCATACAAAGATTTATGAAGATGGCAAACAAGGTCAGAAAACCCCCCATGGGCAACAAAACCTAGAGGTTGCTCCGTATAAACCTCTTCCTCAAGGTTATAATGGACAAATGCATTCTTAATATATAGTTAATGAATTTGCCAATGGCGCATAGCAACCATAGAAAAAAAGGCAAACAAAATCCATTTAGACAACATGGGAGACACCAGTTTCGAGGACATAAGCAATCTTAAACGTCACCATAAAGTAGTGGATAACAGTGATGGCAATGGCAAATGGGTGATGGAAGTTGCTAGAAGTGATGATATAGCATAAAAAGACCTAAAAAACTATTAGAAGACAATGCATGCTGGAAAATATGGTGGTGAAGGTTGCCAGAATGACATATAGCAAGTGTACATGCCAAAAACCAAAGAGAAAATCCAGAAAAAAAAAATCATAGAAGTACTATGAGTCCCATCGGTGGCATGGTTTAGGATTGCCTTTCTCTCTCTAGGCTCTAATACCATATTGATAGTAACAGACGGGGAAGAAAGACATATGAGAATTCGTGTATCTCAACTACCATTTCTTTTTTGGGACATGATATATATAGACACTAAGCAATTGATACAATAATATATATATATATATATATATATGTTTTATTTCCTTAAATACAATATTTGATATCTTAACCATTTATTTACATATTCTAATAATAATAACAAATAATAATAATTAATAATTCAAGTAATTTATTTTTACTATAAAACAAATTAAAATAAACATATTTATAATTTTGCAAAGTAAGATTTATATTTAAAACTTAACAATCACGCCATATAAATTTTACTTTTTCTAGCAATGTGTATTTTGATAGTCTTTTAATTTTACATAAACGATTTGATTTTTTTTCCAATAATTATTAATAAAGGCTTGTCCTACAAGGGGAAGCAACTTACAAGTGCAAGTATAACACAACAGCTCAAAGAAAAAAGGATCAAAATATAAAGACATTACACTTCGAACTCGAACAACAAAACTGCTATTAGAAGCAATAGCACACCCATAACCAATCAACAACACTCCTGATAACTAAAAAATACTTCCAGTCAACACTCCAAAAGCCAAAACAAAATAACCACAGCCTTGATAACTACGAAGGTGCCATTCTGAAATGGAGGGGTAAAAGCAGCTACCCAACGTGCTAATACAGCTCCTTGAAGAATCAAAATACATACATAAGCATCCTCCCAATAAGGATATAGCACCAAAGTCATCCCCTAGACACGTAATAAGCTGCACTAACTCCAGGAAACATGGATAGCACACCAATGTACCAGCAACAAGTTCTTGATTCACAACCAACCTCTTGTTGAAATAACCAACCCTACACCTTTTCATTTGTTATTGCTAAAGAATAACAAATGGCAAAAACAACCATAATGGGCCTAAATTCCTTTGATGAGAGTAAGATTGTAACAGACTCCAACTGGCTGCCACCTTCCATATCAGTGATACCCTTTCACTTATCTTCAATATGGAAACAAACCTGCAACATGAAACATGTTATCCCATGGCTAACATGCACCCAGGACACACATAGAGATAGATCTATAACATGAAACACACCACTCACCCGAGTCCTTTACACCTCCTAGGAAAGTAATATTCTCACCGGTGTATGACTCAAATATGCATACAGCAGAACGTTTCTCTTCATATTTCAAAAACTTCCTCTCGACTCTCATGTCTCCCCCTCACGTACTAAATAACTCCTTACTGTGTATCACTCTACTCATCACCACTGAACCACCTTTCAACCACTTCTTGGGAACATTAAGAAGGTAAAACTGCCAACTAGAAAAAGTAAGACAAAATCCAAAGATGCGTTTCCTCACAATTATCTCTATCTTCAAAAAAGTTTTTCTCCTTCTAGCTCACAACTCCCACACTTTATAAGGGTATCTCATAGTGTTTCTCTCCATACCACCCCTAGGTTTTTACAATTATCCTTTTCAAAAGGACTAACATTGCATCCACAGAGAGAGTATACATGCAAAAGACAATCAAAACTCCAACAAAACATTATGTCAAGATTCAGAAAAAAGTCAGGGTCTACATCTTTGCATGAGATTCGACATGAAACTATGTCAGTTGATCTGTTCATTCTGGAAAATAACTCTATTTCTTAATTCCCAAATTGATAGAAATATAATATAAAAGCAAATGTTCCGACCTTTTCGCTTTCTACCAGTACCCCCTCTTTCCACATTTCAAAATTTATTTTTGGGTCTTCAGCCATCACCCATTTAATACCCCACCTACATAAACAACTTGATGAAAAGAAAAATATCAATATGTTAGATAGGAAATTGTATGATTTTTATTCTACAAAATAGATTTAAGTCTCAGGAATTAACTACATGTATTAATTAAGATGTTAAAACATTATTTTTATTACTATGCTTAATAATTTCTAATATTATGAATGATGGAGATTCAATAATTTATAATAAAGATAAAAGGTCTAAATTCATATGAACGGTGCAGTAATGAAAAGTAAAAAATAAAAATAAAAATATTAATAAAATATTTAAAATAATAAAAATTTAAGGAAAAAAATGCCTTATGGCAACAATTTTAGTATTTAGTATTATATACAAATAGATACTGCATCTCATCAGATAAAGTTAGAGATGATCAAATCAATGTTTGGTCGATTGAAGTCTTTTAACACTTGTTGTTTATAGCAGTTTGTTGGAGTCTTGTGAATAGAAAAAAAAAAATAGTGCTTTTTATTCGATAGAAGACCAATTCAATTCAAACTAGATTAATTAAAGTCTTATGGGGCGAATATACAAGTTGTTTAGAGATGTGTGCAAATGAAAATCAAATAAAAAATTCTAGAGATGCGTAACTTTTTTTATAATTAAAATCAATTTTTGTGTGATAATTCAACAATATAAAATTGGACGGCGGCTACATTTTTTTTTTATAATATTGGTTTATCAAAATTAAGTTTTAATTATATGTAGATATATATTTATCAAATTATATATTGTTATATTATTAAAAAAATTGATATGTATATGACTTACTTTGAAATTATTAAAAAGACTAATAATTAGTTAACATTTCTTTTTTCAAATGAGATAGTTAACACCTATTATTTACAAATGATACGTGGCGTATGAAAGAGTAACGTGGTTCCATTTTTTTGATTAATTGAAATCGTGAAAATCATGTTTTGGAACTCCGAACACAGCAAGAATAACCATGTGAATGTCATGTACGCGCATAAACCAACCACTAATTTTCAAGTCAACGCATTGCGTTATCCTCTAGGGCTGTTTCCAACAGTGAAAATCCGAAGGTGTGGTCTGCACACTCACAAATGAAAAACACGTCAACTGAGATTTATTTATTTCTAATCGGACAAACTATATACTAATTTCTCTTTAAGGTTATGCGAAATTTATCTAACTATATTTACAAAATTTACTTAAAAGATTATTAAATTTATAAAATTATTACATAAACCTTTCATAAATTTAAAAAATTATACCCCGATCTCTTCCATTACATATTACATAATAATACATATAGGAGATTAATGTCCTTGGAACAATAAGAGAGAAATTGAGATAAATTTTATTAAATGTAAATCAATGTAATTTGTTCCTTTCGTATCTCAAATTTGTTTACAGATCTTGTTAACTACTTCCTCATTTTCAAAATATTTATCCATCTTCAGATAAAATAATTTTTAAAATATCTGTCAATTTCACATTACAATAAAATAGAATTTTTTTCAATAATACTCCTAAGTAACTAATGACTATTAGTGTAACATTTCATCTTCAACCATTTGATGTGCTCCACGATTAATGACCACTAGGGTATATTAGTCTATATACTATAATTTTGTATATGAATACTCTATTATCATATTATTTATCACCTTTCTTAATACATGTGTTTGTTCAAATTTGACAGATATTTGGAAGGGAATGAGTAGCATATTAGTTAAGAAATTAAGAATAAATTTTCAATACACTTAATATGTTTAAAACTTTTTAAAAATTTAATCAAGATTTTTCTATTATTAATTATTTAGTCAGTACTCTTACTCAAGATATTAGTTAACAGAATTCTTAAATTAATTAGAAGATAACAAGATCTTAAATTAGAGTTATGCTAATTTTCAACCGACTTCATTTAGGGTTGAGTTTGTTTCAAGAATATATTATATGGGTTTAATACATAAACAATGATAGTGTAAACTTTTTTACACTATCATTAATAAATCTGTTCATTTGTATGACTTTTGAAGAAGTAGGAGAAAGAGTTCACTATGTTTACTCTTAGTATTATTATTGCAACTTCTTGCTAAAACTTGTAGTATGTCGGTTTAAAAAGTGTACCTTATATTTTTTTTTTTCCTATAATTTGTTGTGAAAAATAACAAGGTGAGGAAGGAAACTGAGTAAAACAATTTAAACTGAAAGGCCGAGCAAAAGATGGGAGAAAAAAACACAACGGATTTTTTCAAAAAAAATTTATTTGATCGACTTTTCATAGTCTTATAGAAATTGATCAATGTGATTTAATTCTAAAATTATATATCTCTTTAACTCAGACCAACCAAAATCAAACCGAACTCACTTTCTATCTCTAATTTAATTATGTAATTTTTATATTTACAAATGTTACGAATTTTAATTGTTGTTGTCTATGCTAAATCTCCATCAAATATCTTTAATTCAATTAAAATATTGTATATACTTCATATCCTTATTTGTTTGTTCTCGTTTAGTTATTGTGAAACTAAGAAAACATAATTAGAAGTAATCAATTAAAAAAAAGGAGGATGAATAAACAATTAAAAATAATAATAAACGGGTACTGAACCCAAACAACAACCTAAGTCCGTGTCAATCAATTCAATCTGCACTCTTGATTGCTGTGAATGACTCACCCAACACAACAACATATTATTTATAATTAAATAATATGTAAATTATATTTAAATAAAATTTATATTTTTTTTGTGTGAATTGGTACGATATTTTATATTTTATTAATATAAATAATACAATTTTATAACAATAAATGAGAAAATTTTATCTTGAGTCACAATTTGTGGCAAATTATGCCAATCTATTTTTATCTATTATTAAAAGAATTATAAAATATAAATTTCACTTAATTTAAATTTCTTATGCTATCTAATAATAAATAAAAGTTATATTGAGACAGTAACACAAATTCATAGTACAAATAAGATTACTGCAATAACCATAACATACATGATGGACGGAGAAGGAGCCCGTGTCAGTATTGTTTTGTTTACGGCATCATGCGGTAGCGAAGGTCTCTCAAACCCTGTCCACATTTGAAGGGCCCCACCAAACGACCACTGGGAACGAACATTGAAAGTTGAAAAGCCTCTCTTCCCCCTTTTTGTATAAAACCAAACCCAATGAGCTACCCGTTATCTCTTTACTGCCTCACACACACACACACTCGCAAATTGCAATTCAATCTCAACCCAACAAGCTTGCCCTGTGAGCTCCCAGATGGCTTGCAGGCTTGCAGATTCCTTACTCCTATTCAAGGTTTTTCTCATTTGTGCCCCCCCTTGTTGTTATTCCTTCTTTATTGGGTTCATTTATCATAATGAGTGTGTTCAACTTGAGTAGTGATTTGGCTTCGGGTTTAATTGCTGTTGTTGTTGCCTTGTTGATGGCGTGTTTGGTTTGTTGCAGGGCTTTCATCAAAAGCCGGTTCAGAGAAGGACCATTGCTGCTCATTATTCACCCGGTATAAACTATAAACCTCTTTGCCTCTCTCATTAGAGGTGTTAAGTTCAATATTTATATGCATTTGTTCACTTGCCACTTGCAGTTATTGCCTGCTGACATCACTTATCAAATATCACTTTCTCCTTTGAAATGGGGATTTATGGATTAGGTTCTCCATTATTTTGTGAAAAAAAAAAATAGAATTTTGTGTCTTCATGGATTACAAGTACCTTTTGATGGTGCTGCATGGTGAATATGGAGTAAGTCAACTCTTAATGGGCATTAATGGTTTGGTGCCTTTTGAGTAATTGGTTGTCATTTTTGTTTCAGGCATATTTAATCTAAAGGGAAACGGGCTTATCAACAAAGGGCTCAGGCATCAAATAAATTTTGTCCCTAGGAGGAGAGTTACTGTCATAAAAGCTGTGGCAATTCCTGTAGAACCGCCTCCAGTTGAAAGTGCTGAGTACAGAAACCAACTGGCGGAAAGTTATGGTTTTAGGCAAATTGGAGAGCCGCTTCCAGACAATGTTTCTTTGAAGGATGTCATTGATTCCCTCCCTAAGAAGGTTGCTATTCTCTTGATATTTTTCATGTTTTATAGCATTGGCACTGATTTAAATTGTAGATTCACTTCTTAAATTGGATTGTGCGCTTGAATAAAATAATATCCTTTTGTTTGTTTTCTTCCTGCAAATGAATACTAAGAAACTGATCATAATAGCATGCTTGCATATATGTTTGTAATGAAGGATCAAGGATGATAGTAATTTTACTACAGATTATGAAAAAGAGAATATGCCAATGTCAGTATATGATTCTTGGGTCTCTAATCCATTTCTTGATTTTATTTTTCTCCCCAAATTTGTCAGAAATTTTTTTCTTCATTGCGTAATCTTTCCATGGTGTTGAGGCTATATTTTTTGTTCATATTTAGTACATGACCATGATGCATATCTTTTCTCTTTACCTTTTTTTGAAGGTATTTGAGATTGATGATACTAAGGCATGGAAATCAGTGTTGATATCTGTCACTTCCTATGCTCTGGGTCTCTTTATGATTTCCAAAGCACCCTGGTACCTACTTCCTCTGGCTTGGGCATGGACAGGGACTGCTGTAACTGGGGTTAGTCCATTATGAAATTATGAATGTTCTTCTTCTTGTTATTCTTTGTTGGTACATCGAATCCTTCTCACTCATTCTCTTAGCAACTCTTTCCCCACTAAAAGATCATGCCAGCTATTTTTGTCAAGTTTTGCAATGCTCTTTCCTTTCTTGCTGTGCAGTTTTTTGTTATAGGCCATGACTGTGCTCACAAATCATTTTCAAAGAACAAATTGGTTGAAGACATTGTTGGAACTCTGGCCTTCGTGCCATTAATTTATCCATATGAGCCATGGCGATTTAAGCATGATAGGCATCATGCAAAAACAAACATGTAAGCACTGTTTCTATCTAATGTTTTTTATTGGAGCATCATGAAAATTATCTGTAGCATAAAAATATTTGCTGCAGAGGTACTGGCTAAGATTTCAATTTAATATGGAGTGCAATAGATAGATCAGACAAGAAAAAAAGAGATTTACTGCTTACTTTAAATTAATAATGCAATACTCCATGATTCTGTTACATGTGATATTTCCTTCTCCAATTTACACACACTTTCTGTCCCATGTATACCTCAAAGTTACGTATTACTAATGCTGAAAGTGTAAAATACTAAGATGTAGCCTGTGCCCTGGTATGCACTGTAACTGATTGTCATGATAAAATCCAAATTAAAGAGCAAATCCTGTAGCATATTTTGAGTAGATGCACACGCAAATTCTCATATGATATTCCTCACTTACTCTTCTTATTATCATTCCTTATCTTCATAGGTGGAAGCAGTAGCTTTACTGATTCATTTCTGTACTTTCAACTCTGAGCTGTCTCTATTGTTTATAGGTTGTATGAAGATACTGCTTGGCATCCTGTTTGGAAAGATGAGTTTGATTCATCTCCACTTTTGCGTAAAGCAATAATATATGGATATGGTCCATTTCGAACTTGGATGTCTATAGCTCACTGGTATGACACATGAAGAATTTTTCTTTTCTTTAACTTCGACTATTGCTTGTAACTGTGTCTGCTTAATTGAATTGAGCAGTCTCTGATTCATAGTTTACCTTTAGTTTATGCTGAACCTTGACACAACTGTGTATCCTGACAGGTTAATGTGGCACTTTGATTTGAAGAAGTTCAGACCAAACGAAGTAAAGAGGGTGAAGATAAGCTTAGTTTGTGTTTTTGCTTTTATGGCAATTGGGTGGCCATTAATAATTTACAAGACTGGAATCGTGGGTTGGATTAAATACTGGTTGATGCCATGGCTGGGCTATCACTTCTGGGTAATTTTGCTTCCCCCCTCAAAAATTGATATTTTGGTTATCACCACTGGATTTTGTTTTTATTTCTTCCTTTTGTTTGGGTGGGTAGTAATGACTACATACTTAGGGTAGAGATGGATAATAAGGCATTGGATTAAACTTCGGATTTTTTTCATTAGTTTTTACTTTTGATTAGTGGTTAGTGCTGATATTGAATGCAGATATGAAAGCAAACTTATAATGTTATGCTTTAACTCAAATGCTAGGATGCTTGACTTACTGGAAGTGGAGTAAAACAATAGCACACTACTTATAGCTGCACAGGATTGCATGCTACAATTTCATGGTTAAAGCATGATGCTTTTCTTTTTCTCTAACTTTTCAAGTGATCTTTCAGTTGTTAATTTATATTGCAATTTGCCGACTCAACACCCCGCCCCCTGGCCCCAAAAAAAAAAATTACTTCTCCCTCGTTTCTCTCCAATCCCAACTGTTGCCTAAGTACTGATGGCTGTAGCTTACTTTGAGTTATCATGATGTAACTATTATTATGTCGATGGGTATGCCTCTGAGTATGAAGTTGAAGTAAAGATTTTAGTATCTAAGAGGTGTTATTTTGCTCCAAATAATAGATGAGTACTTTCACCATGGTGCATCATACGGCACCGCACATACCATTCAAATACTCAGAAGATTGGAATGCTGCACAAGCACAGCTTAATGGAACTGTTCATTGTGATTACCCTCAATGGTAAATGCATTCTTTCTCCTCCATTTATTCTAATTATGTCTTCTTGCCATCTGGTTTATGATAGGACTCTACGGCATTGTCCAATACAAGGAGACAGCCCCACTTAATGGGACAAAGCGTGATTGTTATTGTATGTTTCTTGATAATTTGACACATGGAGGTGGAATATGTTGTATAACTGTTTAGCTACTACTGGACTCTCTTTTCCTCCTTACTACGCATGGAGGTGGAGTATGTTTCCTCCATAGCTACTACAAAGCCTGACTGCTAACACATTGGAAGAAGGTCGAGAAAAGACATTAAAAGTGAATAATTAACCTTTTAAATGAATCTTGCCAAAGGTTGAAAATGTTTTACTAGGATGAATTTATCTGTGTGTACTATTGATTCTTTTAGTTGATATGCTGGAGATTTTTTCAAATGCTTGCTTGTTGCATTATGCATTCTATAATTGATAGGGATGTAATCCCAGCTTGCTATTATCAATTCAGTTATGAATCATCTGTCCATTTAACCTATTTACCAGTCCTGCATATGTTAAATTGGATTGCTTGATTATCCATGTCATATGATATGAACGTTGAATTGTGGCGTATTTGTGAAGTCTTAATCTTAAATACTATTGTTTGGTCACACCCTCTTTGCATTTTATGTATTCAAAATGCAGGTTTCCAAAATTAAGTGAGTCACCAATAGAATCAACTAACAGCAATATTCTGAATCTGGCTTCTTTTTTGAGCAGGATCGAGATTCTATGCCATGATATTAATGTCCATATTCCACACCACATATCCCCAAGGATACCAAGCTATAACTTGCGTGCAGCTCACAAGTCTTTACAAGAAAATTGGGGAAAGGTAAGATCGATGATGTCAAGTCTTTGCCTCTTCAAGTCAGAAGTATATTAACATTGTCTTTAGAACTAACAATTAGTGGCTTAATCTTTTTCCCCTTTAAAATAGAAAAAAAAAATGCTTGTATGTTTATGTCATCCGAACCTATTTTAGCTGTAGTCCTATTAGAAGGTGTGGAAGGAAGTTGTTTTGTCCAATTATGCAAATTGTTTGTTTTAATACTACATTATGAATCTCAAACTAGACCACTACTTCCATGTGGTTGAAATCTCTAAAATAAATACCGTTGTTGCTAGTTATTTTTGTATCTTATTTTGCTGTGTTTGATCGACAGTATCTGAATGAGGCTAGTTGGAATTGGCGATTGATGAAGACAATCATGACAGTGTGTCATGTGTACGATAAAGAGCAAAATTATGTGGCCTTCGATGAACTTGACCCGGAAGAATCCCGTCCAATTACATTTTTGAGAGAAGTCATGCCTGATTATGCTTGATTAGTTCATTCTCAATGAAATATATGTGTCAGTAGTAGGTAGGTATGACATTCATTTTTCCCCATGTCCTTTCTTGCTTTAGATTGTTCTATTTTTCAAATAAAGTATAACAAGTGTAGATAAAATCGTTTGTACCATCCTTAAAGTTGAAGTTTTGGGGCAATCATGCGACCAAGTTGCGATTATCCGAGGTCAAGACCCCCCAAGAGGCATTCATTTAGGTTAAAGTAAATATTACATTAATCTGAGCAACAGCGAGATTCTTGTTAGATGATCACGTTGAAAGAGTATTATATGCTATTATATTATACATATAAACTTGTCTAACCCTTGACGGGCACTTGTGCCTCTAAAAGATGTATTTGCAGTTTAACAAAAGACACAACTTCCTTCTTGTGGAAGAATAGAAAAAGTGTAGAGAATGTGAAATATAGGTTTAAATATCACTGTTATTTTTTATTTTTATTTCCTTGCAAATACCATGAGTTATATGTTCATGGAATTGAAAAAAAAGTTAAATATAGTTAGAAGACATCAAAAGTAATTATAAAAGTTAATTCTTTTTATTAACAGTATAGATTATATTATACATATACAGTTGTCTTAACGGATTAAAAACCACGTGGTGTGTAGCACAGTGATTTGAGCGTAATGCCTTACGGATAATGTTTTCTTATTGCGGGGTATCACATGGTTCGTGGTTTCCTGACATACAAGTATTTATTTTCTTTCTGGTCTAATGACAACCCCATGTCCAACCATAACTGTTTACAAATTTCAAAGTGGAACGATCTTCTAAACATATAAACAAGGCTCTTCCTTGTGAAGAGACCGAGCGAGACCCATCAATGATCAATCTTTTTTTTTTGTCCTAAATAATCTCTAAGTCTGATTAAATTAATATTTAGAACTTTGAAATGGAAGAAGGTAGTCTCAGCTGGTAAGTTTCTATCTTCTAGTAACGTCTTGAGACGTTGGGATTTATGTATGCGTTTGGTGGATTCGGTGTAGCCGAAAAAGGGTTGAGAGTATTTTTTATGTTGTAGCAACTTTGCAAAGTAAAGTGACGAAAAGGCTGAAAAAACAAAAGCAGCAACCCACCTCACTCACCTTTAGCCAAAGTGATTCTGTTCAAAGTGAAAACCATCCATAAGGTACAGCAGTTACAAATTACAACTGCTCTCATGATAAGGAATTTCCCTTTATTCGCTTCATGCTTTTAAGTCAAGTGGCTTAACTGTCTTTACTCCTGCCTATTAGCTATGAAAAAGAAAAGGTCAACAATTGATGGTAAGAAAGAGGGTATCACCATTCAAAAAGAAAAGGATACAAGTGAGGACTGCTTTGAACTTAAAAGTCCGCAGGAGATTGCAAGTTACGTATGAAATCTGATTTGCTGGTAAAGGAAAAATAAGAAATCCGTGTATAATCTCTGTAGATAAATGCTCAAACACATTATATTATACCCTTTACTAAGACAATCTACATGGCTACATGTAAGCCAATTCAAAAAACTACTATTTGATCTCTTATATACAAGCTTCAAATTCAGCACTATCCGAAAAAAATGCAGAAACAATCCAGTTATATCAGACTAAGGAATAGTGATAAGAATCTAAGCAAGTCACTGTATAAAACTAAATCATATAACTGGCTGTGTCGGAGTCTCCCATATATCAAACACATTCTCCTCGCTATGAAGTGCAAAAAGCCTGTCCCCTCCAATGGAGAAGTCACATATAGAACCGCCATAGCTGCGTCTAAGCCTGGATGTCAAAACCCATTCAGGACCACAGAACACTGAAATGCAATCATTCATGGAGGAGAAAAGTTGCCCTTCATGCAGTGCAAGCTTGGGGTAACAAGGCTCCTCAGGCATCTTCCCTTTCATCAACCTACTCCTAGAGCTCCACCTAATGCTTGTAGCAGCAGTACTCCTCAAATCCATGAACCCCAAATCATCAAACTCATTCACCACGCAAATGGATCTGTTGTCCTCCATTGCAATTGCATCCCTAACCCTCTTCTCTTCCACAGCCAAAGGTGCCCCTATATCAGACCAACACCAAACCATCTTCTTCTCCCTAAAATCCAACAAACTAATGTAACAATTGTCCTTCCTAGGGAACATAGTAGCAACCAACAGACAGTTACAACCTTCCAACCACTGAAGCCTATCAGCATCACCAAGCGACCAACCAAGTGGCTCATAGAAGAAATCAACCTGCTTCCCAGTAACCTGATCCCAAACACCAACACCGTACTCATTACTCCTCCCTTTACAACTTGAAAAAATCTTATAATCAGAACTAAAACTCAAAGCACCAGCAGTGTAACTCTTCGCTTGATTCTCATGACAAACTTGGAACTTATACCTAAGTTCTCCATTGTGTGAGCTGAAAAGCCCCATCCCACCATCACCACGACCAAGCCTTTCACTCACACCAATGACTATGTTGTTGGAGTCAACCCAACCAACATCGTTGACCCTTTGGTAGTCAAGATTCAATGGAGGGTGTTCATCTAACATCCAATCATAGACATGAACCATGCTGCCATGTGCAACACAGCAACCACCATCAGGTCCAGCTCTAATGGCGGTTCCATCACCTGGTGCTTGGCCCTGTACGGACCTTGACAGGCTGAGCCGGTTGCCGTCAAAGTGGCCCCACTTTGCAGAACGAACGTGGTCGATGAGGCCATAGAACAGAGCCTCTCTGTATAGAAGCTTCTCTGGGATGTTTGGTGGGACGTGGAGGTTGCCGGTTCTGAGGAGATCGAGGAGAACGGCGAAGCAATCGGGGTTGCGATCGATGAAATGCTCGCTGGAGCTGTTGTTGTCGTTTAAGAGGTTCCAATTGTCGTCGAACATTGCGCCGAAGATGGAGTTGCGACCTGCGTTGGCGAGGGTTGTTGATGTCGTTTCGAACACTCTGCCTCCAACGTTGAATTTTACTCTGTCTTTTTGGATGCCCATGGTTATTATTGGGTTTGTTGGGTTTTGGGTTTTGGTTCCTCCAAAGTTTTGAACTTTTTGAGAAACCCAGATGATGGGGTTTAAGAGGTGTGAGGGGAATTCAATTGGGGTGTGTGTGGCAGCGTTGACTGTTGAAGGGTTCTATAGAGGAAGCGAAAAGCAGGGGAGTGATAATTGGCAGGGGATAGCGGAGAATTTGGATAGGATTGAAAAGAAGTGAGTGATTATTCGGTGAAGAAGGATTGGAATTGAAGCAAGGGAAGATAGGTGTGTAAAGGGATCAAGGGGGTTAAGCAAAAAGGAGAGGAAAAATGATCGAATTGTGGGGAGAGAAAACGCGGCATGGGGCACTGAAGGGAGAAGGGTTCAGGATGTGGAGCTTTTAAAATCGTGGGATTTGGTGATGAATTGGGTTGGAGCGGTTGGAATTCAAAACTCAGTTGACTCAGTTTGATCTCTCCCTCTAATCTTCCTATACATAAATAGATCTTTCATATAGATAGGTGGCTAAACTCCTTTAACTATCCTGCTAAGGCGTTTGATTTCTAATGATAGGTATGGAAAGAGTCTTGTAATTAGATATTTATTCTAGTTTTTGCCGAGTGGATTAATCACTTATCTCGATGGTAGAGATGGAAATCTTCTATCTTCAATGATGACTCATTCTCTATCCCAAATTATTTATTAATATGTGAAAATTATATATTATATATTTAACATTTTATTAATTTTTAAATATATTTTTATTTTTATTATTATACATATTAATAAATAATTAAAAATATAAAAAATGAAACATTATTGAATGACAGAAGATTTTTACTCGGATACGTTAAGGAATAAAAAATATATCTGAAAAAAAACTCTGTTATTGCTGTCTCTGTCTTTTTTTTTTTTCTTTTTTTTTTAAATTTCCCTCAGGTCTGTGTGTCTTTGGGTTCCTGTGTTCTTCCACAGGTTTGCACATAGTTGTATACTTTTCTCACAAAAAATTATCTCCGATGGGTTCCAGTTAATAACAGACTGTTCGATTGTTCTTAACATCACATTGTACGGCTCTAATACAACATGATTTGGGGGAATAAGGTACTCCTATTTGCGGGGGATAATAAACCCTTTGGTTAAGTGGACATTTTGAAATTGCTTTGCTGCGTATTTGGGGTGGCTGGCTCCATCTCACTTCTTCTCATCTCATGAAGTCAACTTTCCTGCGGGGTCTTGTTTGGCGTAAAGAAAGCGCGTCATTAGACTTTTTTAATAAGTGATTAATATTTCTTGAAACTCGAATTAACATCGAAGGGACAAGTAAATTGAGATTTTACGAGCAACTTGTTATGTTTAGTCCTTGAATTCTTATAACTAATTAATTAGGAAAATATTATTTATACTTATAGAATATGAGACACTATGACAACTCATACCTCATTCATCATTGAATGAAATGTAGATTCATTTAAATAGACTCCACATCTCATCAAATAGTGGATAAGGTGTGAGTCAACATGATATCTCACATCCTATAAGTATGAATAATACAACTCAATTAATAAGGCCAACGGTTGATATTCTTATGATAAGGCTGCATTAGTATGTAAGCAAGAATGAAACATTTGCAAAGACATTTTAATGCTTAAGTTAGCAAATAGATGAGGCTAAGAGGTTTTGAAATTGTAGTGAAGATTAAGAGAGAATTATCCCGGAGGCGTTGAGCCCCTTTATTAGGTGAGAGTAACCTCATGATAAATTAAAAGATAATTTTTTTTAATAATGAATATATTCTTAAGATTTAGTAGAGTAGATAATATGGTCTAATATAAAAGATACGGTAGAATAATTGAAGATTATGTGAGATGATAGGAGATTTTATGCAATCTAATAGTTAGTCCAAGAGATATTATAGGCCAAAATAGGGGTAGAATTTCTAGGATGTTATTATGTTACATAAGCAATTTGTGGAGTCCTATCCAAGTTTTCAAGACTAAGTTGAGATCTCAAACCCATATTTCTAGTGAGGTACAGTTGACATGACCCATAATATATTTGTACCATTCTTAATTTAGTTCATTTCAGTGACCTTTTTTCAAACCTAATTGAAATGCACCTCTTTTTCATGCCACTGATGAAGGTAGGGAAAGTTTCACTATCGTCTGTGTGACAATTTTAGTGCCAATCTTCTTCAGCTATAAATAAATCATTATCATGGAAAGTAATCACCATACAAGTCTTTTCTAGCTTGGTGATTGTCTTCAATTCTCACTAGATAAACATGATAAGTTTTAACGTCAGCATTTATCAAGTGCATATATTTTTCGATAGTCTTCTCATCTAAGATAACTGGGTAAGTACAGATTTACCTAATAGCATACGGGTCTCTTGTATGGTTTAAAAAAATAGTGGATTTAATTTTTATACACTAATATTATAAAAAAAAATTATACTATTTTTTAACCATATTATGCCATATTAATAAAGATAGTCAAGTCTGACACCCATTATTTAAAAGATTATTCAAATAAGATGATTTAGTTAGATAATAATAAATAATGTCAATCGATAGAAACAAAGCTAATAAGTAAATAAATAAGAAAACTCATATTGCATGCAATGCGACCCGATTCAAATATTAACTTATGAATTTCGAGACCATTTCAACTTTTTTTTTTCCCCTGGATTTACTCATCAGCATTTTCATAACACCACTGCAACTAAGAATAGCGGGCCGTGAACGGCAAATCTTACACACTTGACTAGCTACTCGAGTAGTGAACACTTCTTTAGATGTGTTTTGAAGTAGTCAAATACGTTCCAATTCCTATTTGACTAAATAAAAGCCACAAAGTAATATGAAAGAACAGTGAGTCAATGAGTTCAAATTGCACAACACAGTAATCCAGTGGGTTTGGTATAATAAGGCCTTGGCACCTCTTTCCTTTCATTTTCATCAGTGACGTTGCTAGCTATTTGAGAAGAAGCGTGACACGGTGGACCTTGTCTACAAGTTGATATCGTGATAAGGAGAAACTCAAATCGAATGTTGCCACACATAGTTGGATCTCTAACAATGTTTAGTGGCTAAGTGATGGTCACTGTCTTGTTCTTCCATTTATTAAGCTTTTGAGACAGGGGAGACGAATAATGATGAGTATCGAATGCTTCACGTGAGGGCTATTCATACCAAACTTAATTTGGATTGGCTTTAAAATTACGAAGCTTAAGAAATACATTACGTGATTGGAATTTTCCTTAAACTCAAAGGCACTAGGAAAATCATAATAGTTTTTCTTTGCCTTATCTTTACTTTTTGTGGGTAGTACTATAACATTTCACATCAAGTGGTATCCTCAATATAGAAGTGCTGGCTAGCTTGATGACTGAGTGTGTTAAGTTTAACGAATTATATAGTTTGATTATATTTGATGCAAGCGTGATACTTGCAATGTTAATATGAGTTTTAATATAATCTTTCCGGACCAGCGGTGTGATGTATTGATGAAGTTCTGAACCCTTGTTATTTATAATTATCTTCATTTTTTCGAATGACAAATACTTTATTATGTGGAGTTTTATTAGCCTCATAAAAAGGTGATATTCGAAACATGAATTATTCCATTTTTTGCAAGCTAGCTATTCAATTATTGGTTTTATTATTTATCATAAATAGAAATGATTTATGGCGCGAGACCAATTTCGTACCATTACGTGTGATCTCCACCACACAATCAACATTTATTTTTATTTATATTATATCTTATTTAATTTCATTACATCAAATTATGCAGTGCATTGATTCCCGTGATTTCGTTTAAAAGTATATATGTCACTATGTCGTACCATCTAGCAGCCCTCCATTATAAATGAATCAAAAGGTTAGTAGGTACTAAGTTTGGGGAATATTATTTAAGTAATCAATATCAATATATTTATATAAAAGAGAGTTTATCCAAATAAGGAAAATGTCATATGACAATTTATCCTTAACCTATTTTTCCATCCAAAATTTCTAAAAAAAAATATTTGATTTAGTTTAAAAAAATCATCTCAATGTACTATAAATTATTTAATCCAAATAAATGATTCAAATTTCAATTAATATATGTTTGTGATCTCAATGATATATATAATTTCATTCTAAATTAATTTATACAATATTTATGAACCTCAATCGTTGAACATTATTATTATTATTATTTTGCTAACAATTTGTATTCTTAATTTAATGCCTATCAATTTTTTTAAAATTTATTCTCACTTATTAAAATATATAAATATTTTTTGCTTATATAATTAGCTATAAAATTCAAATTTTAAATTCAAAATTATTTTCAAATCAAAGCATATTTATTTGCATCTATCATAATAAATGTATATGATGATTTATTTATTTTTTATGTAATTTTTTTGAACTAACTAATCATAATTTTCTCTATATATAAATCAAATTTGAATAGAATATAAATGCATAAAATCAATTAATTAATTTGTAATAAATGAATTTCAATCAAATTTAAATGGTTTGAATGTTTTTGTTTATTCTCATTTGTTGAAAAATAAATTAAAAATATATTATAAATACTTCCCAATTATTTTTGTGATTGATCATGTCTTTTCAGTTTTACATTGCTTTCTTGCTCCCAATGTCAATGATCCTTTGTTGAGAAAAATTTTCATTTTATTCATCCTAATCCATTGAACACCGCAAGAGATTCTATTTCAATTTCATCTTTTGACTTGATCGATGCTCATACCCTTTTTTTCTTTTTCTTTTATGTCCAAATTTGTTTCTTCTTTTATAGACCTTCTCTCTATTTTTTTTTTTTTATCTTTGATGAAATATTTCAATGTTATCAGACATTTGTTGTTTAATCAGTCAAATTTTTGAATTTTTTTTCTCTAAAAATATAATAATATGATTTTTGGATAATAGATTGCAGTGACATTTTGTAGAATCAAGAGCATGTATTATAGCTTGACAACTTTGGAAACAATAGCAAAATGTGGGTTACTATTATCACCAATAAATTTCTTCTTGGCAAATTAAAATCTTCCACATAAGTATCGACTCGCAGTGCTTTCTTTATCTGTAAGACTCTTTGATTAGTAAGTATTTTTTAATTAACACGTTTTATCCATTATTTTTAATATTTTATTAGTTTTCTCAATTATTCTATTATTATTTCTTATTAGATTTCAGGTAGAAAAGAACACATTTTTTTAATGAATTTTTTTAAATTTGATTGGATTTAATGAGAATTGAATGGATCTTTTCAAATTTGTTTGAATTTGATGACTATTGATTTTTTTATACTTGATTGGATTCAATCGTGATTGATTTGATTTTTAGTTTAAATACAAATTACTATTTTTTTTTATTCTTAGGGTTTTTAATGTCAATGTCAACAAAAGTGACCAATTCATTTAAGGTGGAAGCTTAGTTAAACCTTTAGCCACGAGTCCCTTTCCATACACACTACTAGGCACATATTTCTTTAATTTTTAATTAACATTGTACTTTCAAAAAATGTCTCGATTGGGATTTTATTCTTCACTTCTTTCCAATTTTATTGTTTAATATTTACTTTATTTTATCATTATAAATTTATTTTATTATTATAAATTGACAATTTAATTATAAATGACGAGACTCTTTACATTTACATTGCTAAAAATTGAATCTCTAGCTAGATGTTTAAGAAACCAAACTACCTATCAGAATTTAATTTATTGTAATATGAAAATAATTCAAGATCTAATTAAAAGGAAAATAATTATTCATTGGTTATCTTATCTCATAATCTAAATAGGTGATGATATCAAATATATATTACTCATGTAATGATTAATTTATCTTGCACGGGTAATGCAAACATATAAATTGCGTGGGTAACAATTAGTGTACCATATAATTATTGACCATGACAAAAGAAATTAATTATAGAATAGTTACATTATTGTTATTATTATTAGATAATACGAAATTCATATATTACATGAGTGATAATAAATATGTACATTACATGGGTAATAATTTTGTTACAATATAAGCATTATTGATTTATGCTCAATTAAAATTAGTTGTAGGTTATAACACACATACAGACACATATATATAAATATAACATTTTGGTAAATTATTTATCTTAAAAAACATATTTATTTCAAAAAGATCAACCTTGCTAAATTAGTTTTAGGATAAATTGAAAAGTTAATATATTATAATTTAATTTAATTCAATTTTCTAATATATTTTTTTATTAATTTTTTAACAATTTATAAATGTGAAATACCGTGCATCTCACGGGTTAAAAACTAGTATTATAAAATTTAAAAATATTAATACCTTTCGACTATTTATGTATAAAAGAAAAACCAAATATCCCCCTAATTTATGCTTAAATCACTACCATTAAATACAAAAATGGTATAAAAGGAAATTCCTACTAAATTCATTTATATTATTATATTTTATTATGAGATTGAGATATTTTACTGTTCCATTCTTTATGTGTCATTCATAACTTGACACCTATATTACATAATATTATAAGGGGATTTTTCTGGTAACCTATAAAATTCATAGTGCCAATACTTTTTACATAACTGATAGCTAAAAATTTATCACGTATTTCATTAATTAATTTTATTAATATTTTAAATACTCATAGTTAAATCATAATTATGGGATTCAAAAGGGTATCAATACCCTTAGAATACTAAAATAAAAGAAATTTTATAAAGGACGAGAATAGAATTTTTAAATTATAACTTCTCAAATAGCCCTTTTAACAACTCTTAGTTGTAAATATATTTTTTTAGTGAATGTATAAAGAGGTATAAATGTGTAAAACAGTGTAGGGTTTGAACCACATCTCATTTTCCCCCTCTGTTGAGACCAAAATAATTTGCATATAACGAGAAATTTCAATATACACCTAGAGCAAGTGAAAAAATTTGTTTTGATTCCTTTATTAATTAATACATAATTTTTACAGGTCATTATTATTGCTTACTTTATCTATATTTTTAATATAATAATTAATTTTTTAAATAATAAATAAAGTAAAATAAATATTTTCTTTTATTCCCAATATATCTGAATATTTATCGCATACAACTATGTGGGAATGAGTGATGTGTATTTAACGACACGGAGTTTGAAGCAATGCCATGCGCCTATGTATGTTCGCTCATATTATACCATTGAATGGACAAAATTACTAGTGCACGAATATGTGTGAAATGAGGTGCACTTTTTTATTTGTTTTGGCGCTCGAATGAAGTGTACTATTTTCCTGGTCGTAAATGAGGTGTACTTGAAAGAAATAGTTTCACAAAAGTAAAAAAAGTTTGAAGTCATGCTATCTATAAAATGTAAGTTTATCTTTAGTCCTAAAAAATGTGTTTTTACGGAGCCTCTAATAGTAAGGTCAATTAAGTTTATCTTGCTACAAACGATAGCATTTTTGAGGGAAAATTGACATACCTCCAATTAATTTCTGGCACCATCAGCGTTCTAAATGATGAATTTAGAGGAGCCAACAATCTTATATTCCGTTTGGGGTGTGTTTGAATTTGTGGAGTTGAGTAGAGTTGAGTGGTATTTTAATTTGTTATATTATTTAGATTTATCAAATTTAAATAGAATAGAGTGAAGATAAATGAACTCCACTGTATCCAATTCTATCTATTTTTTCACAATTTGCTTCCCCTCAAATTAAAAGAAATGACATGGAGTAAAAAATATATAAATAATAGAGTAGATCAATTATTTCACTTGGCTCTATTTTACTCCACTTCATCAATCCAAACATACCCTTTTCTTTTGTGATTTTTTTGTCATTTTCGGGGCATCCCACTTCATGTAAGCTATTGACCTTTTGAACCAACCATTTTTCTGCTCCGAATAAAAATTACCTATCTTTGTAAAAATAAAAATAAAAATGCAATGGGGGCGTAGTAGCCCTTTTTTCAAGTCAATGGGGTTGTGTCTTTTAGGCAAACTAGAGAGCTAGAGCGGTGCATGCGCACACCAGTTGAAACAGGCCTAACTGCAATCCGAGAAAAAGCATAACTAACATAATTGGTCAGTGTTCACATTATATTTTTATCAGGAATGAATTTCCCATCTTTTTCGTCCTCTTGAGTAAAACAAAATCGTGTCAAAATGTATTTATTTTTCAACCTTTTTAACTAATTATCTTCCCTTTATTGTTTTAGCGCGGGAGTGTGGGGAGGGCTGAAAACTAATTCGTTTAATTATTTTTTTGGTTGTTGAAACTGTAAGTCATGGAAACAACATAAGTCTTCGTTTGGTCGTAAAGACAACATAACGCTAACTTTTAAATTGTTTCTCTCTTTTTTTGTTTTTTTAGGTCGACCTTTTTAAATTGTTTCTGTAGTCCATGGTGTGGGAACTATTGTTTTTGCTAATGATATGGGCTCCTGGGCGTACTAAAATTATGTATGGGCTTATGGGGAAGACTGGCCAGTGCATGTTTACCCATTATCACCCGCCAAACCTAGACAGGATCCAAGTAACAGGGCCTGCAACAAATTGTGTACATCCTTTTTGGATCACCTCAGCGGCATTCCATGGATATTTTTTTAAAAATATTTAAACAGTGACAAATGACTTTAAAAAAAGGACCCAAAAAACAATGGCTCAATAAAAAAGGTCCAACAATACTCATTGGTAACGAATCCTACTGGCTCGTAAAAAATAATAATAATAATCCTATTCGCAAACTTTTGTTAAACTTAAAACAAAAATTTTGCAAAAATATTTTTAAATAGAAAAAAATTACTTTTGATGCACTTATAGTATACAACAGTGTCATATGATATATGATAATATTGTTTGGTATTTAGGATATGTGATAATATATGATTAAATAGCTGTATATTTTTTTTTCACATTTATATAATGTATATAAATTAAATAATGAAAAATATAATTTTTGAGTGATAATATCCTATACTAGGATATCCATTTTCTTTATTATTTTTTTAACATTTTTCCATTTGTTTCAATTTTTTCACATCTTCATCCAACATCCAACATTTCTTTTGGTACAGTAACATCCAACATTTGGGGTAAAAGAAGATAACTTTTCATCTTGATAAAAATATCCCCAAATGTTGAGACAGAAAATCTTATCAAAGCAAGCTGAAAGTAGCATTCCACATCCAAATAAAAAGAATTAGTTTTGAACAATTCAAAAAAGAAAAAGGTCTAAAAAGGTAGCTGTAGCACTTGCATATTTACATTCCAAATTTTGAACACTCATATATAATTATTCAGCACTTGATCGACCCCAGTCCATTTATAATTAATTTTGTAGAAATTAGTTAATTTTAAATAGGCTATTTATTCATTTATTTGTTCGTTTGTTTTTGGGTACCGTTGAATGTTGAAATTCTTTAGGTCTAACTGAAGGTTGAATTTTGTTTTCGGTGTGAACTGAAGGTTGAAATTTACCACTTGTTTTTTGTTTTATTTTTGTCGTGAATTTTACTACTTGTTGTAAACCAAACCAGTTATTCCTTCAACGACCCAAGGCCCTTCTGGCCATTCACCCAATCACGGGCCCGGGCCAGGACCCAGCCCAGGACCTATCACCCACAATTGTAGGGCGAGAAAGAAAGAAAGATAGAGAGAGAGAGAGAGAGAGCAAGAGAGAGAAAGACACAGTGTTAGTTAAGTGTTGTATGTTATGTAGGGTTTAATAGTAGCCACCGTCAATAGCTGTAACACTCCTCTTTCGCAGCAGAAGCCGAAGCAAACCCTTTCTGCTTCTGTTTCCTTGCTGCTCTTCACACTTTCCTCTTTCCCCACTTCCTCACGCGTTTTCCTCACTCTTCCCAAATCGAACCTTCTGGAGACCACCAACCAATGGCGGAGACTTCCACGATCGGAACGGAAACGCAGGATCCAACAACGGATCCTTGTGTTGCATCATCCTCCAAAGCCGTTTCCCTTTTCACGAGAAAAATCCAGTTCCACCCTGCCAAGAAGCCTTTCAAGGGATTCTCCTCCGATTTTCACCTCGAGACTCTAAACCCTACCACCTCCGAGCCTCGCACACCTGCTTCCGCTTCTTCGCAGGCTGCTGCTGCTGCTGCTAAGAAGCACGACGGTTCCGAATTCTCCGAGTATGGCTTGGATCCGGAGCTCAGCTTCGGGATCACCTTCCGAAGAATAGTGAGTTCTTTTTCTTCGTCACTCGAATTTTTCAATTGCGCTCTCGCGTTCTATACCACTCGGTCCATTGATAATCCCGCAGTTTGAAAATTCGATATGCCAAGTAGTGTATGGCTTGATTTAGGAATCTTTGATTTCGATATGCACTTTTCTTGGTTCTGTGGTTTCAATTTGATTTGATTTTTCACTCAGTCTCTGTTTCGTCGTTTCGGTTTATGCGAATCTTCTCATGTTCCGTTTTTAATGATGAATGTGTTTTTTTTTTTTTCTTCCTCATGTAATGGAATTTTCAGGGAGCTGGATTGAGAAATCTTGGAAATACTTGTTTCCTTAATTCGGTACTTCAGTGTTTGACGTATACGGAGCCTCTGGCTGCTTATCTTCAAAGCGGCAAGCATAAAACTTCGTGTGAGTAACTCTTTCCATTCTCTTGCGTCACGCTTTTTTTTTTTTCTCCTCTCATTGTGTTCATGCTATGGTTGATTTTGCTTTGGTTTTTATTTAACAATGATAAATAAGTACTTGGCGGGTTTTTTTTTTTTCATTATTGATTCTTTTTTAGGTGGGGATGATGCAGTGTGAAGGAAATTGTTGTTATATTGAGTTTCTGATTATATTTTACCATCATTGTAGGCCACATTGCTGGATTTTGCGCCCTGTGTGCGATACAGAATCATGTCAGTCGTGCACTGCAGGCAACTGGGAGGATATTATCCCCAGAGGATCTGGTTGGGAATCTACGGTGTATCCTTATGTTCTGTGTTTGATTTATGAATGAGTGGTTAGCTTAAGAGTTGTTTACCTCTTGGTTTTTTTGGACATTTGATTAGATTTAGATCACCTTTCTTAAATATCAATTTTCTTAAAATCTTTCTGTGATTTTTGTGCATTTTTATGCCCCTTTTATTGTTCTTACTGCTGGTAAGAGTACCAGGCTAAGTATATTGATATTCACTCGTCTATAGGCTGGGTATAATGTCTGGAGGGAGATTTGCTGTGCCTTAAATTGGTAGCTGAGGTGTAGTACTTTTTTGTAGAGTTAACTGTAGTGATTGTTTCTTGGTTTCTTCATAAGCTTTTCCCCCCTTCCTTAGTTTAAAATGCACTGTCCCTTTTTTATTAGCTTGAAATTTGTATTTCCTGACCTGAGATCAGGCATATCACGAAATTTCCGAAATGCAAGGCAGGAGGATGCCCATGAGTATATGGTGAACTTACTTGAGTCGATGCATAAATGTTGCTTGCCTTCTGGAGTGCCAAGTGAATCACCGGGTGCTTATGAGAAAAGTTTCGTTCATAAGATATTCGGTGGCCGTCTACGAAGTCAGGTAACTGTTTACTGATTCCTGATCTTTGTGAGTGACCTCATTACTAATTGAGGTTAGAGTTGATCCCCTTAATTTATAACCCATAACCTGGGATCTCTACAGAACAAGATTGCAATTGTTTCCTTTAATGGGTGATTGCTCTATTACAACAGCTCATATTGTTATTTGGTTGCTTTTTCTAGGTGAAATGCCAGCAGTGTTCTTACTGCTCCAACAAGTTCGATCCATTTTTAGATTTAAGCCTTGAAATATTCAAGGCAGACTCATTGCATAAAGCACTTGCAAATTTCACAGCTGCAGAATGGTTGGATGGAGGGGAGAGGCAATACAATTGTCAAAAATGCAAGCAGAAAGTTAGGGCTCTGAAGCAGCTTACAATTCATAAGGCACCTTATGTGCTAACTATTCATCTAAAGCGGTTCTATGCACATGATCCTGGACAGAAGATTAAAAAGAAGGTTCAGTTTGGCTGTGCACTTGACTTGAAACCTTTTGTCAGTGGCTCATATGTAAGTTTTAATTGGTATAAATTGCATCACTTTCTCTACATATCACAAGTCTTGTTGTTGGAAAACTTGTTAGATGAAATAAATAAATGATGTCTGTAATACTTGTTTTGTCGAGGGATTACTATGTTCAAAAGGACAGACCTAGTAGATGTTGCTCTTGTTTCAAAATATTTGCTCTGTTGTTTGACTACATTCATTTTGTGTCTGTATTCTACTTCTTACTATCAAGTTTCTTCTATTTAGCAGGACGGAGAAGTGAAGTACTCTCTTTATGGGGTTTTGGTTCATTCTGGTTCTAGCACCCATTCTGGCCATTATTATTGCTATGTTCGCACTTCAAATAACATGTGGTATACCTTGGACGACAATCGGGTAATGAAAATATTTGTATCCTATTTCTCTTCCTGTATTGTTTTTGCAGTTCTTGATCTAATTACATAATAAACTATAAGCTGAGAAAAAAAGCAGATGGTGTCTCAGTCTCTAGATTGGGGGAACTAATTTTGTCGAACTAGAATAGCATCTTTTCTTTCTTAAAAAATCTATCTCTTCTTGAACTCTGTTTAGTCTATTCAAAATAGTTGTCTCCTTGGAATTTGATGTTTATATTGCCCAATTTTCGTTTGAAAAATAAATAAACTGTCAGCATTAGGTAGTTGGTTGATTTTTTCACTGGAAACTCTAGATGACTCCAATTGCAGGAGTTAGGTTGTGCCCAATCAGAACTAGATAAGTACTGTTTTTATGCCCAAATGTCTGATAATTAACAAATATAAGCTATGGTAGAAATGGTCTGGATAAATTGAGAGTTACTGTATTGATGACTGTTCTCACGAAGAATTCTATCATATAATCAGCTGTACTAGGGTGCTTTATATTTGTGTTATATTGAATTGCCATTTAAACCCATTTGCACCGTTTGAACAGGTAAGTCATGTCAGTGAGCGGGAAGTTTTAAATCAGCAAGCATACATGTTGTTTTATGTTCGAGATAGGAAAAGTATTATTCCAAGGAAACCTGTAGATATTGCTAAGAAGGAGCTTATGAAGTTGAGTTTAAATGGAAACAGAGATTCTACCATGTCCAACCATGTCTTGAAGGAAGTTTCAAATGGTCTGGTAGAAAATAAATCTTCTGGTGAACCTTGTTTGATTGTTGAAGCTCAGAAAAATATGTCCAATGTTGATTCATCAAGGGTGCCCTGTATGAAAGATGATCTGGTTCAGCACAAAAATTGCCATTCATTAGCAGAAAGCTTGACACAAAACACAAAAGCTATATCTGAACTTACTTCCAAGGAGCGGGAAGAGAAAGCCTCACAAGAAGGGCTCTCTGTTGCCAACACAGAACTTGAATGCTTACCATCATTAGATCACTCTGGAAAGGAACATAGTCTCCTCAATAATGTGGAAGGTTTAGTTGCTCCAGCTGGGGACAATAATAACAAGAATGGGATTGCAAAGGAGGTCAAGAAAGAATCTCTGGCCTCATTGTCAGCTGTTAGTAATCCCCAGACTTCTGTTACACACAATACCAATGGAACATCTCAATCTCACAAGGTAAATAATTTTAAATATCTGGAAAGCATTGAGGTGGAAGTGGTGCTGTTTTATTTTTCTGGATACTGATCTTCAATTACTCTTCACTCTTAGGATAATATTGTCATAAACGTTGATGCTGCTGCATCTCAAGATTCAAGTGCAGATATTTCTAATAATGCTAGCCATCAGGTTTCTACCGTATCCTTTTTGTGTCTCAATTGCTTTAGGCCTTTTCTTTTTGCTTTACTAACCCTGCTTTTTTATTTAGGTTGGAGGTTCTGCAAATGGCTGTGTGTGTGATGAAGCAGGTGGTATTCGGCATGAAAATGCTATTGACTGTCAAGGACTAGTGGTTGATGAGTCGATAAAGAGATCCTTGATTAAGGAGAGTCTTAATCAAAAGCAGATGAGAAAATCTAAAAAGAAACTCCTGAAGTATCAGGTGTCAAGGATGCATCTCAGTTCACCATTCCTTTTCATGGCATTCTTAAGCCTGCGGAAGATGAATCATAAACGAAGTAAACACAAAAGAAGAAAACACCACAAGCTGGGTTTGAGGACACCAAACAAAGGAAAGGTGGATAAACATGATATCTTATCAGATGTTGGGCCATCTACCTCCGGAAAAGCTGGTGTATATCCTTGTGTTTCAAGTTGTTTTGAAAATGGGGCAGCCATGGGTGGTTATAGACCTGGTGCTAATTTTAAATCTGTTGGTGACACTCGGATAGAAAGTTCTGCTGAAGGTGAGTTTAGGAGGAGAATTGACCAGAACTGTGCAGTGCTTGCAACAACTATGCAAGGAGAAAATACATCTTTGTGTGGTTCAAAACAAGTTGAAGCTAGACAAGCTCATAATGGCAAAAGAAATCAAATGCACAATAATTTAATGAGTATGCTTACCCGAGGTCTGGAGGAGACAGTAGGTAAGTTTCTCCTTATATTTCACTCTTAGTTCTTTTTTGGCATAATAAGTAAAATTTGTGTTCTACATCCTTGCTGTTCCATATCTACTCTGGTCCTGTTCATGGCAGAGTTGCATAATGCACTGCCTTTTAGGCATAGTTTGACCGGTGATTGACTCGGCTGAGGCAATAGGTCACTGGTTCAACTGGTGGGTTACTGGTTAAATCGGATATAATTAAATTATTATTAAATACAATTTAATGTCACTATATATATATATATATATAAAATGAAGGATAATGACACAAGCTCATGGTTGGCCTAGTGATAAAGGTGGCACAACCATACACTTGGAATTTTTGGAAAATTTTCAGAATTTCCAAACAAGGGCCTGGTTCACGTGGTTTCCTGGTCTGGTTCGCGTGGTTCACTCGACTGGTTTGACTCTAAAACCGCCAGTTCGCCCTGGGTTTGACTAGTGTTGACCGGTTCGTATGTATATCTGGTCTGACCTAATGCATCAAACCGGATCAGTGATCGGTTCACCGGTTTCTGGTCTGGTTTTGAAAACTATGCTTTTAGGTTTTTACTAAGATGATATACTTTTGTATGGTCATTTAAATTCACCTGGTTGCCGATTTTAGTGGTTCTTAATATTCTACTTAGGTTTGACCTTGGAAAATTGTACTATTTTCATGAACCATGTTATATTGATATCTCTGAGTCCAAGATTATATAACATTGAACTTGAGGTGAGTAGCCCAACTATTTTTGGATCTCCTACTCGAATCAATTGTAATTATATCAATGATAACTGGGAATTGTTCAAAGTAACCATCTTTTTCAGTATTCTACATATTTATGGGATAGTTTACTTGGTAAGCGGTTTGCGAAACCAATATTTCATTTCCACATATTAAATGCTATGTAAATAGCCCTCATCCTTGATTTACATAAAACTTTCTTAATTTGTAACCGTATTGTTGAATACTTCAATGACTCCCTCCCTTCCATTTTGTAATTTTACTGACGCCTTTGTGCTCAATGAATGACGCTTGTTCCTTTTTTGGGCACAGTTGCAAGTTGGGATGATATAGAATTGCCTCCATCTCAGTTCTTGGAGTCAAAAAAGAATGACAAGACCGTCACTATTGGATACGTGGGAGATGAATGGTGAGCTCAGTCATAGATGTTATTTTCTTCCTTATTATTGATAGCAAATTGGGAACTTATTAGTTTGGCCCCTCCTGTGTGATAACTTGTCGACTTTTTGAAGAGACATTTTCCCCCAAGCCCATGGGTTCAAAGTGAGTTTTTATTTTTTCACTTTAAAGCAGAGAAAGTGTTTTCTTTTTAGGGTTATGTGGAAAACTGCCACTTTCAATGTTCTGATTGAAAAAAAAAGTGTATTTTCTTCGGCATTTTGTGTGTCCCTGTGAAACAATTAGAGCTGACAATTGTCTTTTTGGCTTCTGTCATGTCCGACTATGATGTAATGGGTGCCTAAAAGTTGTCTTGTAGATTCACTGTTTGGACATAGGAAACGTTCTAGAGCTGCTAATCGCCGTGTTTGAAAGTTTTGGTGGGGGAAGGCATAATTTGTCATGGATCAGGGTCCTCTCATGTTACTTTCAACTTCAATATTTGCGTCTCTCTCTTAACTTAACAAAAACAAACTGAGAGGATCCTCATCCATTTGTCATCACTGAGTGTGAGTAGACTATTTTGATAAATAATTCCGCATATTTATGAGTTTGTATCATGCCACCTGACTTTTCAGGGATGAAGAATATGATAAGGGGAAGAGGAAGAAGTTGAGGGGCTCCAAGAACAGCTTTGGTGGGCCAAATCTTTTCCAAGAAATTGCTACCGAGAAATCCAAGTTGAAAAGGGCCAAGTTGGATCAATCTAGCTCAGGGAATCTACCATTCAGGATATGATGTCTAAAACTGATTGCCTTTGTCTTCAGTGTTCTTGTAGCAATTATTAATTCGTCAGCGCTGGAATTGTAGTGGATTAGAGAGAAGCCCCTACCCTATAATTTTTTTTCCAGTGCAAAATTTTGTTTGCCGGTCTTTGGGGCGGAACCGCAGTGGGTGGGTATTCTACGTATATGCTCGTGTAGGACATTTCTCATATCAGACCAGTCATTAGCTGCATGTTTGAGAAGTGAAATGAAACCTATTGTATTTCTCTTGTAGCTGCGATTCATTGCCCAGAAATTTTGTTAAATTATGTTACATTTGTTATGACATTCGCTACTTATGTTGCGAAATATGTATCGTTGTTCTGTTGGTGTTGTATTTGGTATTTCAGTTGTGAAAAAAAAAATGTTAAAAATGGTGTATGAATAATTTGAAAGAAATATCAATTATGATTAAGTTGAGTATCCTAATTTATATAGAATTACGAGACAATTACTACCAAAAAAAAAAGATTCAGTTGGTATATTTTACGTCACCCATTAAATTCCGAAGCAGTAGGGGTAAAAGTTAAATTTAATTTATTGATGTGATAAATATTTAATAAGATATACTCTTTCTGTTTTTGAATATTTGTCTATTTTTAAATGCCCATTGAAATTAAGAAAATGATTAATAAAATATCAAAGTTAGAAAAAGTTAAAATTAATTTATTGGATTATATTGATTTCTATTTAATATTCTAATTTTTTCTCCCCTACTTCACTAAATCTCTTCTTTTCTCATGCTATATATTATTAAAAAAAATAATTAATACTATTTAAAGTTTTAAAATAAATAATTATTTAAAGACAGAGGAAGCATGTAAACAAGTTTTATATTATTAATATATTAAAATTAAACTTATAATATAAGAATCATAGTAGTGGCGTTGCAAAGCGGATTTATTTATTTATTTCTTGTCACACCATTGCTGGCAATTCTATAAAGTTGTTATTTTTCTCGGTCGCCAAAGTCCATTTCATGTCATGAAATAAGAATTGGGAATTGGGTTTAGCTCATCTACATCAACTACAAACCACAGGAAAACAAATAACAGCCCAGTCTGCTAGATTTTAGATATAACATTAGCCTATCACAATAATCAACTTAAAGATAACAATTTAGTACGCGGTATATCACATCATTAGTTTATTTTGGAAACAATCCGTTTTACGAGAAAAGATTCACATGCACATGTCTGCTTTGTAAGAACTCCCTGAAATTTTTTTGCTGTGATTAATCTTTCATTACTTACTAGGACTGTATCAGCTCCAAACTTTATCATACTTGTAAAAGCTTAACAATCTTAAAACAAGCATGCTAAACACACAAGTACAAGAATAAACACAAAACAAAAGTCCCATCTAGCCAACAAGCTTAATGTACCTGACTTTGTGGCGCAACATACTTGTTGTTAATGGTTTATCCAATTTTGAAGACATCTTGTGATATTCCAAACATCGTTACGGCGTAAAATTTATGTCGGTGATACAGAACTCAATTTGGTGATTTTATTTCACGGATGGATTTTTAGCCTTTTTTTAATATATTTTCTTCTCTTACTTTGTTTATGTGATATTTGTAGATCGAACATAAACGACAAAGAGTTACTACATTTTCAATTGAGCTTTCCTAGCAAATTTCTTCTGCTATCCAGAAGGAATTTTGAAGGGATTGAAAGCTCTGGTATCCAACTCCAACTATATCCCAATAATACTCCCCAGAATATCCAACGAGATTGAATAAATTCACCGCCCTGAAAAATTTAAAGCCATCTGTTCTGAAGTGGAGTTAATACAATTGGCTCATATGTCACATGTCCTACTCCAAGGACGTTGACCTTCAGAACAGGGCAGCATAGTACTTTGTTCCTGTCGCAATTTTTGTGCCACAGTCCACCGTCTCATTTAATGTAATTCAACTGTCAACGGGACACCGGTCTTCCTCAGGCGTTCACGGACGGTCCTCTCTAATTTTACTACTAGTAGTACTTATTAAGACCTCAATTACTTCCTATTAGGACACTGGGATGTATCCTTTTGTTAAGAAATCTCTGCTAAATATTTACTTGGGTATAGAAGTTTTGTTGTGGCTTAGGTTATCTAGAGACAAAGTATTTGATTCGAAGTTTGGTAGCGAAATATTTAAGTGACCGTAAAGAATTATAATTAGAGGGAACTTGGTATAATAAGTAACGACAAAGGATTTTTTTTTTTTCAAGTTTTATGGGAAAATATCTACAGGAATTTCTGCATTTGATAAAATACGGAGGATGTAACATCCTTTCTTTTAAAATGATAATAAATAATAAAATAGTCTATGTGTAATAATTGTAAGTCATGTATCAAATTTAAATATTTTATTAGTCTTACTTAATAATTTTATATTACTATCTATTTTAAATATTAGATTAAAATGTTAAAATACAGATATTAATTATTTAAAGTGAGACCATAAACTATGAGCAATAGACTCAAAATATATTGTGCCAAGTTAAGAATAAAATTTATTAAGAGTAATAAGTAATAATATGTTAAGTATTAATAATTAGGTGTATAATTTTTACACAAATAAAATATATAGAATAAAAAAAAAAAGGAAAAGAGGGCGCCGATTTATGCACAATAACCAACTTTCTGTTGGTTTGATGGCTGTGCATTTCTATATATATATGCTATGCATACGTGAAAGGAGAAAAGAAGGAAAAGAAATAGAAAGAAAGAAAAGAAAGAAGGGAAAGTGACAGAGAGGGAGAGAGATCGTGAGAAAGAGAGAGAGAGAGAAAGGAAAAAGAGAAGAGAGAAAAGAGAGAAGAAAGAGAGAAAAGAGAGGATAAAACTCAACTAGTCCATATAATCTCCATCTCACCAAACTGAGCTTGAGGTAGGAATGAATTTATTTTATGTAAAATAAAACCATGGTTACAATTATTATTACTATTACTCATTTTATATACTGTCATTGTACATTATAGATACTCATTGTTATTTATTATTGTTATTCTTTTATAATTATGGGCTTGAATATTGGTAAAAATAATATTAATAAAATTTCATTCTCTCTCTATCGGTCCCGTCGGTTTACCGCGCTCCGGTTTCTTATTAATTATAAAGATTTCATTCTCTCTTCACCGGTCCCGCTTGCTCAGGCCCTGGTTTCTTTTTATCACTAAATTATAAATATTTTCTTCTCTCCCCATCGGTCCAGTGTGAAGTACCGCCATTCCGATTTCTTTATTTATTTTAACGTTTCTTTACATTTATGCAAATTGTTATTTAATTCAAAGTGACTTAAATATTCCTTTACGTTGCTATCTATTGTACATTAATTTATCATTCTTCCATTTTAGAATTTATTATATTATCTATATAATAATATATTGATTTGAGTTATCAATAATTATATTAATAATTAAATTGGTAACTCTATGGTTTAATGAATTTTATTAAGGCATTAATTTATTTGGTTTTAATTTATTTATGCATGAATTTATAAATGTTATGCATTGATGTTTCACTATTTAAATTAATTTATGAGCTCTTATTATAGATTAATTGTATGATTTCCTTATTATGAAATTATGAACAATAACTTTTAAATTAATTTAAAAAGAATATGACTAATTAAAGTGTGCCGCTAATCACAGATAAGGTAGAGGGATACACATAAGATCCTTTTAAGTTACCTGCCTTGGTTAGAATGGCTAGGAGGTTTGCTTTGTCGTCACAATGTAAAGAATAAAGAATGAGAATTTCCTAAGTTAAGGCCTTCAAGTATGTGTGAGACAAGCAAACAAACGAAAGAGAAAATTAAAGTAAAGAAATCACAAATTTGATAAGATATGTATGACATGTTCTACATGGCATATTTTAATTTATTATGTTCATATAATGTTATTGTAACCATGTGTATTTTCCGTGCAGACACGGCTGAAACCAACCATAGTTCAACTATTTTAAAACTATTTATTTCTACTGAGAATTTTCTTAAATTCTCATTTTTCTTTATTTTATTTCTGGTGGTTTCAGATTAGCCAAGTAGCATCGAATGGACGGCAGCTACTATAAGTTTATGGATTTATGTTTAATTAATGTGTGATTTTATGTTGTAATTTTTAATTTGTATCTAATGACATTAAGTTGTCATGATAGAACATTATGTTTGTAATCTTTTTACTTAATGTAAATCATTGTGCTTCATGTGTACACTCATATTATTAACCTATAAATAAACTGGTATTACAGAGGACAAGAAATTACTAATTATTGGCTCTTTTGCTTGCACTTGTTCATCCCTAATAAAATACGGAGTATAAGAAATTAAAGTATTCTTCGCTCGGCATTGTCTTAATTAGGCATGCTCAGCTTTTATGTGCTAGGCATCGTTTTTAAATTTCCATATCGTATTAAATGGAAAATATATTTGCATATCCATGTATAGATTAGACAGATAATGACCAATAAAAGTTTGGTGTAGGAGTGTGTATATATGTATATATATATATATACACACATAGAACTCTATCAAAAAATATATATATATACACATAGAAAGCTAAGTATAGACTTTAAGGAGAGATGTTTGATCACCTGTATTTCATTTTCCCATAATTGACCGCGTAGATATCAATAGATGTCTCCTGTTTGAAGAATTAAAATAAAAGTAAATTTGCTACATATGTCCAAGACTCCAAGTGTACTGTAGCATAATCCAAAAGAAAGGAAAAGAAAAGAAAAGAACCGTCAAATTCGACAGCTAAGCAGGTATTATATATGACAGTTCTATAATCTCTACTACTCCCTTTATAATTCTTGTTGAGTTTTATCAATTATATCATTGGCTGCCTGTGATTTCTCATAATTTCTGCACGCATACTTTGCTCTAGTTTTATCTATCTTTTACGCCTTACCGTTCCGGGATCTAGCTACTGAATACTAATAATTTTTTTAAAAAAAAACCAAAGATAGTGAGATTTTTTCATAATCTGCAGATTACAAAGAATGGTCCAAATTGGACAGCAAAATCAAATCTAGCTACTGAATACTAATGATGTCCTATTTTAATTATTAGGTATCAAAATTCTTAATATGTTGGTATGATGTTTCCTCTCAAGTAGTAGAACGTTCTGCTATACTCCATAATGCATGGCTTGTGGGTATGATGGCCTACAAAGATTAACGAGATCCTTAACATAAGATTTCCACAAATTAAATCTCATATAATAGCTCTCTCTCTCTCTCTCTCACACACACACACACACACTCTCTCTTTACTAAATGAAATCAGAGATGTTTTAACATGTTATTAGAAGACATGCATATGTATGAATTAAATCATCTGTTACAGCAAGTAAAGTTGTATTGATTAAAATCATCTATTATAATAACTAGTAATACTAAATGAGTACATGCATATATCCTTGTTACATGAATAAAAAACAAATCATCTGGGCTTGCTTATAATGGCACTTTGGATATTTGCATAACCACACCAGTGCTATTTTTCACTTTTTGATCTGACATACTAGCATGCTCTTTTTCATATATGATGGACCAGATGAGTCCATGAAATGGCCCCTCTGGTACAGGAACAATATTTGTTTGATGTGGTTTGAAGTATAAGTATAGTGGCATGATTAAGAAAAATTGATAATACACTAGTGTCCCCATTAGTGGGGATGTTATCATTATTCATAGCAATCATGTCGGTTGATTTTATGTTACTCATTAAGCCTCACCCCTTAATCAATGCAAATCATTAGACACTGACTCTCTCTCATTTTCATCCTCTTGTTGGCTGTGTTGTTAGTGCGCTCTCCCCATTTCTCTTTCACACACACACAAACATAGAGTCAAATATTTATGCATACCTGCCCAACTTGGAGGTTTGTTTAGACCTGCACTGTATCTGAGCGTGTTTCATAAGGATGCCAACTTGCCATGTTCAAAGTACAAAATATTGTATTCCCTTGTAGATGAAGATTTTTTGTCTTTGTAAAAAAGGGATGAAGTCAGCTCAGCCTTTGAAAGTCATATGTGCCATAGTATTTCTCCAATGAAGATTCAAACAAATGTTAAAGAAGTAAGGGATAGTGGGCCACAAAGATTGGTTGAACAGAATAAAATTTAAGATTTTAGACCTAAGAAAAAAAAAATAGCACTAGTGAAAACCACTAGGCACTCGGCACTAGGCAAAATCTGATTAACAATAAACACTGATGAGAAGATCTAACTTAAACCTTTAGATACAACTAGCTTGAATATAAGAATATGTCTGCACCAAGTTATGGGAAATATTGGTCCTTTTGGATATCTTCACATGACAAGACAAATTGGCCTAGAGGGCTCAAACTGCAAAATCAAATGAATTATTGTTCATCTATATTCAGTTCTCAAATCAAGAATGGTCCACCTTACTGCTACTAACTGGAGGGTCCACATAAAGCCTAATGGCCCGCATAATATAATTTGATACCTAGTCAGCATAAATTAAGGTGGGAAAATAGACTCACTTGGGAAAATGGGTATGTAGGGGTCTGTTTTTCTATGTTTCAATTTTCAAAGTCAATAAAATACTCACCAAAAAATCAAGCTACTCCATTGAAATGACCATAGGTTTGGAGACCTCAATATATATAGATAAGATGTTGGTAACAACCAGCCTAGAGCTTGCTCATGTATCAAACGACATTAATTGCACGCCAAGATCTAAATCCTCGCAACTTTCATGAACATGAAAAGAGAGATCAGAGGCAGAATGAGGAAGAAAATTCAAGACAGTGACTCATGTAATTGGTCCTAGTCCTTTCCCATGAACAGTGCTTAGATTCTTTCCCAGTAGGAAAACATGGTGTTTGGGGCACTAGCTGGACATTACCTTAATTTGAGGGTAAAAGGATCCAATCAATCAATTATTTATTCTTACTTCTTAACTAATAATATTTGATTTTGAAATACTTGTATTTAATTAATGGGTAAAAATGTTGAAATCAAAACCTTTAAAAACATTGAGTGATGTGTCAATGTGCCATTTGTCCACTTAATTTTAAAATAAAAAAATAAAAAAATCTATCCATCTAGAAGGCTTTCATCTGACTGGTAATGTGTTTTTCCCCTTCTTCTAATTTCGAGTCAATATTATAGGCCCTTAATTTTTCTTTCATAAATATGCTAAAAGAAGTCATATGTAGGATCGATTTTTATGTCACATGACCAAAAATGGTAGATTTTGTCCATAATTAAAAAAAGGAAGAAAAATCAACAGTGCAATTCCGTTATTTCCTGCACACCGCACATCACATGCACACAATGGCGTACAGAGACTTAAATATTATACCTGTCTATGGGTATGTAGAGGCAAAAAGGAGTAAGAAATGATACAAAGAATTATTTTTTTTTACCCTAGTATAAATTATTATTAATTATATCAAAATTCAAAAGGTGACTTCACTTACCTTGGTTTTCTTTCTATGGACCAAAAGATGGTGATAATTGACACACTCACTCAATGAAGAATCATTGAATTCCCACCAACAAATCCTACATAGCATTCACCATTCACCAACCATCATCCTCAACAGTACTTTAATTCAGTTCCATCCCATTTATGAAGCTCAAACCAACCTCCACTCCACTTCACATTGCTGTTTCACTTCACTTTTCCTTCCTTTGTACACACTGGTCTGCATGTTGCACTTTCCCTGCCTCATTTGAAGTGGAAAACCAAAAACAGCAAAAACCCTTCTTGGAAAAAAAAAAATCAGTTTCTAGCCTAAAAGTCTGCCCCACAAGTGAAGCATAAAAGCCCTCTCACAATCTAAGAGTCCAGACAAAGATAATAGTTTGCTTCCCGCATCGTTTGTTTCTTTATATATCCTTCTTTTTGTTGGTATTCAAGGATCTGCAAATCCAGCCAAGGCTTGCTCACATTCTCTTGTTATAGTCCACAACATTTTGGGTTACATCACCCTGGATTGTTTCTTAAAAACTATTCACTCTCTCTGCCATGTCCTCAGCTTTTGTCCTTCTAGACTACACTGTGCAGTAAAAAATTGTTTTCTAACTGAGATTTTCTTTTTTATTACTAACCTCTTTTGAAACCGAGGGTTTACTGTGTACTGCTCCCAGGTTCATGAAGATTTGGAATCATAATACCATAGGCTTGCTATAGAGTTTAAAAACAATTCATCATCAATAATATGACCGTGTTGGTTTTGAAGTTCTGAGAGGGGTATTTCCCCGTGGTTGTGGAGGCTTGTTCTTCATCTGCATCATTTCTTATCAGCATCAAACTTCACTCTCTGATGGGTCTGGGAGTCTTTGGTTCTTTTCTGGTTTTGACACTCTTGTTCAAGCAGTTGGCCTCTCAGCAACCAAATACTGATGAGTTCTATGTGTCTGAGTTCTTGAAGAAGATGGGTTTAGCAGACTCCCAAGCCTACAACTTCTCAGCTTCTGTTTGTTCATGGCCAGGAGTTTTCTGTGATCCCAACAAGGAACATGTTGTTGAGTTAAATGTTTCTGGAATGAGCCTCTCTGGCCTTATTCCTGATGACACCATAGGCAAGCTCAGCAAGCTTCAATCCTTGGATCTTAGCTACAACAAAATCACTGGCTTGCCTTCTGATTTCTGGAGTTTAAGCTCTCTCAAGAGCCTCAACCTCTCCTCCAATCAGATTTCTGGTTCATTGACCAGCAATATTGGCAACTTTGGTATGCTAGAAACCATTGACTTGTCCAGCAACAATTTCACTGAGGAAATTCCTGATGCTATTAGCTCCCTTGGGAGTCTGAGGGTTCTCAAACTTGACCACAACAGGTTTGCAAATAGCATACCTTCTGGGATTCTAAAGTGTCAGTCCCTAATTTCAGTTGATCTTTCATCAAATCAGCTGAGTGGAACTCTTCCAGATGGTTTTGGTGCCGCTTTTCCTAAGCTCAGGAACTTGAACCTTGCTGGGAATAACATTGATGGCCGTGTCTCAGATATTTCTGGGTTAAAGTCCATTGTGAGTATCAACATATCAGGCAATTCCTTTCAGGGTTCTGTCATGGGTGTGTTTCAGCAGAGTTTGGAGGTGGTGGACCTAAGCAGAAACCAATTTCAAGGCCACATTTCTCAGGTACAATACAGGACTAATTACAATTGGTCTCATTTAGTTTATCTTGATTTGTCAGAGAATCAGCTAAGTGGGGAGATTTTCCAAAACTTGAATGAGTCCTTGAATCTTAGGCACCTTAATCTTGCAAACAATAGATTTGCCAGGCAGATATTCCCACAGATTGAAATGCTCCCAGGATTGGAATATCTGAACTTGTCCAAAACAAATCTTGTTGGTCTCATCCCTGATGAAATCTCACAAATGAGTAATTTGAATGCACTTGATCTTTCTATGAATCATCTTACTGGGAGAATTCCCTTACTGAGGAATAAACAGCTCCAAGTTCTTGACCTTTCAAACAACAATTTGAGTGGAGCAATACCCCCATCTGTCTTAGAAAAACTACAATGGATGGAGAAATACAACTTCTCTTATAATAACTTAACACTATGTGCTTCAGACATCCACTCTGATGTCCTTCAGTCAGCATTCTTTGGATCAGTGAACAGTTGTCCAATTGCTGCAGACCCTCATCTTTTCAAAAGAAGAGCCAATGGACACAGAGGAATGAAGCTTGCTCTGGTGTTGACCTTCTCAATGGTGTGCTTGCTTGCTGGGCTTTTGTTTCTAGCATTTGGTTGCAGAAGGAAAACAAAGATGTGGGAAGTTAAGCAAACTTCATACAAAGAAGAACAGAATATTTCAGGTCCCTTTTCATTCCAAACTGATTCAACAACCTGGGTGGCTGATGTTAAGCAAGCAACATCAGTCCCAGTAGTAATATTTGAGAAGCCATTGTTGAACATTACATTTGCAGACCTCTTAGCTGCAACTTCAAATTTCGATCGCGGTACCCTTTTGGCTGAAGGAAAATTTGGACCAGTTTATAGAGGCTTTCTGCCTGGTGGAATTCATGTAGCAGTTAAAGTTCTGGTGGTTGGTTCTACATTGACAGATCAAGAAGCTGCAAGAGAGCTTGAGTTTCTTGGTCGAATCAAGCACCCCAACCTTGTTCCTTTAACCGGATATTGTGTTGCTGGGGATCAAAGGATTGCCATATATGATTACATGGAGAATGGTAACTTGCAAAACCTGCTTTATGACTTACCACTTGGGGTGCAAAGCACAGATGATTGGAGCACGGACACATGGGATGAAGCTGACAACAATGGAATCAAAAATGCTGGCTCTGAAGGGTTGCTCACAACCTGGAGATTTCGCCACAAGATCGCTCTTGGCACTGCCCGAGCATTGGCATTCCTTCATCATGGATGCTCACCTCCAATCATCCATAGAGCTGTCAAAGCTAGCAGTGTTTATTTGGACTATGACTTGGAGCCAAGGTTGTCTGATTTTGGGCTGGCTAAGATCTTTGGAAGTGGCTTGGATGAGGAGATTGCACACGGCTCGCCAGGTTATGTTCCACCAGAGTTTTCTCAACCTGAATTTGACTCCCCAACACCAAAATCTGATGTGTACTGTTTTGGGGTTGTTCTGTTTGAGCTAGTAACTGGTAAGAAGCCAGTTGGAGATGACTACCCTGATGATAAGGAAGCAACTTTGGTGAGCTGGGTCAGAGGACTAGTTAGAAAGAACCAAGTTTCAAGAGCTATTGATCCAAAGATTCGTGATACCGGACCAGATGAACAAATGGAGGAGGCTCTTAAGATTGGTTATCTCTGTACTGCTGACTTGCCCTCCAAGCGACCAAGCATGCAGCAGATAGTTGGACTTCTAAAGGACATTGAAACTACTGCTAATTAGCTTGAAGAACATGATGAACAGGAATTTGAGGTTGCCTAATTTAATTTTATCTCTTTAATCTTTTTCTCTACTTGAGAGGTTCCAAATTCCAATGCATCCATGGAGCAAATGTAAAGCAGTTAAATTCTGGATTTCTGGTTTGTTGATGTCGTTCCTTTTCTTTTCCGTTTCCTTTTTTCCACATCATTTCTGGTAGATGAACAAAGCTTTGATGAATATACACCAGGACTTGATCATTGAACTAACTTGTTAGTGTAGCATGTATTCTTTCATCCACCTACTGATTTTCATCGATATAGAAGTAAATGACTCTTTGAAATTGTTTGTGTGTAAAACTTGAAACTCTAGATGAGTAATTCAGTTGAATGTGGTCTTTATATCTTCTTGCATGTGTACCCTTGAACAGAAATGGGGACAAAGTCATTTGACAAAAGGCTTATGGAATGGAGATTTCTTGTGGTGAATTTTGGACCACCACTGAAACACTTCTTCATCTTATTCATTATATTGAAGTTCTTTGTAAATCAGGATTTAATATCAAATGTAACACTTCTTTCACATTCTTACTTTCACACAAATATATAGATACTCACCTACAATTACATTCTTAATGTCACATGCATATCAGGTTAAAAGAAACATGCATGTTCTTATTCCTTAGGGAAAAGGAAACAATATCCTTGTCATTGTTTATAGGGATAGATGTGCCACATGTGATGACACTAACATACAGTAATGGATGGTTGAGTCAGAATGCCGCCTCTTCCGGCTTCCAAAGTCAAAATACGTTGATGCTGCTGAAAAACAAATTGTGGAAAAAGGAAAAGAAAGCAAGAAACGTGTGTCTGAATGACGGAGAGAGAGAGAGAGAGAGGGAGAGATGCATGGTGATAATGATATTGGAAATGGATTGGAAATGGTTTAGTCTAACATAACAACTCTAAGAAGCCTGCTTATCCTAGCCGCAGTATCATGCACATGCATGATGACATCTAACATGCGCAACAACGGAGAGTGATGATTGTAACCAAACCCAGCATGCACCTTTTTCACTTGTGGAAACCTTTAATCATGGTGGCGGATGTAAAATATGACATCGGATATTAAGATTTTCTTTCTTCTTTTTTGTCCAAATCAAGATGATGTTAATCACAAACAAACATCATAAATCCTCTTACTATATTTTCTTGCAAATGCTCTACATACTAAATAAAGTAAATATTCATTAAAAACCCACAAGCAAGGTTGAGTAAGGTGGGTATTGAATTGGTACTTCTCATTAAAAAAAATAAAAAGGAACCCCTAAATAATTATGTAAATAAATTGTTTTTACATTAAAAAATATTAATATAGACTCGAGTTTACAGTGAATCCTATATATGTTACTATTTCAACAAATGTTTTATTATTTTTATATAATTTTAATTTAAAATTATACTTTGAATGATTAATACGTTTCCACGTGTACACTTAACCATGAGCTCAAGACTTTTACTATCAATATACTTTTACATTTATGCCGACAAGCAATGGTAGATACCACATGGGATGATTCTCTAAAATTCTGAGTGGTCTTTTTCTGAACATGGTTACAAATGCATTTGAGTAAGGTTATTATTCTTCTGCATGGACGGAGGATGGATCACACACATGATTTTTCACTTTACTGCAGCTGCTAGATTTTATGGGCTTTTGGCCCTTTCGTCATCTCTTTACAGTGACAGTGACATTCAATTTGTGGTCCAAGAGAAAGTGTGTGGGTGTGTTCTCGTTTCTGGGCTGGGTTACAAAGAAAATTAAATCAACAAATGAGTGAAAAAAGAAAAAAAAACCTTCATAATAAATAATCAATATTTTTTACCAAAAAAATAACAATCAATATTTCTTTTCAGACAAAAAAAAATATTTATTTTCTTGTCAAAAAAAGTCATAAAAAGAAAATCGATTGTTGATCGCAAAAAAAATGTCTTTTCTTTATCATAAACCTGTGACACTAACTTTTTTAATCTAAAATGTAGTTTCACAGAAAGAATTCTTAGACAATATTTGAAAAAATTATGTTTTAGCTAAACTTTTTATGTCGAAATTCCATAAAAAAAAAGGTAGTTTAATTTATTGGATAAAATTTTGGTACTATAGTTATTTAATATGTTATTGTCAGCTTTCTGCACTTGCGTGCTTTTTTTTTGGCCATTTTTATGGCAATATGCGTAATATTTTGGTCGAAACTTGAAGTGATTTGCATTTTTTCTCTCGCATCAAGAATAATGCTTCCGTTATAACAAAAAAAGAATTTGAAGTTTGTTGTCTTACATCTATCTATAATGCTAATATTTTAAACTTATATAAAAAAAAATTCAAATGTTGTTTCTAAGATAATTTAGAGTCCACAATTTTTATAACTTTAATTTACAATTATTTTTTAAGAAACTCATAATCATAATTATTATATATCACTAAAATATCATTGAAGATTATCAATATTTAGTGAAATATCTCTTTTATAATTTAAATGGTAAATATGATGATCTATTTTGAATGTCACCAAACCCTTCTTTTGTTAATTATTTTTTACAACCCTTTTTTTATTATCAAAGATAGATATTTAAACAAGTATCATCATACTTTATTTACATATTCTAATACTGCATTTTATGAACGTAATGTGCTCTATCTTAAATTGATTTATTACGCATATAGGATTATTAAAAAATAAAAAAAAAATAAAGGAGACAATAGTATATGCCAGCATAGAGAGAGAACCCAAAACAAATAAAATGTTAAGACACAAATATAGAAGAGAAAAAAATTAAGAGCTGAAAAATAATCTTAATTATTAATTATTATTTTTAAAAAAATCTTTATATCTCTCTATCATCAATGCAACCTAAATACTCTATATGAAATATTATGGCATTTATTGTAAATGGAAATTGAAATAAGGCTGAATAAAATATTATAATTGAAATAACTTAACTTTAAAATTATAACAAATAAGATAAAGGAAGTGACAATCGAATGTATTATTGTAGTATTATAATATTATAATTGTAATATTAATAATTAATAATAATAATAAATTAGATAAACGAAACAACCATTATAAACAAAATTATTATAATAGATTTTTTGAAATTGTTTCACCATGTGTCATTTTCTCATAATTTATATTGTATAAAAAATTATTTTTACTTCTTAAATAAAGGGTACTCTTTTATGAAAAATAAAAGGTATATTTAACTTTTCATATAATATGAATACAATTAATTGCGACAATTTGAATTTCAAATTGAAAATCATATTCAATTAATGCATATCTGTTCACATCAACAATAAATATCAATTATAAAATTCAAAATCATATTTAAATAAGGAAATATTCTTAAAATTTCTAGAAAAAAAACATTTCTAAAATAAATAGCAAACCAGCTGAATACGAGAGAACTATTTTTTTTTTTTTATTGCTCAAGGGTATCTCTCAGTCGAAAGTCGGAGACTAATCCCTTCGAGACGTAGAGATCACCGAAGTGGATATTGCTTATTCCAACAAAACCCCTTTCTATACACAAAACAGGAGTCGACCCCTGATACATGTTTAAAGGACCCAGCCACCTACTAATTGTGTCAGGCTTTGTTGATAATACGAGAGAACTATTATACTGTGATTTAGTTGTATTCTTACATCCCTATTGAATTTTTTGAAAAATTCAAATCTATATTCCACAAAATTTATTCTTCCACATTCATATACTAAGTGTTATATAATTTTTTTAACTTTATTTACTTCTAAAATAAAAAGCATATTTCAAATTTTATATAATTAATCAATTGAAAAATATAAAATTTAAATTTCAAATTCAAAATCAACTTTAAATCATTGTATAGTATTTTCATACCTGCAATAATAAATACTAATTTTCAAGTTTCCCAATATGATTTTTTTTTTTTATCAATGTCATATTCTCCGATAACAAGTGCCTCTCAATATTATTTTAATTTGTTAGATTATTCTACCTTTTTTTATACATTAGCTTTTGAAATTTTACATCTGAATTATTCTATGATTGTTTTTTGCTTTTCGTCACTCTCAATTATTATCTTAATTCGTTTTTATCTTACTTTATTGTTGATGAGTAGTATTATTGCTTTCGCTTGGTGGTTTACTTATTTTTGTTCTACAACTCTTGAATTCTATTTTATAATATCTCTTTCACAATTTTATTCTCTCACTGTTAGCCATTGTGTTTTTCTCCCTCTTAAACCACTTGTGGAACTCTTATAGTTATTGATGCCTCTTCAATGCCATCAAGCATTACCCTTGTCTTAGATAGACCCGTAATGTTTAGATTTGACTTGTTAAACAAAAATGTCATTCATTTTCTTTTTCTTGACATAGTTACTTTGTATCATTTAGGAATTGTTACTAAGTTGTAAAAAATTCAAAAATCATGTTAGTACTTAAATCATCAATTACATTCAAAACTTAATCAATATTAAATATTTAAAAATAATTTAATTATTAATTAAATTTTATATGAAAGTGTAAGTAATAAAAATTAATAATGAAATCTTATTTTGATTAACAAGGGGAAACATATTTTAGAAAAATTAAATGAATCTTAAAATTATTTATTTATCCAAATAAATAAATTTGATAAATATTTATAAATTAAGCAAAAATAATGTATAATTAACTTCATTTATATTATATAAATCGAGTATGCAATTAAGATTTGCCTAATATTAAGTAGTTTATATAATAAGTTTATCTGTAAGTATTCTTTGAAATTGGAGTTTTCTCTATCTTGAAGTAATGTTAATCTCTCATATAAAATTTTTATATACCAAAAAATAAATATGACATCATAGATTCAAAATAACCAATTTAATTTTAATTAGTTAATTATTAATTTATTTTTAAAATTAATATATATTCAATTTACCATAAGGTATATTTAATTAAAATTATTATTTATTTTTAATAATGGCCAATAAACCATTTTTTAATATTACTTTGTGTTTTATACAAACGAAACAACTAGTGGGTCTTTTTTTTTCACATGAGATTTTGGTGGTATATTTATATCAATATGATATTTTCAAAAAAAATCACATGTTATAATTTTTTTCCAGTATAGAATTTGCTTTTGACGGATTTAAATATATTCTGTCAAAAACAGATTAAGTATAAAATGAAAGTTGATACAGAATTCGTCAAAGGCAGATTCAGAAAATAAAAATAACACAGAATCCGTCTGTAATGGATTTTATAAATACCATACATAAGTAAATTTAACTATTATCTTATATAAGTATAAATCACCTATCAAAACACCATATCCAAATTTCCATGAGTAGTTTAGCATTTGATACCTCATTACCTCCCATAGTCTTTTTTTAACCGGAAATCAGAAAGCAAAGATTCTACAATGCGAATTTCCGTATTTGGGAGTAAGCATACGATTTTATAGTTGAAAAAAAAAACTATTTAAAACAAAATCTTCAATATAGCACTGGATTCTAAAGACTAGTGTGGTTGTGTGTGTAGATTTGATTTTTTTTTTTTTTGGTGTATGTGTATAGATTTGATTTTGATATACTATCAATATAATTTTTTTAAATGTTGAAATCAATTATATCATTAAAATTGTTTTATAAAACTAAGGTATAATATAATTGATGAAAAGGGTTTTTATACTTTGCAGTGAATCCATTATTAATATCGCGCGTGGCACTTGTGCTTAGTTTTACATGTTGAATCATGTTTCTTGTCTTCCCCCATCAAATCAATCAATCCAAATATCCACTGTCAAACCCAATATATATGTTTTTTTATTTTACTGAATGCTGATTGAACAATAATAATTAAAAAAAAAAAGGCAAATTACACTTATACTTCATATTTTAAAGTTATGGGAATTCATCTGAATTATTTTCTATTTGTTTAGATAATTTTGATATTTTTTTATATACTGATAAATTTAGTATAATAATCTTATAAATTTTAAAAATATAAATTTAAAATATTTTAAACTTTTTGAATAAATTTTATAAATAAAGACGGGAACTTTATTTACCCGATCCGAGATCAATGTGATTTATCTAATAATTAAAAAGAAAATGTAATAAAGTTGGGTTCAGGTAGTAGAGAAAGAAAGCAAGCGAGTTGACGGAGAGTGGACTGTGGTACGTATGATGGAGGGCCAGGATTGGATCTCATGTTTGGCGTAATTGGAATAATAAAATCACTGGGACCACTGCACCGAATCACTCTTCGTCTTCTTCTTCTTCTTCTGTTTGTTCGTTTGTTGTTCATATTTGTTGTGCGACGAGAGAAAGAGAAAGAGAAAAGGATCAAAAGAAGAGAGAGATGTCTGACGAAGAGCACCACTTCGACTCTCATGCGGACGCAGGAGCATCGAAGACGTACCCTCAACAAGCTGGTACCATCCGTAAGAATGGCTACATCGTCATCAAGTCCAGGCCCTGCAAGGTCAGTCACAAATTCAACTCGATCCTTGGTTTTTTTTTTCTCTTTTCTTTTTTTGTTTTTTTGGGGTTTCGATTTTTTCAGTTTTTGCTGTTTCCATAGATATATTGATGTAGCTGCTTTTGAGATTAATTGTTTTGATTTGATTAGGTGAAGAGTTGTTGTAGTAGCGTGTTTTATGGTGTGACTCCTATTCGGTGAATTATTGGTACATACATGTTGTATGTATGTCACGAATACTGATACGAGTATTGGTAAAAGTATCGTATAGTGTCTGGTACTGTGCGTATCTGTTAGTCGACTACTTCGAAGTTGTATGCGTGTGTGAAATTTTTGTACAGCGTACAGGTGTACATGTACCAAGGCCAAGCATTCTTCTACTGTTCTACATATATTATTGTATATGTAGTAGAAAGAAAGAACAAGAGATCCTCTTTACAATAACAAGAACAAACAAGAGAAGAAACCATCAATGAAGTGGCAGTGTTATCTGTCTGGAATTATAATTTGAAACTAGGCTAATTAAATTAAACTTATTGTTTTTGGGCTTCTGTTGTGTGTTTTCTCGGTTTGTCTTTTGACAGGTTGTAGAAGTATCTACATCTAAAACTGGCAAGCATGGACATGCCAAGTGCCACTTTGTTGCGATTGATATCTTCAACGGGAAAAAGCTTGAAGATATTGTTCCTTCATCCCACAACTGTGATGTAATGCAAGTTTGAATGAATCCATTCATTTATGCGTGCATGTCATGTTATTTGCTTGTGATCATTTTTGTCAATCGTCATTCCCATTATTTTTGCAGGTTCCGCACGTCAATCGCACTGACTATCAGCTGATTGATATCTCTGAAGATGGTTTTGTGAGTTGTTTTTACTTCCAACTCTAGGGGTTTCAATCAAGCATCCCTGTCATGTTGTAGTTTTTAACTTGAAGATATAACAAGAGAAGTTAATATATAACTGCATTGTGGGGGAGCATGACTTTCTTTATGTCTGTTGTAGATATAATTTTATGGAAAATGAGATTGTGCCTTGTGGAATACTGCAATTCTCTTCTTGCATGTTCTCATTATGTGAAAAAGGTCAATATTTCCCAGTTAAGAATTCTCTTCTTGGCAGAAAAGTTTTGCACTCATTTCAATTTGAGATGAGGGAGGCTGCACTTCCAAGTTCCAACCTGATTTTTTTTTTCTTGTCTAGTTGATTAAGTATAACATCAACTTGGTTTATTTTTTATTTTTCTCCAAAAAAAAGTGGATGAAAAATTATGACTTAAAGTGCTAGTCCAAAAGCAAACACCTCAACAGCAAGGAATACAGATATTACTTCACATGTACTGAGGGTAGCGAAGCATTCTTAATTAATTTGATTGGGATTCTTGTAGGTGAGTCTTTTGACTGAAAATGGAAATACCAAGGATGATCTGAAGCTTCCCACTGATGAGGCACTGCTTGCCCAGGTATCTCTTCTGAAACCCTGTTTTAAAGTTGCTTTCCTAGCTTGATGCGTATTATTATTATTATCACTGTTCATGTTCTTAAGCTGCTTACTCTCTGTTTATTAATTTCTTGCATGCTTTTGTATTTAGATTAAAGATGGATTTGCTGAGGGAAAAGATCTTGTGGTTTCTGTCATGTCTGCAATGGGAGAAGAGCAGATCTGTGCCCTGAAGGACATTGGTCCTAAAAATTAAAATGATACTATTGCTGTAGCTATAACTGATAGCACACTTCCTCTTCTCATGTTGAAACTAGTAGTAATTTTATTTTTCTTCTCTCTTTTTAAATGCAAGTGTGCACAATAAAATCATAAGAGGAAAATAGCTTGTACTAGAAATTCATCAACCTTGGGATAGGAAAGCAGAAACAAGTTTAACTGTTGTATCTTAATCAAGGAAAACAACGGTCTTGACCGGATGAAATTCTCATAGATGTCTCATATATCTTTTAAGTCTAATATTGAGCCCCTATCAATCTCTCTCTATAGTTTTTGGATGATAAATACAACGGTGTATTTAGAACATTCAGGATCAATATTGTTGTGGATGTATGAAGGAGCACTTGATGTACCAGATATTTCGAAGAAAAGAAACTGTAAATTTTTTTGACTTGGGAAAGAATCTTGAAACCACTAATTGGGTCATGTAGCAGTATAACAGCTGCAATGCTTGTGATGAGTACACCTGCTAGCACAGTAGAAGCCAAGACAATCACAGCTGTACAGCCCAGCATCCCCAACAGAAAAGTTATTTTGCACCCAACAAGATGATAAGCACTTCTGCACCACCTTTGAAAGATGCCATCTGTTGAAAATCATCACTTATGATGACCCCCACAGTGGTAAACAGGAAGACAAATAGATAAACCATGACTGGCTGTTCCAAAACGACATAGAGGGATCTTATTTCCTGTAATTTCACAAAAACCAGCTCTGTCTCAGAGCAAAATTAAACCCCTGTAAAGTGCAGATCCAAAAATGTGCCATATTAATCTCATGATGTATTGAGCTCCGCTGATATTATCATATCGGTCTAAACCTCAATCCATTGACCCTGAAACAAACTTCAACCCAAGGCTGTGATGGCATTGCAGCACAGTGACAACAATAGCATTAGTCATTGGCATAAAACACGAGGGATGAATATGATGATGCCACGAGCAAAGCAGTAGATGGAGGGAGATAAGCATTGGTATAAATAAAACGATACGTAAGGCTAGAAACAGGAAATGCCAGTGGCATTGCTACGGTGTTCAGAATTCGAAGAATCTAATAGGGTTTTAACTTTCTTGTGTATGCTTCTGTGATCATGGTCTTAAATTTTGAAATCTGACCCCCACATTGAATCCGAGGGAATTGGTGATTCTGCCTCCATAGTTTCTCCTCATAGGGAGAGTATAGCATCAGGAAGAGCAAAGCCAATAATTGCTCCGCGGATAACGGGGGGAAAAAAAGAAGAAGCGTACACAACTGTTAGTGTATTTTATTTTGCTTTTGGTAGAATTGATTTTGAAGTAAAGTGATTTATATTTGATTGTTTGATAAGAAAAGTAATTTTGACAAAGATAAAAAAAAATAAAGCCTAGAAGTGATATATGTTTTTCAAAAAAATTCTGGTGAAATTGATTTTAAATTATGTAATCCATTATGAAGTTTTGTTCAGCAAGAAAACTTTAGGGCTTGTTTATTTAAGTTTTCTGTTCTCAATATTTTAATTTTTTTAGATTTTTTGAAAAAAATACTAAAAATTATGAAGATTATAAATTTCAGTTTTCAATTTTTATTTTGAGTTTTTAATGCTACCTTTATAAAATCCTAAAACCTAAAAAACTAAAAATAAAGGTTGAAAAAGCTGAAATCAAACATGTCTTTAAAATCTTATCTTAGTGGAATTGATTCCAAGCCTGGGAGTTGATTTGGGGCCCCTCCTCACCATAAATTCAAACACATGCTATGATAAACTTTACAAATCAGGTATTCCTTTAAAGATGAGAGAGAGAGAGAGAGAGAGAGGAAGTTTCATCCGTGCAGGTTGGAACCCAAATGGTTGAATAGGATAATTTAGGAAAGAATGTTTCATGACATAAACCAGCTTAATGGCAGATGCTCTGATCCTTCTATGAGCTAGAAAGCAAAAATCGATTTTTTTTTTCTTTTGAAAAATAAAAACTGTAGTCTATCTTTCAGAACTACTTGGGATCATCAAATCATGTTCTGATGACATGAATTGAAATAAGATTCAGGCCCATAATGAATATAGTAAAAGTTGACCACCTTGATTAGTAGTACCAAATTGGAATCAGCACCAATGGGGGTTTCCAATTTGCCGCCTTGGTTTTCACTCAAAATACCCACTATAATTGTGTTAAGAGCAGGAATTCATGTTCTTCAATCAAAAGGACATTCACATATATCCGAAAACATCAATGAGTATGACTAACAAAGTTGTTTCAGATACTTTAATCTGGCCATTTTAGCCAATGATTCCTGGGTCCGTTTATTATTTCCACATCCGAATTGATGAAATTTCCACAAGGCCCCACCCTATGTCATGAAAGTTCCGTAGTATACCGCACAGATTACTAATTTGACTAATTTCAACAGCAGCAATTAATAAAAGGTCATGGGAGCTTGCACATGAAATTAGAGAGGTGATACTACAGTGCAGAAAGAGTAATGTATACTCCGACAAAAACTCAGCAGTATTAAAGTCTGCAACAAGGAATGTATTGCATATGTTTGGGGTTGATTCCCACATTGGTTTGGAATAGGATCATATGATAATCATTATAAGTATTTGGACATCTTTCCCTAAATAATTTAATTTTTGAGGTTGAGCTAATTCCATTCAAAGAGCACGTTAAGAAATTTAAAGCAATTGAAGTAATGTAAATTGCATTTGAACTTATTTTGAGAAAGTTCTTGCATGAACATAAGTTTAACACTTTTATCTTTACATATACTTACAATAGAAAGTGAGTCTCACCAATTTTATTTAAGATACACTCTCTTACATATGGGTTCTATCAACTTAATTGTAAGTGTGTGTAAAAATGAGGTGTTAGACTTAAAAGGGTGTTATTTCAAAACCCCAAAATCCTAAATATCCAAACACCCCTCTCATAAAAATTATGGGACTCACATCTTTTTTATTCTCCACTAATTCTCTTTTCACATCTTTCTCTCTATTCTTTCTAGATGTTGTATATCTATCAAAAAATAGAGTGCTAGAATAATTTTTCTTTTAGACTTGTGCTCATCTAAGAATTATTTTTTTTCAAAATTTTAATATATTTAAAAGTTACCTTCTTTTCACTCCAAACACCATTATCTAGAATTTACTCTAATTAATGTATTTCAAATTAGATTGACTAGCTATAGAGTAAAAATATGTTAGTTTAAGACCTTAATCAAAGAAGAATACAAATATATATATGTCACATTTTAACATGATTTTTAATCTCAAATTATAGCTCGAATAGAAGTAAAAAAAAAAAGAAAAAGAAATGACTTTTCTATTAAACAAACCATAAAGTGCAGAAAATACATCAAAACAGCCATATAAAAAAGAGCAAGCAATCGGATAAAAAATAGACAAGCGGTCAAAATGGAAACTAAAATCCCATAAAGTTCCTGATTCCAGCAGAGGCAGTGGCAGAGGCAGCATGTGCATGACATGTGCTCGCCGCAGGGAGATCGAAGAGTTTAAAATTTTTTAATGAGATTAAATTAAATTAAATTTTTATATTTGAAATGAGTTAATGAATTAAATAATTTAATTTATTTTTTTTATTTGAAATTGGTCTAAATATAAATTAATTTAATTATTTTATTCTTTATTAATAGATTAGGAATAAAATATTATATTTAAATAATATTATTTTAGTATTTTCATTTTTTAGAATTCAATTTACATATCAAATCACATATCTTTGGATTTGATTTCAATTCCTTAGTTTTGTTGAATTTCAATTTCTATGGGAATTCAATAGAAATTCAATTCATTCACTTAAATTATTTTCAAATTATGGAATTCAATTCAATTTTCTAATGAAATTAAATTCTAGGGATTTCTAAACGTCCTGTATAAGGTTTTTTTGTCCTCTTAGTAGGTTGAATTTGAGAGGAAGGGTTTAAGTGGAAATAAAATATGAGTTTTTAATTAAAAAATTAATTTAAGATCTTTCGATAAAAATAAAATGATATTTTACTATAAAATTTTGTTATATAGTTAAAATTATTTCACTCTTACAAAATAATTACTTTAGAAGTTATATAAGTCTAAAATATTTTAAAATGATAATGCATGGAACTTAATTTCAAGCCTTTTCTCACCTTATTTTTAGTCTTATTGAAATTATAAAATATTTTAAATTTAAAAATAAAAAACATGTCTTCACTACATCCAAAAAAAATATGTCTTCACTTTTGTTTCCCTTTAAAATCATCGATCCAAATAATTAGTAGTATTTATACAATTCAAATATATTTGTGAGACTCTCGTGATATAATGAGTAGTATTTAGTTGCTAGCGTTCTCCTTAAGAATAACAGTTTTTTCTATCTTCCAATAACATATAAGAATTTTCCAAACTTAAATAGGAAAAGACACTTGTGTGCCTCGTTCGGGTATAATTCTTAGAGGTGCTTTGGGTTTCTGTTAGGACTGATGTTCATGATAAAAGCCTAATTCAAAAGATTAGTCAATTGTATGAGAGACTTTTATGACTTAAGTACCAAAATGAACCTGCTTATTTGCTCAACACAAGAGACATTATCCTGCCCTTTAAGGGCCTACATCCACAATGGCTCAACCCTTTCAATACTGACCCAAGTTCCCTTTTGCGACTTCATTCGTTTATCAGTGCTCAACACAACAGTCTCACCATTGTACGGTTGTACCTCAATCCGGTCTATAAGTAGGGGAATGAATCCCTAGATCATGTGATATTTTTACATAAATTTATCATATGTGATCTCTTACTATCAATTTGAAATATATAACTCATATACAACATATGACATAAAAAATTAATAGGAAGGGGTTCTATATGAAAAGGTCATATAAAAATTTCAGATAAGATAATTCATTTCTCTTTAAGTATTCTTTTTTTTTTTTTTGTGTGTGGTTAACGGGCTCAAATTCCAACCAAAACTGCAAATACACTAAACAATTATTATGACTCAAATTCATAAAAACAGTCCAACGCAAAAGCTAGTCGATTTCATTAGATCGGAGAATTTCATAATTTAACTACCATATTGAGCTTTGTTTGTTCAGCAAGAGACTCATAACAATTTCAGCCTCTCTACCAATAAGCATTGTTTGAATGGGGACACAGTAACTACAAATTGTAGGAAATTGGTATAAAACGACTGAGCTTTCATATACTCGAAAACTTTAGCTTTACATTATTACTAAGTTTTTAATATCTGTATGGTTTCTCAAATTAACAAATTAAGGACAAATCAATGATGCAGATAAGTTGAATAAAAACTCAATCTTTCTCTAGTTCAAGTGTAGAGCCGTACCAAACTAAATATTGATTAACATCATTATTAGAACAATTCCACCACACAACAAAGTGTTTACAAGGGATAGGAAAATAAATTATCCTCTTTTGGAGCCTTTATTTGGAATAAATCGCTCGGAGTGTATTTTGATTAGTTTATTGTATTTTCATATAAGTTTATAATTAAGATTATTAGTGGAAGGTTCCTGATCCAAAACCTTTTTTCCAAGTGTAAAATACTCAAAATTAAGCGTGTACCTAGCACCATTTTTTAGTTAAAATTATATGGTTGAATAAAAACGCAGTAGGATATTCTTTCAATGCTGTTGGGGAAATCTTATGAATGAAACGTGTTATCAACGGTAGAAGTAATAAATATTTCTTCATAGTTATACAGTTAAATAGATAGAACCAAAAATATTCTAGACAATATAATAATTTGGTAGAAAAATAAAATAAGAGAGATCACAATTTTTAATTTGGGAAAACTCTCAATTTGAGGGACAAAAAAAACTCATAGGACCTAGTCCAGCAAAAACTTTCATTATGATCAATGAGAATACAATCGGTCTTTCTAGTCGCGCTAAGAAATCTTAACAATCAATATAATACTCACCTAACAGGCGGAATATGATTATATAACTTCACAATGTGGCTATCACAAACAGTTATCAGGAGGCAATAAAAAATAATATGCTATATTAAAACTATCAAATGTAATATCAAGAACAATATACTAAATTTTCATGATAAATGGAATACATGCGTAAGATGATGCACCCGCCAGTGCCTTTTCCCCTTTCTTCTTCTCTGTCGCAGCGCGGTTTCTCGTTTCTTTCTTTTCTCGATACAACGCTTCCTGTAGCATTTTTTCTTTTATTTCTCTTTTTTCGGTTTTCCTTTTTTTTTTTTGGTTTTTTTTTCTTTACAAGTTGTTTGGCCCTTCCTTCAAGCCCACCAACAAATGCTTGTGTGATTTTGTAATTCCTGCCGTTGCTGCTAGTTGGTTCGTGGATTCCACTTCTTCCTTTAAATTAATTTTGACATTATGCTTCCACTATTCATTGAAGTTACATTTTATTCTCTAAATTATGTGATAGTGAGCTAAAGCTACATAGTATCACATAATAAGTTATAATATTTGAAAATGTTAGATAATAATAAATTCAAACCTAATTTAGTTAAAATAATTATGTGATATAATTTTAAAGTTTTAAATAAATAAATATATTATATTCTTTATTTGATTTATAATTATCATAACTTATGTTCAAAATTCTATCAATATTGTATTTTTTACTAAATAACATTGTTCATAATATTTAAATGAAAATCAACGACTACGTCAGTTATACGGGAACAAATTCATTTGACATGGTCTTATGACTAGTATTCCTATGATATTATATTCTTCCCTAATCCCGATTTATGCCATTGACTACTCTCCACGGTAGATTTCCAAAAATTCCAGAACAAAAAACCAAGCACAATCAATATCTTTCTATATTTCGATCATTATTAAATTTTAAAAGAAAATGCCCCATCAGGCAGAAATTTAAAAAGAGAATAATATTTTTTACATATATTTACATACAAAAAATATGGTCCGGTTACTTTAAAAGCTATATACATGAAAGGATTTGATGATTAAATTGTTGTATAAAAAATATTTATATTATTAATGTATTAAAACTAAATTAATAATATCATATGCATGATTGTTAAAATAATTATTTTAAGTGAAACATTTTTAGGATTTAATTTAGATACATTGTTGGTATAGCAAGGTTACATAGACATACAAATATGTATTGATATATCATTAAAAATATTTGACCTAATTACTCATTATTTTAAAAGTATTACAAATATGAATATATGATTAAATACCAGTATAAAACTCTCTTATATTAACAGTGCACACATTTGTAATGATTTAATAACATGTAATAATATACTTGTGTAAAAACTTTATACTAAAGATATGCTTGGTTGAATGGTACAAATTATATGAATGAGACCCATATTTTATTTTACAAACAGAACTTATTCATGTAATTTTCTCACTTTTATCTATTAACCAATGTGTATTTGACTAGGGGGTAAAAGTAATGGTAAATATTACATGAATGAGTTTCATATGTAAAATAATGTATAAAGTTTTTTCATGTAATTTTTACTATCATTTTTATTCTCTAACCAAATACACCCTAAAATTGTATCAAAGTTAGGATTTTCTTAGGATATAGGTACTGATTTATATTCATTAATTATAGTTTAATTATTAATTGTATAGATCTCTTAATAATATGATGGTTTTTGTTATTGTACTCTAAGAGTACCGGTACTCTTTAAATTTAAGGATTATGATTTAATCATAAATATTTAAAATATTAATAAATTTAATTAATGAGATATGTGATAAATTTTTAATAATAAATTATCTAGAAAGTACTGGTACCTATAAATTTTATAAGGTATCGGAAAAATCCCCTAATATGACTAATTTTAAACCATAAATAATTAAAATATATGAATATTCTTAAATTTTATAAGAATATTAGAAAAATCCAATAAAATTATTTTTTTATGTTTGAGTATAAATTATATATTTAATTAAACTATAATGTCAGTGTAAAATTTTTTTTTACTATCATTTAATTAAATTTTTTTTATAAAATTTTAAAAATAATAAAGATAAAAAGTAATTATATTTATTAATGTGTAATTGTATGATAAAGATGGAACCTGCATCTGATTCTTTAAAAAGAAAGTACTACTACAGAGTGGTCAACAATGGATTTAAGTGTGATTAATGTTCATTGACCGGAAAAAAAAAAATAGTGTGATTAGTGGTCCATCCCGCAAAAGCAAAAGATTAAAAGAAAAGCAGGTCACAGTAGGGAGTCAAAGAACCAGAATCAACATTATAATAGAACCAGAAGGAACCCTTACGGCGTCAACAAAGCCGCAAAGCAAGGGTGGAAGAAGAACGAGAAGAAGAAGCAAGAAGGTAACGGAAAAAGGGACGGCGTGTGTTACCTTGAATCAGAGCACAACAGGAAAAAACAAAAACAAAAAAGAGAAGAAGCACAAGCACCTGAGTGAGTGAGTCAATCCGAGTCAAAAAGAGAGAGACACAAAACACACACACAAACCTCGCAAACTCAACAAAACCCTCTCTTCTTCTTCACACACACACACACACACAACAAAACCGTTGCGTTTCGCGAATACCCGAAACGCGTTTCGGTTCCGGATTCTATTAATAGAAACTGCTCGAAACTTCGCCCCTTCTCTCTGTCTCTCTCTCTCCTGTGTTTGCCATGGCTGAGCACCGAAGCTCCGCCGCCGAAGCTTTAGCAGAGGGAGCGCCGGAGCTTCACCGCAAAGGGAACGATCCGCAACGCGTCGATGGAAACCAGCAGCGAGAAGAAGGGAAAGCGCGAGAGGTAGAGGAACGAGTCAGCGAATCGGCGCGCGGTGCCGGCGAGTCGCAGAGCGGCGAGCTCCGGGGTTGTGTTAAACCTCCGACGGGGTCGAATTCAAAAACCCTAGCTGTTGAATCGGTTGGTTTGAACAATCGGAGCGACGGTACGCTTCGGTTTTTCAATTAGTATTTTGCATGTTATTTTTCATCCAAGTGAATAATTTATTTATTTATTTACTTTTGGTAAAATTGTGGTTTTGGTGTTGCAGATTTGCAGGGCAGCACTACTACGACGCCGAATACGGGTGTCAAAGCTGAAAGTAAGGTTAGAGCATTTTTTCATGTCATATTCAAAACTTAATTTTTATTTTTTTAAAATCAAGATTTGGAATATTGTTTGTGTGATCGTTTAAATTTTGTTGGGCATCTCTGCTGTTTGTTTAAGAAAACAGTTCTTAGGAGGAATAAGTGAAAACTAAAAAATCCACTTTTCGGTTTTCTTCCGGTCTTTGCTATTTCCTTCACAAAAATCATGAAAATAGGGAATAGATTGAAAACGGGAACTGAAAATTGAAAAGTGTTCTTTGGAGCCAAACACAACCTCAGTTTTCTGTTTCTCTGCTTAATTTTGCTTGAATATTTGTGACTTGTGGGAGGGGCCTGGTTTAGGGTTATTCTTATTGTTTGCTCGCTGTTTTTTTTCTTTTTTTGGGGTATTTCTGCTTTGATACTCATGAATTGCTTGAATGTGAGGATGAGGAGTGGAGCTTGTCTGTTTTTTATTTTATTTTCATTTTAGGCTTTACCTAGTGTTGAATGTCTTGTCTGAGATCGACACAGAGAAGTATTAATTTCTGCTTTGCAGATTACGACTTGAGAGGACTTTGTGTTTGGAACCATCTTGAACTTATTACAATAAACCTATGCGGCTGGGGTTTAGAAGTTATGAAACCTACTTCTGGGGCCTTGTGTTTCCTTTTTCCATTTAAAAAGTGTAAAGAGAACTTAGAAACTCTGCTTAAGCTTGCAAAAGAGTTCAAACTTGCCCTGCTAAATTCTTATTGATTAATCTTCTGCAAATTAGGAATGGGTTTACGTTAAACTTAAGCTTTATGTAACTCCTCTTTGATGTTTGTAGAGATTCTCAAAATACTTCTCCTATCTTAGTGATGGTGCATTTAGCAGTAAAAAATTCTCAGTCATGAACTGGTAGAGATGTAAACCATTTTTGAGCTTTTACCCATTGACTTAAGTTTTTAGGAGAGTTAGTGCTTGACATGGTATAGGAGGCCTAAAGAGTTTGATCCCTGATGCCTCGTTTCTTCAGAATTAACTGAAATTTTAATAAAACTACCAGGTGTGGTATACCCATGCTTTGTTGGGTGTTTGCATGAGGGCATGTGTTAGATATGTTAAACATTCTTGAGCTTTGATCTAACAGTTGCCTTTTGGGAACTTAGTCCTTGACAAGAACCAGTGAGCCCGATTTGGAATTTGGCTTCTCATTTCTATTCAGCTGAGATGCATTCATGGGGGGTCCATAGTTGCTTTTTCATGTGTATTGATGTACAGGTGTTTGGATAGTATAGGTTTTGTAATGATGATTTGAAAATGCTATACACAAAACTAATTTTCTTAAATTCATTGTAAATTTGTAACAGATTAGCATGACCCAGATGGTTCCATGGTGTACTGAGCAATAGTCATTTGATTGATTTTTCTGATGAACAATTCCTATTTCCTAATGTAAAGCAATCTTTATGCATTCAAATTAAGCTTCAGAAAGTTACATGTTTCTTACTTCCCACATAGATTTGGTTTCTTTTGCACTAAAAGTAGGCCATTTCATCCTCAGGAAACAGTCGGACCTCCTGAAAAGGAAAACATTGCAAGAGAAGCAATACAAGCACCTCCAACTCAGACAGACAATCAGCTTCAGGCCTCTGTATGTTCAACTCCATTGTCTGAACTGTCACCAACTTCTGTTACACAATCTTTATCATCAGTTTCTAGGCCAACTTTGCCAAAACAGAAACTGACTCCTCTGAAGATTAATAACTTGCATATGCCGGAAGTAGACCAAAAAAATCCTTCTGGTGGTAAAACTGCATCTTCAATTTCTGTTGTAAGGACATCAGCATCTGATGGATACAACTGGCGGAAGTATGGTCAGAAGCAAGTGAAGAGTCCTACAGGTTCTCGCAGCTATTACAGGTGTACTCATTCAGATTGTTGTGCAAAGAAGATTGAATGTTGTGATCATTTAGGTCATGTGATAGACATTGTTTATAAAAGTCAACACAGTCATGATCCCCCACGGAAGACTAATTCTACGAGGGAAAGTAAGTTTGCGTCCTCCAGTGAACCACCTACTGTTAAAAACAAAGTTCCTGAGCAGCTGCGTATCAGAGATCTGAAGAACTCTGATCCATCCCCTTCAGCAAAAAAACCTCTACAAGATGCACCTTGCCTTGCTGATAAGAAACGAAAAAACTCGTCTGATATCAGCGATAATAATGGTAAAGTTGTTGTGAAGGAGGAGCATGTACATGAGCCAGAGCCCAAAAAAAGGCAAGTTTTGATATCAATTCATTTTCTTTATAAAAGAATAGACAATATGCCCTTTTTGTATTATTCTTCTCTTCTTGTTAATGAAAATTCTTTTATTAAAAAATAATAATAATAATAATTTAACATCCTCCCCTTTAATTTGATAACAGAATGAAGAAAGATGACTTCACAAACTTGGATTCTCCTGTAAAACCTGGAAAGAAACCGAAGTTGGTTGTACATGCAGCAGGGGATGTAGGGATTTCAGGTGATGGATATAGATGGCGCAAGTATGGACAGAAAATGGTGAAGGGGAATCCACATCCGAGGTGCATGCCTGTATACGTTGTTTGCTTTCTGTTTTGTTTTCTTTCTAATTTGTTCTTAATTTGAATTTCATATTTTTGCCTTGACAAATCAGTATTTCTACACAAAAATGGTGAAAGTTGTAGCTAGATGTAATGGTGTTTAAAATAGTTAAAAAAATAATAATAATGGAATCATGGAACCAGTAAATAGTTGCAAGCTGCATCCATTTTCTTTTTGTAACTTGTAAGTAAAAGACAATGATGCAAATATCTTATTTCAAGCTGATGCCATTTTCTTCTTCCCGCATTGGCTAGATTTCAAAATGATGTCCCTAGCTGTTTTGTGTTTTCCTTTTGGGGTTTAGTCGAAAACTTTACTTGAACCTGCCATAAAAATAAGAGCACTTGTATTAGCTTTATTAGGTTTACGAAAGCTAATACTCAGAAAGCTCCTCATAGAGCTTTTAGCTAAAGCTGTTTTCTATGGTAGTAAGCTAAAACAACCATGACATGAGTTTAACAAGTGTGAGCAACTCTTTATCCAAAATAGTTGGATTCAAAGTTCCTTCTATGCTTTGCTGAGAAGAGCTGCTTCCTATGGGAAAAGCTAAGGGCCAGGTGTCTAAGTGATGAAGCAGCAATTCTCTTAAAATAAAGTTTGCAGACCATTTAAAACCCCTTTTTTTTGTCTCTCTTTATACGGGCCATGGCTTCCCTATTTTGTTTTCTTTAATTTGGCTGTTGAAATTAAAATTTCTTCCTTCTATTCTAATCAATTGCTTGTATTTCTCAGAAACTACTACAGATGCACTTCTGCTGGATGTCCTGTTCGAAAACACATTGAGACTGCCGTAGATAACTCAAATGTTGTGATCATAACATACAAGGGCGTACATGACCATGACATGCCTGTGCCGAAGAAACGACATGGCCCACCAAGCGCTCCTCTTGTGGCTGCTGCAGCACCTGCCTCCATGAACAATTCGCAGCCGAAGAAACCTGATTCACCACAAAAGCAGAAAGTGTCTACTCAATGGTCAGTGGACACCGAAGGAGAACTAACCGGGGAAGCGATGGACCTTGGAGGTGAAAAAGCAATGGAGTCAGCTCGAACACTCTTGAGTATAGGTTTTGAAATTAAGCCTTGCTGAATTCATCTTTCATATATCATGCAGTTGTATCTGTATAAATTGATTGGCAGGTCTCACTGCTTCCCATGTTTATCCACTCTTTTTTTTTTTTCTAATTTTTTCTTTCTTAGTATTTTTAGTGGAACAGTTCATGTATATTTGCTTGTACACCCGTTTAACTTTGTTTGAAACAGTTTGCTAGTAGTGGGGCGAATATAGAATTGATTGGCATCCTTTTATTGGGAGAGTAGCATCATTTTTCCACTCAAATGATTCGTTATAAAGATGGTGGCAGCAATTGCTCAACCAAGTGAGCCAAGGGAGTGTTTTTTTTTTTTACTCTTTTGTTTCTCCTCTTTTGGTCAGAGCCATGAGGTTTATTTGGGCCAAATGGACGTGCGTTTCATATGAGTTTGTTGTTTTTGGGCTTAGCCCCGTTTCTTATGAAAACTAAAAACATTCCAATTGCATCTGGCATTCTTTTCTGCTCACTGTTTGATATCAACGTTCTGATGATTAAGAAACAAGGGAAGGGATCTATATTCTACATTTACCTAACCCCTTAGGCTGGGTTGCATTTGGCATCAAGACTTTTGGCCCGAATCGTAGGCTTTCAGCAATCAGCGTGCCAAAGATAATTTTTTTCCCCCTTAGTTTCTATTTACAACGCAGACAACTAAAACTACCTTTTCTTCAATGTGTTGGTGAGTATTGTGATCGGTTGTCCTTATAGTTAGTATTCGGTAGTTGATAAAACTTGTTTGTTGCTGTTTTATGCCTATAATTTATGGTTTGGATTTAAGAAATGAAACTGAGTGGAAAAGATAAGTTTTTTTATTTTCCTCTTTAATTTAAAGTTTAAAATTTTTTCTACCTTTTAAAATCTTAATCTATATTAGGGCATTGAGTAAAACCCATAATTTATTAGTATATGGGTATCTACGTTGAATATCGACTAATTTAACTAAGAAAGATTAAGCAGAGAGAGTTGGCTCGTTTCGTTTTCTTCTGTGATATATCTCATAAAAAGTCCCCTTTTCTTTTTTTAAAAAAAGAAACTGATCCAAACTCACTCAAACAATTCTAAAAATATTATGTTGATTCTCAAGAGAAACAATAATAATACAAGATTACTCAGTTTATAACCAGGACTGATACGTGGCAGATGTATCCGCTTCCGCCCGTAGCGTTGATCCTTAGTTTTATTTTTATAGGTGGTTGAGTTTAAGGTGTTTTTACACAATTAAAATAAAAGGCTCGACATATTACAAAGATCACCGAAGTTGAATTCGTTTACACATATGTCTTCTTTGTTTTTAGTGGAAGTCGATTATAGTAGAAACTCACACAACACATAATTGACTATACACGAATTTAGTGCAATCTTCAATGGACTTCTCTGCTGCAACAATTGCATGGCAGACCATGAGAGAAGTCGACCAAACTAGACTTCTGTGTGTCAATTGTAGTTGACTAAAATCGACTTTTCTGCTGCATAGAAGTCAACTATACATGACTTCTGGAACGTGTCAGAGCCACTCAATAGTCGACTATGGTCGACTTCCTAAGTCTACCTTACTCGACTTCTTTGAGCCACCCACCATATATTGAGACAACTATGCACGACTTCATTTCTTGCAAGGAGACGGAGCTGCCGAGAGGGAGGCAAGAAGAGTAGGTGGTATGGAGCTTCATCGTCTTAATCATGTTGATCATATTGCAGGCAGATTAGCAATACAGGTACTTATTTAGGTTATGATGTCATTGTATTTTATTTTGTTATTTAGTCTTTGTATTATATTTTATTTTGTCACTTAATTTTATTATTGTCATTTTTAGATTATTTTTTTTCTTTTTGATGATGTGCATGTATATTTAATTTTATTGTAGTTTTGGATTTCATATATTGTATATGTTAGTTGATTTGTAAAAAGTGATGAGTATGCTAGAATTTGTTTAATTTAATTTATTTAGTTTAATGATTATTTTGTGAAATTGGTAACATAAAAAGTTTAGTTTAATAGTTATAAGTCAGAAATTTTTTTAGTAGAGGCAGTTGGACGGATTAGCTTAGAAAGTAGTGGGGGATGTGGCCCCATAGAGAATTTTAGAAAATTTTTAGTTCTGCAAATGTATATAGTTTACCCCAATTTTATTTTGTTATGTTATCATTATAACTTTCACCTCATTTTTGTTTATAAAAATTATAGTTTGCCCCCATTGTCTTATTAGGCTTTTTTTTATATATATTAATATTTGATGTAACAAATAAATAATGATAGTAAATTTTGTTTAATAGGTTGAATATTCAATAATTTTAAATTTAGTTTTGTGTTTATCTGTTGTGGTGGATTTTTAATTTACTTTCATAATGTATTAATTTACTTAGTGTTATTTTTGTACATTATCTTAAACTTATTTTACTTTCATGTTTGTCGTATGATTTGCTTTGATAATTTGTAGGATTTTTAGTGCTGCTGAAATTTATATTTAATTTTGTATAAATATATAGAAATGAATAATAAATTAAAACTAAATTGGAAAAATGATAAGTTAGTTGAATTATTAGTAATGGACATTATTGTTGAATGGTATTTTTATACTTTTAAAAATTAGTATGGTTTTATTGTAATTTATACTTTTAGATGCAATTGTAAAAATTAGTATGGTTTTAGTATAATTGTATTTATTTAGGTAATATATTTGAATGTGATTTATATTTATTTTATGTTTAGTTTGTAGGATTTACCAATGACTTATATATATATTTACATTTTACGATATAGGATACTCGGATTTTAAGAGCTAGACACTATAATATGATGGTTGAACCAGATCCAAGGCTGCAACCTTTTCTCAAGCAGGTTGGCTTTTGGTATGTTGCTCAGATGGTCCCAGTATATGATATTGATAGGGCACTCATCAGTGCACTCGTGGAGCGTTGGAGGCCAGAGACACACACTTTCCACTTTCCATACGGAGAAAAGTACTGTCACGTTGGAGGATGTTGTGTTTCAGCAGGGTTTGCGTGTTGATGGGCTTCCTATAAGCGGATGCATTGGAGTGTGGGAGAAATTTTATGATCGAGATATATGGGTGTTGTGTAGAGATTTACTGGGAGTGGTTCCGGAAGAGAAAGACATAAAAGGATTATCCGTAAATCTGCAGTGGTTCATAGATACATTTGAAATGTTGCCACATAATGCTGATGAGTAGATGATTATCCGATACACCAAAGCACACATAATGGTTCTATTTGGTGGGGTCTTGTTTGCAGATAAATCAGGTTTTAGGGTGCACATGAAGTGGCTCCCTCTTTTCACTGATTTTAATGGGACAGCAAACTTCAGTTAGGGGTCTACAGTCCTAGGATCCTTATATCGCGAGCTTTGCCGCGCGGTGAAATATAATGTCACCGAGATTGCAGGCTGTTTACCTCTTCTTCAGTCCTGGGCATGGTATAAAATACCTCAATTGGCCCCTAAACGAAACCATCCACTTACTTTTCCACTAGCGCTGAGGTACATATTTATGTTATTTTTTTATATCTGTTATTTATTTGTACATGTCCAATTTTTAATAAGAAAAACCAATTGTGTACATTTCAGGTGGAGACGGTTCAGGTATTCAACTATATCAGACACTGATAAGCTAGTGCGATATAGGCAGATCATTGATGCGATTGGCATCAATGGGGTAAGTTGCATTCAATGATTTTGATATTAACTGGTTTATTGAGTTACTATATTAAGGAGTCTAATATTAGTTCATGACTGTTGCAGTTTAGGTGGACACCCTACAACTGTGATGAGGTTAGGGCTATTACACCCCCTTTCATTTATGATAAGGCTGATGTTGGGCATCTGTCACTGCACTTATACAATTTGTCGTGATTGAGTGGCACGCAGCAGATCGTGTGATTCGACAATTCGGTGGAGGACAACATATCCCAGCCGCCCCAATAAATATTGATCGGTTGCATGCAAAGGACGGTCGAGGGGATCTAGACATATGGTGGCCTGAGTATCATGTCGCATGGCATGCAGCATGGGAGGTACGTAGGGATCGGCGGGTTCAGTATCCGCTATCTGATGATGATCGACCATCTGTCGAGTACTTCTAGTAGTACTTAACAGTGACGAATAGATTTTTGTCGCCTAGTGGAGCCTCGGAGGATCCAGAAGTTAGGGACTTGCCAGATGGTGTACCAGTCCAAGCCCCAGCAGCACCACATATCGACAAACCCGCTGATGTCCTAGATCAGCGGTCCTTTAGATGGCGTGCGCATACCGGTTCGCGTTCTAGCAGACGCCAGTACCCAGATGAAGCACATGGTGATGACGATGTACAACCTCAGACTTAGGCACGTAAAGATCGAAGCGACTGCACTTCGAGTCAGCCACAGACGCAGCCTCAAGTAGAGACAAACCGTCAGCCCCAGCCGGATCCCAGCTATCAGGATGAGGCACACTCTTTCCGAGTGTACCAGCCGACACCTACGTGCGAGCCCGGCTGATTCATGGGGACCCGGCCGGCCCGATTCATGTCGTGCCCTAGCCACGATCCATGGGGACCCCAGTGCGTGATTCATGTCAGTGCATAGCCAGCAATTCATATCAGGCCCTAGCCACCAGATCATGGCGGGGCCCAGCCAACACCATTAAATGTCAGGACCTTCTCAGTCCTAGTTCATGGCGGGACCCAGCCAGCAGCATTACATGACCCCCAGCCAGCAGTTCATGCCCGGTCCAAGTCATCAGTTCATTTCAAATTCCTTTGCTCACCCCAGTTCGGCGAATCAATTCGTGACGGGTTTGGCGTAGAGTGACATAGCACGACATATATCTTTTAGCCCGACTTTCATGTCAGTTTCTCATGTGGTAGCATTCATGCAGTTATCTGATGGAGGGAGATCTACTTCTGTGCTTCAGTCAGCCGATCACTACTATCGACCATCAGTTGAGCATATCCCGACTCCCTCTCATCAAGGCTCTCGTCATGAGCAGCAGGGAGACACGGATCAGGAGGGGGAGCAGGAGCAGGAGGGTGAGCATGATCAGGAGCAGAAAAGCGAACCGGGAGATGAGCAGCAGTAGGCGGATAAGGAGGAGGAGGTGCAGGAAAAGGAAGAGGAAGAGGAACAGGAAGAGGAGCAGCAGCAGCAACTGGTTCACCGTAGGCTGCACGACAGATTGTATACCGTTGTTGCATCACAGGGAGTCACATTGCTGGGCCCAGACGTAATAGGCGTGGTGGTTAGTACTTGTGTTGGTTATGTATTTTTGAATTTTTTTTTTATGTAGTGGTTATGTATTCTAGACTTTCATATTATGTATTTCACTTTGTACTCTAGACTTTTGTCTTATGTATTTTACTCTGTACTCTGGACTTTCTTATTATGTGCTTCACAATGTATTTTATGTACTTGAGCTTATTACATGGGGTTATGGTTTTCAGTTTATTCTTATGAGCTTAGCATGGTTACATGTGTTATACAAATAGAAAAAAAAGTAAACAACAACCCCCTTGCATTCCAAATCATTTTTTCCAAACTTACAATTTAACGGATTTATGATCACAAATAAAACTTACTTAAAAAAACAAACCATAACATACCGTTGCCCATAAGGGGCAATAACAACAAACTACCATTAAAATAATAATAAAAAAAAGACACCAAGACATGCCCCATAAGGAGCAATGACCACATAGCGAATTAGTTAGGCTGGCTGGAGGATGCAGTGTGTGGACATGTTCGTCTTGTATGACCCGTACCTTTACACAATCCACAACATTTTCCTTGGCTCGGATCAGGCTCGTCCATTTCGTTTTGAATCCTCGTGGAAACCAAACGACCCTCAAGTGTTCGCTTAAGTGCAGAATTTGGCCGTATAGGAAGCCCAGTGTATGGAGGCCACATTTCTTCATTAGCAACTGCTGAGAATTTTGCTTTGTACACGTTGAACACTGACTCCATTGTGCACACTTCATGAACAAAAGAGGTCCAATCTCGTCGAGCGTCAGAACACGCGGCGATTGCATGACGGCATGGATATTGCAATTTCTGAAATTCCCCACAGTCACACCACTGCTTAGTTAAATGAACTCTGAATTCTCATCGACCATGACTTCTTATGTCATCTCTCTCAAACACCAAGTAATCTAGATCATCTCGAGTCACTCGAGTGGTACTCATGCTGCCAAGATGTCGCATGTTCTCTTCAATTGCATTCAACAGGGTCTTTGAATATTTTCGGCCACTTTTAAGCTGTGACTTTGCCTCTGTGCCCTTTCGAACGAACAACTCAATAAGGCAATAATATGTTGACTTCACTATGGCGGTTATGGGGAGATTGCGAGTGCCTTTCATTACAGTATTCACACACTCAGACAAATTTGTTGTCATATGCCCAAAGCAACGGCTCTCATCAGCATAGTGAGCCCATTTCTTGCACGGTATGCTGCTCGCCCATGCACACATTTCCGGTTTCACCTGCTCCACAACCCTAAACCAATATAGGAAATTATGCTCTGTCTTTGCATATGTTGCATTCATGAGAAAACGCTTAGCATCTTTGTTCTTGAACTTTACTGCAAAATTTGATGCAATGTGTCGCGCACAGTATGCATGATAAGCTGAAGGGGGATGCTAGCCACTCCCTTGTGCCTCTAAAGCTGACTTGATAGCTTGATGTCTATCAGATATGACAAGAATGCCCTCTTTTGGTGTCACATACTGTCGAAGATTTCTAAAAAAAAAAAGACCATGCTTCTTTTGTCTCTCCTTCCACCACAGCAAATGCAACTGACAAAATATTTGAGTTCCCATCTTGGGCAATTGCCATCAACAGTGTTCCAGCATACTTGCGATACAGGTGCGTTCCATCAATTGAAATTAGCCTTTTGCAGTATTTAAAAGCCTCTATGCATGGTCGATATGTCCAAAACAGACGATGGAACATAATGCAATCATGATCTACAACATCACCAATATAGTATGGTCCAGTTTGCATTTGCACAACAGTACCTAGAATATAAGACATCAGGCCACCCAACCATCTAGGAAGCTCATTATATGATTCTTCCCAGTCACCATAAATCATAGCGATAGCTTTCTGTTTGGCCAGCCACACCTTTCTATACGTTGTCTTGAACCTCAACTCGGACTTCACTGATGCTTGTAGAGATTTGATGGCGATCGTCGGATCCGCTTGCACCATGGGGTATATGTGAGTGCAGATAATGTGGTAATCCATCTGAGCATGCTGGTTCGAAGACTCTGGAAATACACATGTGTGTGGCCTTGTGAGTTTTCGCACTTCCCACAGCTGGAATTTCCTCCGAAGAGTGACCCGTATACTCCAATTACAGTCGATGCCAAAATTCACACACTTGAAATGAAATTTTATGTGGTCAGACTCATAGACTTTATACTGAACGCCTCTTCGAATGCTGTAATGTTTAACAGCAAACAAAACTTCATTTTTGTTGCGAAACACTTGCCCAAGTGCCAAATCACTCTCCCCCCTATGCCTGAACCTGCACCAGACCCCCTCCCATCCGACCTCATTGCATCTAAATCCACAGCTAAGTAGTGACTAGGATGTTCTCGAGATCGATATTGGGATTGAAACTATGCCATTACATGTTCACCCAAGTCCTGTACTTCAAACAACTGTTGATCCTGTTCATCATGATTTGCTGCGTGATCAGGGTCCTCCTCTTCATCAATTTCATCATCCTGGTGCTTCATAATGAAATCAAACTCCCCAATTAGGATAGCTTGTGCTAGTGGTTGTGGATTTAGCGGTAATGGCTCTTCAATTTGTCTGACAAAGTGTGCAAAACTTGGAGATGCTACCTCATCGTGTGAGTTGTGCACGCCATGGCGGGACATTTCAAATGATGGAGCTGCATTAGATGTATGAACTGATGGATCCAGAGCTGAACCTCCAAAGCTAAAAGAACCTCCTTGGAGTTCCACAAATAATTCTATGGTGCGAGCTTTAGCAAAAGAGTTGAAATAATTGAACATATGATCAACGTGCTTGTCTTTCCGAATACGCCATCTCCTATATGGGATCCCATGTGGACCAATATCAATCGGCATCCGGTAGAATATTTGTGCAACTTGCATGTTGTTCCCCCTCATACTCCTCTAATATTCGACTCTGCAACTGTACCAAACTAATTGGTGGACGGAGAACCAACCAAGCTTGGTTGTTACTACAAAATGTCTCTCCTTCAACTGTGTTTAAAATCTCACCATTATAGTGTATCAGAACATGAACATAGTTCTCTCCCATTTCCACTATGAATCACACTAAATCTGCAAATGTTTCTCGCATGCTGGAGGTGATCCGGAGATCTTTATTTATAGAGGAGGAGGAGAGTGAAGTCGAGCATAGTCGGTTTTAAAAGTCGACTATAGTAGAATTTTGTAATGTTGTCAGAGTGTGTCAGCATGTGTGTGAAGTCAACTATAGTAGATTCTTGAAATCTACTATAGTCAACTTCTGTTGTGCAAGAAAAGTCTACTATAGTCGACTTCTGTTGTGTGACAAAAGACAACTATAATCAACTTCTGTTGTAATTCCTTGACATGGTGAGAACTCTGATGAATGAAAATCGATTTTAGTCGACTTCTATTATATACATATCAGGACATATATGTAAACGAATCCAAACGAGGTGATTGCTGTAATTTGACATTTTTCTTATTTTAATTGTGTAAAAAACACTGAGTTTAATGTGTTCAAATTCTGCTTCTGCCTATATGGCTAGAACACAATAAAAAATGTTACTGATGAATTGTACTCGAAAATAAAGCTTTAATAAAGGCACTCACAACTCAGACTGAAAATGACAAAAGAAATCAACATATAAAAGAAGTTTGAAACTCAGTGCGATTTACATTTAAATTTACGCAAACTAATAACAGAGTTTTTAATTTTGTTACAAGCAAGGACCTGCTTGGAATTTAGTATTTTTATTTTGAAAGATAATCTTTTGGAAAAAATTGAGTTAAGTTACTATGCAGTAGATTCTTATAATTGTACGTAACGTTTAGTCATGTATTAATAATTCTAATTTTTTTATACATGTTTTTATATTTTTAAGAATTTCAGAATAAGTCTTTATAATTTAATTAAGTTTTTAATTACATCTCTATTAATTATAATCCTATAAGTAAATCCTTAAAATGAATACTACTGAGACCGAACAATCACCGATGAAGATTCTTTGCACTGATTTCAGCAAGTAACATTTCCGGATAAAAGATCAAAATTCTAATATTAGAAAGGACAATTGATAAGAAAAAGAAATATACAAACACCTTGCATGATGCTTTCAGTGAAAGATTGACTTTAATGGATGTCACTTTGTATTAGATTTATTTAAAAAAAAATAAATCAAAGTATAGAAATTTCGTTGAACTATAGAGAACTGTATTGAAACCCAATATAGTATAATTTAATCGAAGAAAATAGTTGAAAAGGTCTAGGTACCGGGCACAGCCGGTAAAACACAAATGCAAAAATAGCATTTTCAGGTTAAACCCCCTTTTTTCTTGTCCTTTTTAATTTTCAATTTTCGCTGTCTCTTCCTTCTATCTTCACTTCACACTCTTTCTTTCATTTCTCTCAGTTCACTTCTTCTCCCTCAAATTTCTTTCACACTTTGCAACTTTGCTTGTTATAGATCAAACCTTGCTCTCTCTCTCTCTCTCTCTCTCTCTCTCTCTCTTCAACATTTCTCTTCTTCCACTCTTCCGAACTCCATTTTTTTTTTCCTCAGGAATTTTCTGTGAAGAAAAAAATGAGAGTTTCAAAGGAATGTGTATGAACACCATAGTTTGAAAGCACCACCCTTTTTTGTTTCATTATTCTCTTTTAAGTTGCAGTGCACAGGGGTCTTTCCTTTTTCCACGATGCAGAGTGGAATCTCAGTGTTTTTAGGTTCTCTTTAGCTAATTTTGAAAGTCATCTATCAGGGTGTTGGATAGAATGCAACCCTACTTAAACCCTAACTTTGCTCCAAAGCTCAACCCGTTTTACGGGAATTTGACCCTCTTATGTTCATGAGTCCCTATCAAAGCTTCAAGCTTTTCTGGGGTTCTGAGCTGATTTGAGATTTTTGGGTCTGAGAGGAAACGGGAGGTTCTAGTGTGTCTTAATGGCTCTCAAATTGAGGGTTTTTTGGTTGTCCCTGAGCGCATAGTTTGGTGATTTGAGGGTTCTGAATGATAGCCTAGGGCATTTTGGTGGTGAAAATCCGAGATCTGTTTTGGTATTGTTTGGGGGCTACATCACTGTGCAGTGTGCAACAGGTGTTTGACAAAGTTTCACAGTGATTCTTGAGCATCCAAATAATGAAAAAAATGAGGGTTTCAGTGAAATTCTGCCATGTGTGGTGTTGATGGATGATTAGGGCTTGGAGAATCCACTAGGGGGTTGAGGTTGAGGATTTCAAGGTGGTTGTTTTGGTGGGGTTGTTGAAGAAGCAAAGAGATTTGTTTGTGTTCAAATGTCAGGGGCTCCCAGATTGAGGTCTATGAATGTTGCTGATTCAGAGGCTAGGCCTGTGCTTGGACCAGCTGGGAACAAGGCAGGTTCTTTGGGTTCAAGGAAACCAGCTTCCAAGCCACTGAGGAAGGCTGAGAAGTCAAGGACTGAGCTTGCTCCCGCTAAGGAGAAGAAACCATGTGAATTGTCCTCAGTTGTTGCCAATTCCTCTCCTTCTCCTCAGTCACATTCTGCAAGTGTTTCTTCTGTGCTTCGCAGGCATGAGCAGTTACTGCATTCCAATCTGTCTTTGAATGCTTCATGTTCATCTGATGCATCCACTGACTCGTTTCATAGCCGAGCTTCTACTGGAAGATTGACAAGGTCTAATAGCTTGGGGACTACAAGGAAGAGGTCTGTGTCAAAGCCTAGGAGTGTTGCTTCTGATGGTGTGTTAGAATCTGCCCCTGATGGTTCACAGTCCAAGAAGAGGTGTGCTTGGGTCACTCATAATACTGGTTTGTTCTACTTCTGCCACTTTCCTTAAATTCTTAGGAAGACATATTATACTGATTTTAAAAGTTTCATGGGTCTTAATTATACCTGCTTAATGATAATTGATAAGTGATTCTTAGTACAAGCCTTGTGTTGGATAGTTCAGTTTATAATTCTTCTGAATGCTGAATTACTCTCATTAATATGTGCATTGTATGATTTTCATTGAACTTCAGGATAACTTTAAGTTGTTAAAACTTCAAAGGTTTGAGTTTTTACAATATATATACCTTCACTTGGATATCATTGTGTGCTTTTTAATATATATATCAATATCAAATGAGAAGGAATTCTGGTTTATTGAACATGTGTTTTAAGATATGAGTTCTTTTGATTTACTCGTGCTTCAGATATTCATTAATGACATGCGTTTGTAGCCAAAATATAATAGGACATGGAATGAGTGTTTGCATTTTTTTTTCATAGATTTTGGTTGATGTTTTTGCTTAGAATGGAAGATATGAACCTGATACAGATGACAGTAGAGATTAACATACATGAGCTGCTACACCTTCCCTAGGAATTCTTTCATAATGCCTAGAGTTTTAAGTTCTGAACTAGATTGGATTCTTTTTCAAAGATTTGTTTCCTGACTAAGTTTATCTGGTGATACTCTAGAACCATGCTATGTTACTTTCCATGACGAAGAATGGGGAGTTCCAGTACATGATGACAAGTACGTGATACACCAAAAGTAATTTATGTTGGTTAGAAAATGAAACTACCTTCTGTTAAATTTTGCTTGACTCTTTTTGTCTAATGTAGGAAACTATTTGAGCTTCTTGTTCTTTCTACTGCTCTTTCTGAACTCACTTGGCCAGCCATTCTAAGCAAAAGGGACAGTTTTAGGTATTGTCTTTTTATTGAAGTTCTGTATTTTTTTTTTTCCCATTCTGAGCCAATAATCTGCACTGGTTGGCAGTTACCTCAGCTGTAGCCTATTTTTCGTTGACTTTGTTCACATTATTTTTGTTAACAAGGTTTTTTGCAGGGAAGTTTTTGCAGACTTTGATCCATTTGCTGTCTCAAAATTAAATGAGAAGAAGATGATGGCACCAGGAACTGCTGCAAGCTCCTTACTTTCTGAGCTTAAATTTCGTGCTACAATTGAGAATGCACGTCAAATATCAAAGGTAGCTTAATTTTCTCTTGACTTTTGTGACCTTAATAATGGAATACGCAACATTCAGTTGGTTCCTAATTAGTTGTTAATTATTTTTTAAAAAATAATTATTTAGTAATTGCTGGACCACTGGAAGCCAGGCGAACTATGGGATAGGCTTGGCGGCATTTAACTGCCATCCCATAATCTACTATTCTAAATTAGGTGTATCTAGATTTAATAAGATGTCCAGAGTACCAAAAGCGATTTTGCTAGCTGAGTCCTGGGGTGCCTGCCTGTTTATCCTTATGAGGATATGCTAGCCAGGAAAGAAGTCAACTAATTGATGTTTTGCTAGCTTCAAGTTGGAGGCTTTTTTTTTTTTTCAAATAAAAAACTTGTGGCTGAATTTTCTCCATTGATCTTTGGGAGAACTACCTAATAAGGCAAGCTAATAATTTTTTTGAAAAAAAATATATAAGACATGGTAAGTATTAATTGCCAATGTAATAATGAATAATCCTGGTTGAACTGTCGTTTTTCACAGACTGTTCACAAACAGTTTTATGTGACTGCATTTGGATTTTGGATTTGATAAAATAGTGGACCACTTGAACAGTTAAAGGCTAGATTTAAAAACAGTTGTGCTTCCAGGATAGTTCTATGCTGTTTTGATAACTGGCACATTTTGTTCCCTTTTTTTAGACAAAAAAATAATAATATTTGAGTTACTTTTCTGTGTCCTTCGAAATAAGATTCCAACTCAAAAAATAATATTTGAAATACCTTTAGGATATCCGAAATTTTCTGCTCGATCAATTGAATGAATTTATTTTTTTCTTTCTTTTTCACCCCTTTATTAGCAATTGAACAACTCAAATTTGGTGTTTAATGGTCATTTGATCAGGTAGGTTAGGTAATAAAGGTAATTGGGTTGTGGTCCTGATCCTTATTCAATTTCCATGACCCATATGGGCAAACCTTGATATTAATCTCTCGTACAGCTTGATATGCAACCTAATTATTTGGATTCTTTAACCAGCCAGCATGCTTAGCTGGTATGTCCCAAGTCATCTATCAGCCTTGATACTTTTCCAACCATAAGACACTACAATGCCCTTCCTTTTTCACTGAACTGCCATAATTGCAGTTTGCACAATTTGCACTGTGGCTATGATTATCATTGCTACTAACTTTTTGCAGGTTTTACTGATGCCAGGTCATAGAGGAGTTTGGGTCGTTTGACAAGTATATTTGGAGTTTTGTGAACCACAAGCCTATCATTAGCAGATTCCGATATCCTCGGCAGGTTCCTGTTAAAACGCCCAAAGCTGATGTTATCAGCAAAGATCTTGTGAGGAGAGGTTTCCGGGGCGTGGGTCCCACGGTTGTACACTCCTTCATGCAGGTTGCAGGGTTAACAAATGACCACCTTGTTAGTTGCTTCCGGTTTCAGGATTGTATAGCTGCAGCAGAAGGGAAAGAAGGGAGTGCCATCAAGGATGATGCTCAACAAAAGGAGACTGATAATGTGATGGAATCTGATCTGTCCATTGCCATTGATAATTTGAGTTTCTCTTCAGAATGAATTGAATGATGGCTCCACTGTCTTGGCTGATATACATCCAGGTTCCGTTGGCGCTTCTCCCGGTGTTCCAAATTTGTACTACTTAGCCTTAGGTTCAGTAAAAGTAATGATGATGTAGAATTTGTGTATCAATCTCATGTTGTCCCTTAAAGAGTAGAGCTGAACTAAATCAAATGGGTACCTATGCCTTTACAAATTGATGTACTATTTTTTGTACAGTCAAAAGATCAGTGATTAGAATTTTCTTTTAAGCCAGTGGTAGCAGGTAATAGATAACCAGTTCGTATTATTATTGTGTTAATGTTTCATATTTTGATTATATGTGCATACATTGCATGCATTGTGTTAGACAGCTAGAATTGGAACTTGATTGATGAGCCCCACTTGTGATGGATGGCAATGATTGAGCAATGGCTATGTGTTTCCTCGTCACCGTGGGAGCAGGAGTACTCATTCTTTATGGACATGTTTGCTATGCTTGGGTCTGCATCGCTAGCAATTGTGGGGTATTGCTTAGGCTCTGAAAATGATAATTGACAGATGGTCGCAAGTATACTTCAGAACTCTTGCGCCCCAGTTCTTTGACTCTTATGGTATACGTGGTCGGAGAGTAACAATTAAGATAAAAAATTTATGGGTAAATTTCAGGTGTAATTTTTATATATGAAGTCTAAACCCTAAATGCTAGATACAAAGTTTTACTCATTTTTATTCAATTGAATATACTCTTTCTTTTCTGGGTGTGTTTGGTTGAGAGATAAAAGTTAAGGTAAAAATTATGTAAATGAGTTTTAATTTTTATGTGTAAAATAATACATGAAGTTAATTTTTGTAAATATTTATTTATATCCTCTAGTCAAACATATTCAGTGTGTGTGGGGTAAAGAATAAAGAGTGAAAATTGGAATGCAACAAAAAAAGAGTGAAAATTGGATAGAAATTTTTATGAAAGAATTTTACGTGTAATTTTATGATTTTTTTTTAATCCTTTGGGATTTACATATATGAAAATATTTTTGGCTAACTTCTTTTATGAAAGACCCCAATAGGTAGGTTCGTTGAGAATTAGGGTTTCTTACATAGTCAATCACACATTAATCCAACCTATGTTATCCATGAATTTACCTACCGTCATATTTTAGCCCAACCAAAAACTAAAATTATTCCTGTGTATTTTCGCTCAACTACTTTATATATTTATGTACGAGGACCCGAACTCAATTATTGTGATGATAGAAATTAAACAACTCCAATGGTAGTGAGGTGTCACCTATGCAGTCCTTTAGAATGATGACTTTTTTGTCTTGATGTCTACTTGAGCTTATTACTTTTCTGCGTGTAAAGACAGCTGCAGGAAGTCTTCGAAGGCATAAGCTCACAAGGTAAGGAATCTTAATTTATAGCTTCCTTAATAATGACAGCTAAATTAACTTTTCCGTTAAAGAGAGAGTCCATTAGTAAACGCACAGCATATTATTGAGCCACTGAAAAGTGCATCACGATCAAAAGGGAAGATGTTATTTATCTATGCATAACATAAAGCATTTTACCAAGGCAATTGACAAGAAATATGCAACATCACCCCATTTACCACCATGAAGTGATTATATGTACCTATTCCTTATAAGATTCGAAAGTGACATCTTCAAGCCTTCGGCAGTAAGGAAACTTAGCAAAAATATATATACACAAGCATATTAGCACCAGTAGCAGCTCGATCGAATTATGTGGCCTATTGGCCATATGGCTAGAACTGGGATGATAATAATATTAGTCACTCCAAACAACAAATAATTGAGATCAGTAGAATGACTTTCCATATGTGAACACTTTTATTGCTGGAAATAGAGTAACCAACAAGGAATTTCACTTTGAGCAAAATTAGCATGCAGTGGAATGAATAGTCAGGGAATAGGAAGATAAAGCAAAACTCAATTGAAGCATCTCAAGAGGAGCCTTCCTTAGAGGGAATAAAGGAGGCATCATACAGGGTTAAGAGACAAAAGTATAAAATAAATGATAAGACACCCTCTAGAAGCATAGAGGAATGATAACGTATAAGACGAAAAAAGTTCAGTGCATAGAAGATCTCCTATCGCTCTGAACACCTAATCTACTAAATTTACTTCAATATTTTATGCTCAGTTATATTCCAATCAGAATTTTAAATGAGTTTATTTCGACCGACTTTATTTATTTTAGTTATTCCAATTTCTTTATTAGAAAGATAATTTTTTTTGGCCCTTAAGTTGCATTTATTTGTTTTTGTTATAAGTAGTGTTTTTAGGCTGCAAGTTGTTAGTCTAGTTCTTTGGGTCAAGCCACAAGACTCGCCATTCACTCATGTTTCGTTAGCGTCAGCCTGACAAAATTATTGCCGTAACTGAATTGGCTCAAAATTTCCCATACGGAAAATGATTTTTCTTTCTACCAAAAAAGAAGAAGACAATGATTTTTCATGACGAAAGGAAAAAAAATAAAATGATTTTGTTCTTCCCCTTCCAGTGTATAGTCCGAAAAATGTTTCCCCGAATCAAATTGAAGTTCACGCCATCCCAACTTAAAATCCCGCCGGTCTCCGGTCAAAAGCACCGAGTTAAGTGACCTATAGGAATACTGGAATAAACTCATGGGGGACACTATATAAATATGGCTCGTGTAATGAGGATTGAATTACATGAATTGGAAAAAAAAAAAATTGGAAAAAAAATACTGTTTATTGAACTAAAAAATTGAAAAAAAGTTTTCTTCATTGATTTAACCAAATTTCAGTGAAAAGAAAATATTATAAAAGAAAGAAAATGATTTAATTTGTCCTTGTAGTCGTCTCTGTTTCGTGAGTTCATCAAAGAACAAAAGCTTAACGAAGGTTTATAAACCACAGTGTCATCGTAGTTGATAGCACAGTCATTCGTTGATCTATGGGTTCGCCTACCCTCTCTCGGTGTCTATCTTTGTCTCTTTATTATTTTTTGTGTCTGTGTCTTCCATTAAGAAACAAAGAAAGGAGAAAAAAAAGGGATTGCATGAAAAAAAATGAAATGACCATGGATCCCTTGTCCTAACTGAATTCTGAAAAAAAATAAAATAAAATAAAAAAGTACAATTTATTGAACTGAATTCGAACTAACTGAATTCTAAAAAAATAAAAAAAAATACTATTCATTACACTGAATTCGGACTAATCGAATTCTGAAAAACAAATAAATAAAGAACAAAAATAAAAAGTAAAAAAAAAAAAAGTATTGTTCATCGCACTAAATTTGAATTAGTCGAATACTGTAAAAAATAAAAATAAAAACAATAAAACAATTTAAAAAATGGAAAAAAATACTATTCTAAAAAAATAAAAATAAATAAATAAATAAAAAATAAAAATACATTAACACAATTGCTAATCCATTCACTTAATTAATTCATTCATACTTTCACAAAGCTCTTGTGACCCACTTTATGCCACATGCCATTTTCGTATTGCACAACCCCTATATGGCCACCATAGACATTGACTAAGGTGGGCATGTGAACAATGACCTATAAATATCTATACATTTTGTTTAGTAAAACTTTTGTTGCAACTCTTTTGTCTAGTTTATTACATCTTGTTATCTGATTTTTATGTAAAAAGGAAAATTAATTTGCTTGCAATTTGAACTAGAAAGTTTATAAAATAATTAACTTAATAAGCTTAGTTAAACCCACAAAGGATTAATTGAAAATAGAAAACAACTCTGATCTTTAAGAAAAAAGAGCATGAGTTCAAATATTAAGTAAACAACTCTTGTAAGGAGCATAACCTTTACTCTTAAGAGTATATTTGGTTAAGAAGTAAACATGAGAGTAAAAAATTTCTTAAAAGAGTTTTAAGTGTAATTTTGTAATACCCCAATTTTAAATAATAGAATTAGAAAATGTTGTGAATTAAAAATAAGTTGAAGTGTGATTTTTAAATGAATTTTATGAAATTTTAAATCATTTTGGTGAGCGCTCAAGTGAACAGTAAGGCGGTTTAGGGGCAATTTTTGCGCTCTTTGGTGAGCGCTGCAGCGCTCAACAGAACACATAAAATCCCTTGTTCGGGGTCCAGAACCTTCACAATTGCCAAAACTCGACCCCTCCACCCTAAGACGCCAGAAACCTCGTTCCCTAACCTCTCTCCACCCTCCCAATCCCATTTTCTTCCATTTCTCTCAATTCTAACTCCAATACTTCATTTCTAAGGCTTTAAGGTATGCTATTCTCTTGATTTCTCTCTCTATTCTCCATTCCCTCTTTGTTATTTGGATGGTTCTTTATGCTTCTCAAGGAGAGAAGTCTTCTAGTATATTAGAGAGGAAGTTCTTGGATATTTAGAGGTTTAAGAGATTGATCTAGAGTCCTATGGCTTACATGTCGAGATCTGCTATCAATGCAGCCGTAGAGTTACATTGGTGCTATTCCCTCATTGTTCACCTCTCCAGGTGAGTGGGTTCGCACTTGTAGTCTCTATGTTATGCATTAGAGTTATTTTCATTAAAAACACGATTTACTACTTGATTCTAGATATTACTGTACAAGGATTGAGATTTCTGTTGGATTATATATTTTAGAACTGTTGATTTTAGTGCATGAAATATGTTTTTCATAAAACTCATGGGACCATTATTGTTGAACTGGTTTTAGATAGAAGTGATGATAGATATATATATTGTTAAAGACTTTTAAGGTTGGTTGAATGGATTCTGGAATTGATTTATGCGTATGATATAGTTATATGTCTAGAAATGCCATTTAGAGAAGAGGATGATGGAATTATTATTATGAACTTGGTTGTTTTGGAATATGATGTTGAGAATTCTATCTATGTAAAGTGTGATGATTTGAGATATGGTTGGAGAATTAAACAGAAAGCAGTTTTAGAGCTTGAATCTTCATGAGATTCAGAACAGTTGACGGATACATATTCTGAGGATATATGAGATCATAAATGTCTGCAAAAAGGGTAACCTCTTAGGCATGATTTCATAGTCATGGTTATGCTAAAGTCAGATTGTTAGAGTTGTATACTCATAACAACTTCCAGCTACATATTCTATGGTTTGAAATCACAGTGCCTTTAAGTTGGTGATCCCTTAGACATGATATCATAGCCGCTTGATTATGCTAAGGTCGATCATAGAATCAGATAGATTCAGAGCTCACAAGAGAAAATGACCCACGAGGGGCAAATTTACGCAGAGAAACGATCAAACAACGAGAAACTATTAAACATAGCCCACGAGGGGCAATTCAGAGACTTAGTCTACGAGGGACAATTTATTCAGAGAAACTACGAAACTATGTGAAACTATGAAACTTAGCCCACGAGGGGCGATTATGAAACTTAGTCCACGAGGGACGTTATTGACGATAAACTGAACACTCACAAAACAGAACCGAGATAGAGAATGAAATGAAATAGAAGTAGAGATTATAGTTTCTTTGATAGTTACTATATGATGAGCTGATATGGTTTTGGATATGAATGTAAATAGAGGAGAATCGTTTTGAGTTGGAAAGTAATGACTAGTATGTATATATGTATATGTATATTTGATTATGTGAGACTTTAAAGTATTATTAATATTGTTATGATTTCATGCATTATTCTTTGGATGTCCCATGAAAGGGGATTATAGGTAGGGATTCACTCACTGAGTTTTGATTACAAAACTCACCCCGCTGCTTTATTTCATTTTTACAGATAAGGTAGCTGTTGTAGACTCTTCTCAGCCATTCTCTCAGCAATAGCATTAGAGTATCAGCTGGTAAGCTTCACATAGGTGAAGCCCTTGTGTATAGAGTAGTATGCTCCAGTGTAGATGCAGGCAGGATCCCGGACCATAGTGCATAATATGTAGTTTGCATATATAATGTTTTTGATGGACTGTATTATAAGACTTTATCATAGAGATTATGTATATTATGAACCTTTATGATACTTGATGATATTATGAGAATAGAATTTAGAGTAGAGAATATGATACTACCGTTTTAAAGAATACTGGTTATATGTTTTAAAGGCAAGGAAATTGTATGTAGAAAAGATTTTATGGTTAAATTATTTTGTGATATACTGTGCATACATAGGAATCCAGGTCATGAGGCTTACGTGGGACAGGATTTCTCACGTGCCGGTCACGTGCCTAAATCGGGTCGTGACAAATTTTAAATATGAAACTTATATAGCAAAATCTTACCCCTCACTTTTACTTCCCAATCAAAATATAGGAAAATTTTACCCTCACTTTTACTCCCCAATCAAACATACCTTTAGTGAGATGAGAGCTAATTGGTTTAAATAGGTAAAAATTGTGAAAACAGTTTGTAATTTTTACCCCAAAAAAAAACTTATCTCAAATAACATAGATTTTGTCAAGAATAACATATTTTATTTTATTTTTTAAAAAAGTCACAATACTTTCTTCAAGTTAGTGCACTTTTGTTTCAAATATGCATAATGTTCATCTGTCGATAGTCTTTGAATAAGAAATAAAACTATTAATTGTTAAATTAATTTAGAGTGTATAATGTGTTTTCTTAAAATAATTTTAATAATTTTATTTTTTAATTTATAAGTACCATTAATTTTTTTATGATTAAAGTCTTATTTATCATTAGTAAAAAGCAAAAGTCTTATTCCTTATTCAAAAACACTTACAAATTCTACGTAAGAATGACACTAATGTGATATCACAACTTTTAAATTGTGGATCTTATCTAGAGATGACAATTTCAACCCTACATACGGGGCACCCACCCTATTTGCCCTGCTCAAGTCAAGTTTAAAACCCGTCTCGCACTGAGGTGGGTAGATGCGAGGCAGGTTTTGCTTGTAGGTCGGGGCAAGTGTGGGTTTAAGGAGAACTCGTCTCCACTTGCCCCCACCCTACATATATTTAAAAGAAAATTACCTAACCCTAATATATCAATACAATAATGAGTATCAAATTATATTAAACTTATTTGGAATTTAGTTATTTTTTTATATTAAGGATATTCCATTGTTTTCTTGGGTATTGATTATTGCTATTTTAGAATTTAAATATTAACATTGGTTGTATTTTATATATTTGTGTTTTATTTTTTAGGTTTTGAGTTAATTTTACAGGGTTTTTGAAAAATAGTGAGGTGGGACATGTACGGGTTTAAATTTGTAAAATGCGCGAGCAGGGACAGGGCGAGTTAAAACTCATGTTATTTGGTACAGGACGGGGTCAGATTGAACAAACACCCGGCCCAACCTGCCCCACTGTCATCCCTAATCTTATTATTATATTTGTGTGATCTAACTCATTTAATTTATCAAAAGAATTCACAACAAAAAATTATCAAAAGAATTATTATATTTTCAAATTCAATTCGTTAAAAAAACAACCATTTCTAATAAATATATTACACTATGAATAAACAATAAAAAAAATAATAACATCAAATGATGGTTTGCCAATGGCCTAAACACAACAAGAAGAATAAAATAAGGCATCCAATGAAAAAAAAATCTTATTTAATTTAATTTTTACCATGCCTTCCTCTCATGACACAATCACAATATGCAAGAAAAGTCTAGTAATGGCTCATCATTATTCGTTACTAACCCCTTTACAAAAAAAAAAGAAAGCAAGAGAGTGAGAGTGAGAGTGAGAGTGCGAGTGCGAGTGATAAGGTGAACCTAATCTATTCAAGATTTGAGGGTATACTTGAATTTTTAATGCGAATTTGATACGAACACCACTATAAATGGCTGCCATTGCCACGCTCATTGTTTCCTTCACAACCTATTCTTCTT